>JACDJE010000341.1:492662-506379 GCA_016647715.1 Pavo muticus | reverse complement strand
GGGGGGGGGGAATGCCGCATCTGGAGAGCTGGAGGGCTCCTTCGGGAAGGCTCGTCCCTCCTCGGGATTGTTGTTGTGTTGTGTGTGTGTGTTTAAATAATTGAATAAACGTATCCACTCGTTCCCTCTTTCTCTCTCGCATGCAGACACACAAAGACAGCATTGAAAAGATAGATCTGTTTGACTGTAGGAAACGACAATTAGTTCTACTTCCTGAGCGGCAAACTGTATGTATACGCCTGGCTATTTAAAAGAAAAAAAATCTTTCTCCAAATAGTGAACTCTATTTACAATTTCTGCTTAGCCAGCGGTGGTGGGAGCAGAAGGATCGGTGCAGAGGGGGGGGAGAGTCGGGCAGGGCTTTCATTGCGCCTCTGCTGAGAGCACACTGCAGGATCAAGGCTGGGGGAAAGGGCAGCCCGGGCTCGGGGGCGGGGGGTGCTCTGGGGTGAGGATTCACCTCCGAATGCCCTCTGGTTTTCTTCTCCCATCCGAGGCAAAATGGATGGGGCTGGAGAGCATCAGAGCTGTTTGAGGATGGGGACCAGGTGACAGGGGATCCTGCTGCAGGGATGTGAGTGGTTACAGTATTTGGGAGGGGTCCAAAATTATACAGCACCCTGTTGTCCCAGCTGGCTGCCGAGCTGGCAGTGAGCAGGAGCCAGGCCGTGCGCCAGGCCGGGCAGTGCCGAGCCGAGCCGGGCCGTGCTATGCTGTGCCGGGCCGTGCCGGGACACTGCAGCCTTTCCCGCAGGGACACAGCCCAGAAACGGCTGGAGGATGAGAGCCTTTCTCCAACCACGCTCTTCACTTGTATTTTTTCTGGTGCCCCGAGGAGGTGTGTGTAAAAGTGCCTCCAGCTCCATCCAGCCCTGTAAGTCTGAGGAAAGAGGACGGGTGGCCTGGCCAGAGAGAAATGTGCGTCGGGTTGGTTTTTGTTGTTGGGTTTTTTTCCTGCTTGTATTTCTAATCCCTCGCCATACTCCTTTGGACCCGGGCAGGTTATTTTGCAAAGCATTCAGGTCAGGCTTTCACTAAAATTCAGCCAGCGGCTGCAGGAAGAGCTCTGCCAAAGGGAAGGCAAAGATCTGCCGCGGTGACCCCCTTCCCTCCTCCGCAGCAGTTCATGAGGTCTGAGTGTACAGACTCGCCCCATAGAGACCCGTTTCATTGTGCCCGCAGCCTGTACTGCCGCTCTGGGACGGAGCAGTGCCAGCACCGGCCCCAGCTCCTGACACCTTTCTCTGGGGTCGAGAAGGGCCCGCACAGACGGGCGAGCAGCGCTCGGAATAAGCGTGTCATCGCCGCCCCCCGAGTATTTACGGCAAAGCTGCCAAAGTAAACGAGCCCACTGCATTTTATTTAGGATAAACATAGCCCGGCCGCGGCTGCGTGTTG
Organism: Pavo muticus; assembly: GCA_016647715.1. Lineage (NCBI taxonomy): Eukaryota > Metazoa > Chordata > Aves > Galliformes > Phasianidae > Pavo > Pavo muticus. The sequence goes on along the minus strand of JACDJE010000341.1, from coordinate 504,981 downwards.
CCTTCCGAGGGCTGGGGGCCGAGCGAAGGCTGCGGCTAGAGGAGATGGAGGTGGCTGGGAGGAGGGATGCTCGGACCTGCAGTGCCATAAGGAAACGCATCGAGAGGAAGGAAAGTCCCACTGGTGCGGTGTGAGGGGATGCGGTGCGTGCTGGCCCCGCTCCCTCCTGCACAGCACCCGCGAGCACCGCTGTCAGCCCGGCATGCACGGGGTGCAAGGAGACTCCCCGGCTTTAGCTGCTGGATCACGGATTTGCGGCGCACTCAGCACACGGCCCCCCCTCCCCGGGGCGCGCACACCCACGCAGCCTCCCCTGCACACGCACACGGGGCTCGCAGCACGCACACACGCCTTGGAGCGGCTCCCGCAGGCTTGGGAGAGGACGTGTGGGCTCCGCAGTCGCGCTGCCATTCTTTTCCTCCTGCCTTCTCCCTCCAGCTGGCTCTTCGGGCCACCGGGAGAGGCTTGCCGCACGCCCCGATCTCTCGTGCAAACGCTAAAAAGTTGCTTAGGAGGGCGAAATCTGAGCGAGCGAAGCTCTCGCAGCCGCTCGGCAATCAGGACAGCTCTGCTTTCCGTCCGGCCTGCGTTGAACCGGGGGAAAAGCAGCGATGTTGCTGGCTGGGGAAGTGGCCGGGGGTGCTGGGGGCCCTGCGAGCCGCTCCCCCAGGCCCGGCCTTTGGCTCCTGCGCTCCGAGATTAGAGAGCCGCGGCCCGGGGAGCCAGCGGGGATCTTTCATAGCTCTTTGAAGCGCCAAGATAGTGTCGGCCTTGGTGCAGCGCGGCCTGCAGACGGGCCGGGGGCAGCCGGCTATCTCGGCGTGCTATCACCCGGCCTCCCCCCGCCACAGCTCCGTTCCCACCTCCGCTCGGCTCCCGGCCCTTCGATCTGATCTTTTCTTTTTCTTTCTTTTTTCTTTCTTTTCTTTTTTTTTTTTTTTTTTTGGCCTTACTCTCTTTCCTCCCCTTTCGCTCTTCGTTTTTGCGGGCTCCCTTATTTATTTATTTCCGCGCGTCGCTTATTTATTTATTTCTGGCAAAGAGGCGGCTAACAAGTAGCTGGAAGCACTGGCCAATATTTAACTAAGATGGCTGGCCATCAGGTCCCCTTTTGTTTGCTTGCAAATTAATCATCCAGCGCGCAGTCGGCGCCAGGGTAGATTTATCACACACAGGAGGGGGAACGAGGCGGCCGAAGGGAGACAAAGACTGTTCGCACCTTCCCGCTTTTGATCTTAGATTAGTGCAGCCTCCCTTCATAATACGAGTCTCCAGGGGGCTTCGTCGGGGAGGTCACTCGGAACTGGCGGAAGTTTGCACGCCATCAGCCAGACGCTGACATTGGAAATCATAAGCGGCAAACGCTTCATTTCCCTCCGCGGGCCGCCGCGCGGGTGGGTGCGGAGCGCTGCGCAAAGTGCGGGGCGGACGCGGAGGGCACCAACGGCTCCGACCTCCTCCGCGGCCCCGAGGGCGCGCACCGGCGGGGCGGGCGCGGGGAGCGGGGCGAGGCGGCTCTGGGAGCGGCTGCGCTTGTCCTGCGAGAGTCCGCGGGCACCTCACGGTCCCCGGCAGACAGCTGCGGCCTGCTTGGGGCAAATTGCGGCCAAGTTTCTCCGAGCCGTTCCACCAACAAACAACAACTTCTTCGGGCGTTTGTTGTGGGTCCCGTAAGGGGAAGGTTCTGGGGTTCCCGTTGCGGCTGGAGGTGGGAGGCGGGAGCCCAGGCCCCGGTTCCGAGCAGAGCTCTCGAGAAATCTCGCTCCCTCCGCTGCGCAGCCGAGGCGAGCGCTGCGCGGGCAGCTAAGCTCTCGGTTCCTTGAAATACATCACGCTCCCCCTCCACCCCCGCCCTTGTCTTTTCCCTACATCTTCTTTGAATGCATTACTCCCGCTTCCTTTCCTCCCTCCTCCTCCCTTCTCCTTTCCACCCCCACCCCCGACCGAAGGGGAGATATTTCGGTGAATGCAAAGCGATCCTAGACGCTGGTTACTACAGGGACTTCACCAAGCTGGCGCCAAGCGCTCTTAACCATGTGCGTCAAAAATGCAATGCTAGAAGAGCTAATCACTTTAGAGGTTCCGCTCCCATCTGCGCGCAGGCAGCTCTCCCAGCTCCCCTCCCGCAGGATTATCAACCCCTCTTTTAAGGCACGACGTGGGGAGCGGGAGTATCCCCCCGGGGGGATCAGGCACCTCCCGGCACCGCCCGAAACGCGCGTGCCCTGCGCACCCACGCCCCCACCCGACACGTACGGCCACCCGCAGACGCGCACCCACGGACACGCACCCCCCGCACACGCTGACACTCGTACGAGCCCCGTCTTGCTGCCCCCGCACTGTCACCCCCCTCCCCGGGAACACGTCTCCCAGAAACTCGGCAGGCGGATCGGGGCAGACCCACGCGTGGGGGCTGCCCCGCGGGGAGCGGGACCGAGAGGGGGAACCGGGCCTGGGCCCCCCGCCCGCCGCTGCCCCGCACCGCGGCCCGGCCGCGAGGAAAGCCGCACTTCCCGTCTCCTCCCCGCGCACCTCATGGAAGAGGAGGGGTGTGGGAGCGTTAACCCTCTCGGCGCCGGGGCCAGCCGAGCGGCCGCACTCCTCCCATCTGCACAGAAAGAAAGAAATAGCCCCTTTTTTATTTTTTAAAAATATTTTAAAAGTCTATTTTATTTTTTAATTTTTCAGCCCCTCCCATCTTGGGGGGGGGTGGGGTGGTGCTTTACCGTCCGCAGGCGATCAGCAGCCGCCGGGCTGGGGCTGAACGGAGCGCGGCCCCCGGCTGCCCGCAGCCATCACCCCGCGAGCACCGCGGCCGGGCCGAAGCGCACAGCCGAGCCGCCCCCGAGCCGCTTCCCACCCTGGTCTCGGTCCCGGGTACTGGGGGATCGGGAGGGGAACGGCCCGAGGTCAGGCCTGGAGTTCTTTTCTGCATTAAAGGCAGACACTTTCCGGGGGGGGGCGGACCGAGTCGGCGGCGGAAGGGCAGCGGGAACCGGCGACAGGAGCGGCGCAGTGGGGACGGGTGTGCGGCCCGAGGGGCTCCGGAGGGCCGGTGATTTTAGGGGGAGTTGGTGGGGGGAGCACACCGAGGTTCCCGCGGCCGCCTCCCCCCACCGGCGACCCCCGCGGGCCGGGCCAGAGTTCCGCTCGGCGTGGCTGAGGTGTGGTGGGGGCAGCCGGGGCTGAACCCCCTGTTCACCCTGCCTGGAGGCCGCCTCCATTCCCCACCCCCCAACCCCCCCCCCCGGCTCCCGATCCGCCCTCGCCGCCTCCCCAGCGCTGCCGGGAGCCGCAGCGGCGGGAGCTCCTACCGAGCGCCGGCAGCGCCCAGCTGCCATCTCGCCGGGGCCAGGGCCGCTCTCCGGGCACGGCGGGGCCGGGCGGGGGGCGAGGCGGCCCCGAGAACCCCCCCTAGAGGCGGCTCCCGGCCGCCCGGCCCGGTGCCGCCTGCTCCCTCCCCTCTGATCATGTTGACATATTCACACGGCACGGAGTACTAGTGATGCTTTGCTGCAGCGTTACAGTTTCCGACACCTTCTTTTTATAACTCGGCTCTGTCCCCCTTCCACTCGACCTGTCAAAACCACGCCTATGGAGCCACACAATTGGTCCGAAAGCGTCAAAGAGCCAATCAAGGAGGCTCCAGCTCCCTTGTAACCCACAACACATCCATACAATCTGGTGCACGCAGAGCACAGACTCACAGGGAATTCTCAGAGCTGAGAGGCTCCTTCTCTCCCTCTCCTCTCTCCTTCTCTTTCCCTCTTTCTCCCCCCCTTCTCCTCCTTTCTCTCTCTTTCCCTCTCTCTTCCTCCCTCTCTCCTTTGCTCGAGCGTTGCTGGAGAGGAGACAAGAGTATCATTCTTCCAGATTTATTTTTTCTTTTTTTTCTTTTTTTTTTCTTTTTCTTTTTTTTAAGGCAGAGTGAAAGAGAAAGAGAAGGGGAAGGAAAAAAAAATAGGAGGAGGGTGAAAGAAAGAAGAGATCCTGATGGAAATCAGGGCACTGTGACCAGCTCCTGCTCGGAGCGGGGAAAGGCGAGGCGGAAACGAGATTTCCCTACAAGTTTTGCTGCTGCCGCTGCCTGAAGGTTGCTGAGGAGCCTTCCCCGCTCGCCGAGGGGGGGTGGGTTTGTTCGCTTCTCTCTGCTTTCCCTCCCTCCCCAGCCTCTGCTCTGCAGCCTGCCCGTACGGAGGAAAGGTGGAGGGGTGGGGGGGAGGGGGGGGACACAGCCGACCCAAAAAGCGAGCCCGGCTTCCAGCCGCCACCCTCCGCGACGGAAGAAGAGAAGAGGGACTGAGAGCACGAGAAAAAAAGAAGAAGAGGAAAAAAAAGATCTCGGCTTGCCCAGCCCTTCCGCGGCAACGGGAGCACGCAGCGAACCCGGTGGATTTTTTTCTCCCCTTCTTCGGCACTGCTTTTCAAGCGCAAGGACTTCCACTCGGGGAAAAAAACCGCAGAGAGAGAACAGCAACACAGAAAGCAAGACGAATAATGAACAATCCAGTTACCCCGCTGTCCCGAGGGCCGAGGATGTGCCCCGGCTCGGGAAGTTGTAGGCTGTAGAAGTTCTGCCTCCCCCCCATGTACTGTGCTGTTTAGAGCTTGTTTCCCCCCACCTTATTTTTTTTTCTTTTTGGTGCTTTCTCGTTGTTATTGTTATTATCTTAATTTTTCTTCTTCATGATGTGCTGTTAGAAACCACTCCAGGACTACTCCAGCAGTAGGAAGACCAAGGAGTGGAGTGGATGAATATACCGATGAGAGATCCAGTGATCCCTGGGACAAGCATGGCTTATCATCCTTTTTTACCTCACCGGGCACCGGACTTTGCCATGAGCGCCGTGCTGGGACATCAGCCCCCCTTCTTCCCGGCCCTGGCTTTGCCCCCCAACGGGGCGGCCGCCCTCTCCCTCCCCGGGGCCCTGGCTAAGCCCATTATGGACCAGCTAGTGGGGGCTGCAGAGACTGCTATCCCCTTTTCTTCCCTGGGCCACCAGGCAGCAGCCCATCTGAGGCCTTTAAAAACTCTGGAGCCAGAGGAAGAAGTGGAAGACGACCCGAAAGTGCACCTGGAAGCCAAAGAGCTTTGGGAACAATTCCATAAAAGAGGCACGGAGATGGTGATCACCAAATCGGGAAGGTAGGTGTGGGGCGGGGGTCGTGCTTGCGTTTTCGGGCTCCCTCTCCCCCTCGGTCTCCTCACCCGGCAGCCTGCTCCGGAGCAAGGCTTTCTCCAGCGCTGCCTCCATCGAGCTCATTTCATCTGGAATTAGGAAAAGCGCGAGGCAGCTGCTAAGCCCCGCTGCGGGCAGAGCACTCCAGGGAAAGGCTCGACTATTGAACCACGAACCGGCCGCTCTCGGTGCGTGCGCAGGGGGCGAGAGGGGCTGTTCATGGTTCAGCAGCTTAATACTTTCTGGGAGCAGAAAGAAAATAATTTGGGACTGGAAAAGGCGCCGGCCTGATTGCAGCCTTGCTGCACGCGGTTTTTCTTCTTTCATGGAGAGAAGGGGAAATGTAGCAAAAAATATTTGTTGCGACGTATCTCTGCTGGTGAGGTGGTAGCTGCAGGAGGGCAGGGAGATTCTGTTTATCAGCTGCCTCGCTTGTGCCTGTGTCTCTGCCGTAATACAGGCATGCATTTCTGATGACTAATTATGTCTGGAAATGCGGGAAAAGCGGCAAAAAGCACCCGCGCTGCTGCAAGGAAGGGTTTGCAGCTCCTGCAGGAGCGCGCTGCCTGTCCATGTATTTATGTAACCTTCACGTGCGAATGAATGAACGCACACGGCGCGTATCACGCTCCGCATTTCGGCATTTTATGGGTTTACACATCTGAAATCCCTCTCTATATTCGCTCCTAATTGACGTCTGTGCTCTTTTACAACTCTGCCCGTGGATGTGATGCCACGCAGCGAGCGAACCCTTCGCGCTCGGCCGTGTTTGCAGCGCACGCCCTGGGGAAGGCAGCAAACAACCGGCGTGCCGTCTGCCGGGAGAGCGGCCGGGGGAGAATCCGCTCCTGGGAGCCGCCTCGGGTCGCCGTGCTGCGGCTTCAGCCCCGCACAGCGCCGGCTGCAGGCTGCGGGCTTAGGGAAAGAAAGCCCCGAGAGCAACAGGGGGAAAAAACAAACAGCCCGGCCCGCTTCGCTGCCTTCCCCAAGTTTTCTCTCTTAATCGTGGCCGAAAGTTTTGCTCGAAAGCCTCGGCGAGTGTTAGGCGCTCTTACGTGTAGCAAAGTCATGTGTTTCCTTTTAAGTTGGGCTTGCTGAATGCCAACCGCTCGATATAATAAACAGCAAATTTGTGGTATCCTGTTGCAGTTTGGAGCCGGACTTAGGAGCGGAGGGGAGCGCGGTTTGCAGGGAGCCCTCAGCACAGAGGTGTGAGCGGCCGCTGGGACCTCGCAGCTCTCACCGTGGGCTCCTCTCCTCTTTGGTTAATTAAAAAAGGCCCCCCTCTGTGCTCTAACAACGGAGCCGGTCGTAGAAGTGAGGAATATCTTTAATTGGAGGGCGATCTGCTCCTATTGTTTAACAGAGGGAGAGATATATCTGTATATAATGAGAGATCCGAGAGGGCTGAACGAGGATTTGCTGTTTGGGAACGGAGAGGTGGGTGCCCAGCAGGGCTACGTTCTGCGTCCCACCCGAGGGACGGCGTTCTCCTGCAACTTGGGAGCGTCGGAGAAATCTTTGTGCGCTGGGGGCGGGGGCAGATTTCTGCTTCCGAGGGACCGAGGGCCACCAAGCTTTAGGAGCTCACTGCAACGCCGTGATTCTTAATTATTCTTTTTTTCCTTTCGTCTCGTCTTTTCTTTATCTCCCCTTCTCTGCCCGTAGGAGAATGTTTCCTCCGTTTAAAGTGAGATGCACTGGACTGGATAAAAAGGCCAAGTACATTTTATTGATGGATATTGTGGCGGCTGACGACTGTAGGTACAAATTCCATAATTCCCGGTGGATGGTAGCCGGCAAAGCTGACCCTGAAATGCCAAAGAGAATGTACATCCACCCGGACAGCCCGGCCACCGGAGAACAATGGATGTCCAAAGTCGTCACCTTTCACAAGCTGAAGCTCACTAACAACATCTCCGACAAGCACGGATTTGTGAGTCCTTTTCCCCTCTCCCCACGCTGTGTTCCCCCGCAGTGCCCGGCCCGGAGCTTTCCCAGGCGCTGCAATTCGGGCACCATACATGTGTGGAAAATGGGGAATAAACAGCCCCTGCATGCAGCCGGTTGGTGTGTGTGTCCGGTTAGAACGTCCCTTTCTTTCTCCGCTGCCGAGGTCAGGATTAAACAAGCGAGTTTACTCTGTAAGCTTTCCAAACACCCAATCCGTACCGTTCAGAATAAACTTTGGAGATACGTTTCCAACATAGTGCAACTCGATATATCTCAGAGCTGCTTTGGCTCCATATATATATATATATATATATGTAATATATTTTTCATAGAGACGATCACGCTTTTTAAGCATAGGAAAATGATATGCATATGTGTATAAAGGGCTTAAAGGCCTAAGTATGCAAACATTTAAATATATATTAATCTGGATAACGTAAAGCAAGCCAGAGTGAAAATAAACAGGAACCAAAAGCAAAGGTCAAGTTGCCCATTCATGTCTATCCACTCCTTTACATTTACTGGGTGTGCAGAGATAAAAAGCTCCCCCTGCGAGTGAAATCAAACAAACTTCTGATAAGTGCCCGCCGCTCCTCGCCGTTTCTTTCTATTCCTGGGAAAGTCTGGAGCCGGGGCTGCGGCGGTGGCCGCGGTCGGGGGATCTCTAATGCGCCGAGGATTGCATTCGCTGCCCGTGATTCGATTAGACGATCCGCTCTTGCCTCTCGCAGAAGGCCTTAAGTGGATTGAGGCGAGCAATTAGACCTGACCAAGGCGCTCGTGGTGGCGTAGCTATTGTAGCTGCTGTCTCTGCTTTATTTTTATTTTCTTTTGGTTCGCCTTGAAATCTAAACCCGACGCGTCCGAAGCCCAAATAACCCCCGCAGAACCCCTCCCCCGCTTCCCCCCCGCGGGAGATCTCCGCTGGCGTCCAGCGGGAGAGCCGGAGCTGTCAGTGCTTTGTGCTGGATGCTGCGCGGCGTGTGCGTGTGTTTGCGGTGCGCTCGGGGTGCGCAAATGAGGAGAAAGCGCGGGGCAGCGCGGGCGGGTGCTGCTGGCTCTCACCCTGTTCTTTTCCCCCCCACCCCACCCCCTCCGGCCGCTCCGCACCGCAGACCATTTTAAACTCCATGCATAAGTACCAGCCCCGCTTCCACATCGTCCGAGCGAACGATATTCTCAAGCTTCCCTACAGCACGTTCCGGACCTACGTGTTCCCGGAGACTGAATTCATCGCAGTGACCGCATACCAGAATGATAAGGTAAGGAGATTAAGAAAGGATTTGTTTTACGTGTTTTGGCTTTTCAGAGAGCTTTTACTCCGCATTGTTCCCTTTAAAATCACCGAGCTCGTCCCGCTCCCCTCTACCCCCGCTCGTTTCCCCCAGATCCTCCCGCTCCGACTTTGGGACGGCGCTGGGGAAGGGGGGAGGGCACTCTCCCACAGCCGACCCCGGGCAGGGCAATTAAAAGGAGAGCTGTGTGCACGTTGGTGGGGGGGGGGGTGCTTTGGATATACATATTTTTTTCTGCTCCCCGGCGTGGGGAAAGGGGGCAGGATGGGGTGGGGATTGCTGCTTTCAGTGTGGATTTAATCTAAGACACATCAGAAAAAGAATCCGATCCGTGTGTCGAAAGACGGGGGAGGGGGGAGAGCAGCGTGGCTGGAGATTTTGTAATTCTTCCTGGCCTTTGTGCTGTTTTAGCTCCTTTAACAGCAATTGGCAATAAGGCTGGAGCGCACGTCTGGTTCCTATTATTATTATATTATGATATTTTTTTTCATCCTGCAGTGTTTTATTATTTTTTGTGGTGCAGAAATATGCTCTGATCAGAGAGGAGTATCTCGCTCGAATTGAGCTGGAAGGTCTCACAGAGACAGGGCGAGAAAGTTTGCAGCGCTGCAGATGCTGCCTTCCCATTTCTGCCGCTTTATTGTCGCTCGCGACGAAGGTGGTACATTTGGGAGCCTGGCAAAAGGCGAATTTACGATAATTAAGTCAAGTGGAAGGAAGTGAAAGAGCCAAGAAGGGGCTCCTATTTTGCTGTCTATAAATTAGAACTTGGTGTGCGTGTGCCTGAAGAGCAGAGCTGTGCAGACCCCGCTCGCTCCGTCCCGCTGTCCGCTGCCATTCCCCACGGCCCAGAGCTGGGCTCAAGGAGGGGCTGCACCCTTCCTTTCCCCAGATCCCCTCCCTGGCGGTGCTCGGCACGCGTTGCTCTCTCTTTTCTCGCTCATTTGCGAGGAAACGGAAGGTGAACGCGTGCGGAGCAGACTTTGCTTTGGGAGTTACACACGGGGCTGTCCGGCCCGTCCCGCAGCTGGAAACACAGAGCAGCAGCTCCGGCCGAATGCTCTGATATCGTGAGGGGGAGGGGGGGGGGGACGGGGAACGGAGGTCAGGAGCACTGCTCAGATCGCATAGCTGAGGGTCTCGCCGCTCCTGGTGAGGGTCTTCCCTGCTCCATCCTGTCTGTGTGCGTGGGAGGAGTTGGAGGGGGGAACCTGGGAGCCGGTGCTGCTCAGGATCCAAAGCTGTTTGCTCACTGTGTCCCGCTCTCCTCCCGAACTGGAAATTGTGGAGCGAGCCCGGATCCCACAGAATCCCCCAAACGACAGCCGAAATCCCTACCAGCTCCCCCCCCCCGGCCCGAATCAGCCCGCTCCTGGCACCCCCAGAGCCCCAACACACGCACACGCGCGGGGCATAATGCGATTATACGAAGTATTTTATTATAGCGAGGGGGTGGGTGTGATTCCTTTGCGGTTTAATTATGGCATTTAAAGAGTTTAAGCGCAGGCATAACTCGCATGGATCGCGTTGCACGGCTAACTGGATTCCGATGCGGCGGCGACGTGGGGCTCTTCCATTGCCACCACCGCCCGCCTCACCAGCCAGCCCCAAAACACAGGGATTCACCCCAAGATCCCACCCTGTGCACCGGGCGCTGCTGCCTGGGCGGTGGGGAATGGGGAGGAGGAGGTCGTGTTGGTTGTTCTTTTACCAGACCTCCTTCTTTCTGCCCCAACGCCGCTTTGGTTTTCTTCTTTTCTTCTCTCCCTGTAGATCACTCAATTAAAAATCGACAACAACCCCTTTGCCAAAGGTTTTCGCGACACCGGGAATGGAAGGAGGGAAAAAAGGTGAGTCTGGAAACATTATATATGGGCGCCTCGTTTGGTTTTCTTGTGCAAGGCTCAGAACATGACCAGAGGTCAAAATCACCTCGCGTTTCCTCCAAACCACACTTCCCCCCGCCAAAATTAATAAGGATCTCATCGTTAATAACACCAAACCGATTACACGTGAGCTCCTCCGTGCTTGCCCCGTTTACTTTTTGCATCGCACGGGAGGGCCGGAGAGAAAGCGATGGCTGCAGATGAAGGGGAAAGGCGGCGAACGCCACCGAAGAAATGAGTTTCCCTTTGAGTTCTGGCAGGAACATCGCAGCCCCACACGCTGCGGCTGGGATGGAGCGCGGAGAAGTGAGGGCAGCTCTGATCTCCCCCAGCATTTTCCCACTGGCTCTCCTGAAAAGCGTGGAGGAGAAATGTAAAAACAAACTGCTTTGACAGGACCCCGGGAATAAGGAAATAACACCAAGAGATCGCTTCGAATAACGCACACGGGTTTTTATTTTTTAAATATTGGCCAAAATAGAGAAAGGGATCTCCCCCCCCCCCGCCCCCCCCTCGATGGGGAATAAGTCTTCGCTTTGTTTTGTTACAGCAGACAGGATATTTTAGCCATTTGCACTCAGTTTTAGATAATGAATAAATATGTCTGTTCCTTTGCTTTCGGGAAAAAAAAATTCGAGGGAGAAGGGGGGTTGTAATGTTAAACAAGAGGCCTTTCTCCATGCCCAGCACTGAACCCAGCATACCACACACACGCACACGCCAGCTCCTCTTGTCCGTCAGTGTGAAAATAAAGCCAGTGCTGGAGCCACAGGACGGAAATGATTTCTAATTTCTCTCTAAATATAAATAGATTTTACTCCGGGTTAATTGTTGGTGAAAAGATTACATAAAGTGCCTAACAAAATAACCACTTCCTAGCAATCTTAGCAACCATTAAGATGGCTCATATCTCTGGAACATCCTCGCGTTTTAAAAGCTAATCTCCAGGGAACAGTTCCCTCTGCCACCCCCCCACCCGCCCCATTCTTTAATATCTGCCGTACTCGGGATCGCTGCTAACAGCTTCCAAGAAATCTCCTCTCATTAGCAGCCAAGCTCTTGGCTCTGCCTGCGAGCAGCGCGTTCCCCAAGGCCCCGGCCCCAGTCCCCCCGCACACCCACCCATGGGCTCCCTAAGGGATATGGGATCCCCTAGAGGAGATCCCTACGGGGTGTTGGGGGCCCGGGGTGGGGGGGCAGGGTGCTGCTCTCCCAGCAGCTCCGTGTGCCCGGCAGGAAGCAGCTGACCCTGCAGTCCATGCGGGTGTACGACGAGAGGCAGAAGAAAGAAAACCCCACTTCGGACGAATCGTCCAACGAGCAGACAGCCTTCAAGTGCTTCGCGCAGTCCTCCTGCCCTGCCGTGCCTGCTGTCGGCACCTCCAGCCTCAAAGGTGAGCGCTGAGCCCCGGCCCTGTGGGGACAGCGGGGACAGCCAAGTCCTGCTCGGGGGCACGGAGCCCGGCGTGCATCGCTGTGCCACGGCCGCAGCCCTCCTCCTGCCTCCCCTCAGCTTTCTCTTTCCTCTCCTTTCTCTCTTCTCCTTTTTCTTTCTCTTCTCCCACTCCTTTCTCCCACTCTTGTTCTTTCTTTTGCTTCGTCTTTCCCAGTCTCCTCTTTTTCTCTTCTCTCCCTCTTCTCTTCTTTCCTTATTTCTCTTTTCTCCTTGCACTTTCTTCCCTTTCCCTCATCCCCTCTCCTCTGTCCTTCTCCCTCTTCCCCTCCCTCCTCCCTCTCTCCCGGCCCCTCTCCTGCTCCTTCCTCCCCTCCATGCTTCAGAAAGGAGCCAGCTCCGAGTCAAGGGAGCAAAGACAGACCACGGGGCAAAAGTTCAAAACTGGAGTCACTCCATTAATATTCCTCCCTGAATCTGTTATTAGAGGAAGGATCTTTCCCCTGGATACAGTCCCGAACTTTGTTATAGAAAAGTCCCCCTCGCTTTCTCTCCGTGCGGGGTTGGAAGCTGTCTGCAGCTCTTTCACATGTATTAATCCATCCAGGGGCG
>JACDJE010000341.1:435858-490101 GCA_016647715.1 Pavo muticus | reverse complement strand
GGAGGGCCGGGCTGGGAGCCGGGCCGGGGGCTGCCGCACCGAGGGGCCGCCGGAATGCGTGTCCCACCCGCCCTTTCTTTTCTTCACTGTCTAAAAAAAAATAACGAAAAAAAAAAGGAAAAAAAAAAAGGAAAAAAAAAAAACCAGCCTGAAAACAAAATAAAGCGAAGCAAAACACCGAACGGACGTAGAAATAAAAGAAAGTAAGCAAAGCGATTTTTTTTTTCCCTACAGAAAAGTGTAGAAGTAACTCTCATATCGGTCATTCGCCAGTTGTTCCGTGGGCGGGTTGGTAGCGACAGCCCTCTGCGTCGATATTAAGGGAAGCTGCGTGTTTAAAATGTTATCGTGATGTCTGAGAGCCACTCGGTGGCTTTTTCTGCATGTTCCGTAGTAGTCTGCTTTGTCAGGGGGGGTCACGTTTTTATTTCGTTGGGTTTTCGTTGTTTATTTCTGATGCTCGTTTCGAATCCCAGGGACAAAATAATAATAATAATAATGATAATGATAATAATAATAAAAACGGAAAGAAGACCCTCTGCCCTCTCCTTTAAAGACCCTCCCCGTAGCAACAACAATAAGAAGTGTAGCTGGAAAGGAAAAAAGAAGCGGATTTATTTTATCTAAAAACCTCTGTAGCTCGACTGTAGGTTTATCACAGCTTTCCCTCTTTCATTGTATATGCAATAACAAGGTTTAAACACGCTGAGAAGAAGAAAAAAAGCGGACACTATTATTAAAGCAAAGTATTTATGTAATTATTTGATAACTCTTGTAAATACGTGGAATATGAATACTCGAAATTAAACTTTAATTTATTGACGTTGTACATATCTCTGTAAATACGGCTGCAGCTGTCTTTTGTTTTCTTCTCTTTTCGTTTCAAGTCGGTTCTCCTTTACCTCCCCCAAATCCCAACCCCGACTCAGAGCGGCCCGGGCCGGACCTGCGGGTTCCGAGCTCAGCTCCTCGCCTTCGGTTCAGCCCTCGCGAAGAGCCGCGGCTGGAAGAGGCGGAGGGGCAGCAAACCGTGTCCATCAAAGAGCTCGCGATGAGAGAACGGCGAGAGGAACCGCGACGTGCCGCGCTATGGCTTTTTAAATCCTCGTTCTCCCCGGTGTTCAAGTGCTACTTTCCGATTCAAATTTCGACCACGGGAGGAAAAAAAAAGGGTTTTCTATACGTTCATCCGCGACAACGGGCTTCTGCAGGCGGCTCGGGCGAAAGAAAAGACGATGGCTGGAGGAGTTTCTTCACTTTACGTTATTCTTTCCCGTTTCTTTGGTGCGTCAAAGGGAGAAAACAACAACCACCACGAAACGCAATGGAGTTTTACTACTGTGCTTGCTGTTGTCTTTGTTTGAGTGGGTGCGTATTGGCTTGAAAGTCAGGTGTTGGTTCAAAGGAAAACAAAAAAATGAAGGGATATTTTGTGCGATATCGATGTCGAGAAGTTTTGTTTTCTTCTGTATTTTTTTTTCTGTATTTTCTTTTCTTTTCTTTTTTCTCTTTTAAAAACTCGCCGAAGTTTCAAATAAATTTTTATTGAAACGTGCCGGGCGTCCCGTGCTGTGCCTCCACCCCACCTGCCCGGCAGCGGGGACCGAGCGCTGCCTCCCCCCGCGGTCCGCCCCTCTCAACCCCCGGCGCTTCTCGGGGAAGGATCCCGCACGGATCGGCCGGGGAAACCCGCGGTTTAAGCAAGCTGCTTAATGTACCTTTCCGTCTCCCCTCCCCACACACTCACACTTCTTTTAAAGCGGATCCAGAGGGTACTAAGTCACCTCTTTTAATGGAACGAGATTAAGTGGCGTTTGAAAAGTTAATGAGAACGGCTCAGCGATGCTTTTATCTGTCATAAATTAATAAAGCAAAAGTGAAGAATCGGAGAATAGATCGGTTAAAATTTAATGCGGAACCCTCCCCTCGAAAGTTTCCAGGTAAAGAGTTCCCGAACCGCTGGGGTTACGGCGCTGTCCGGGCAGGGGATGGATCCTTCCAGTCAGCACCTGGCCGGGGGGGTCCTCCTGGGGTTCGCCCCTTTGCGCTGTGGGGCTGAGGATACGCTGAGAATAAGCTCTGGAGCGGCGTGGTGCTGGGGGGGGACGTGGGCTGGGCGGTCACCGGGAGCAGAGCGAGGAGCTGGCAGCCCCCGCCTGCAGCGCTGCCAGCCCGTGAGCACATCCCTAAGCACAACATATATATTCCTCCTCGTTAAAGAGATTTCCCCCCCTTCAACAGTTAGCGGCCCGTATATTGGAAAGTGATTCATCCTCCGCCAGTAATAAATATTATAAGGATGTACTTCCAGCCCGGATCCTGTTTTATGCTCTGCCTGCCCCTCGGCCCGCGGCCTCTGGGTCCTGTGCCGGCGAGAGAAAGAGGTGCTCAGGGGGAGCGCGGCCACGGAGCTTTTTCCCCCTTATTTTCAAAGCAGCTCCTCCGGGCCCAGCCGTGCGGGGCGGGGGGGACCCCCGGCTGCAGCCCCCGGCCGCCTCGCCCGGCCCAGCCCCGCTCGTTTTTGGGGCAAATTCCAGCAGAAAGGGACATTTCTCCACCTCCGGTTGGGAGCGGCTGCCGGGGGGGTCCCTACTCCTGAGCGCCTGGGGCTCACAGGGATGCTGAGCACATCGGCCGGGCACCCAGCGGGACCCTCCCGCGCACCTCGAGCCTTTTTCCCTGTTCATTTCGTATCCTTCCCTTTCTGGGCGATTATTCCCATTTTAAGGGGTGTATTTGAATTCCGGGACGCACAGCCGGCCAGATCGCCGGGGGTTTGAACTGAGCTGGGTTTTTCTTTCCCCCTTCCCCCAGGATTTTTCGCTCTCTCTCTCCCCTTCCCGGCCTGCCCATGGTGAGGGCTGGAGAAATGTCAAGGTATGCCGATGTGCCTCGGAGCGAGGTGGGGCTTTTATGGACGGAGAGACGGCGTCGGGGCTGGCAAAAACAAAACAACAACAAATCAAACAAGCAGGCTCCCGGCTGCATCCCCACGAGATGGATGTCGCTTGTCACCCAGATCCTCTGCTGTCCCCGGCGTTGCCGGCCCCGGGTGGGGGGCACAGCGGCCCTACCAACCCCCGTGGCCGTGCGATCACCCCCAGCCTCGTGGTTCAACTTTCTCCCCTTAGAGCCGGCAGAGAGGCACCTTTCAGCTCCACACTATTATCCCCCCTCCATGTCGCTCTTCGCATTCATCCAGTTTCACGAACGCCTGTTTTTTTTTCCCCTCCCCTGCTGCTTGTCCCCCCGCAATCTCTGGCAAAGGGAGGGCTGTTGTGGTGTGTGTGTGGGGGGGGTGGGTAGAGATAGATTCTGGGAGTCAGAGAGGAAACTCCTGAGCAACACAGCCGGCTCCACCTCCCTTTGCAGGCACCAGGTAGCCGCTTTGCAGGCACCGGCGCTCACTGTTGTGTTTTAGGCGCTGGGGGTGAGGCCTGATTGATTCACCCCGCACCCCCCTCCCACGGGCCTAACGCTGACCTCCCCCTCCCTTGCAAGAAATCCGTGTACCGCAGGTGTAACTCTGACTTGCAAATGGCTTTATCTCTTGTGTATCTTATTTGTATATAGTAACGTTAATGAGTAACTCTTGTGGCGCTTGTGGATGGAGGTAAACAGCGAGCAATCTCTCTGGATTATCCTGTCTATTACTCACCTGGCGCCTGTCTTGATATCCTCAATGGTTTTATGGCTGATGCAGGCGACCCGGCGCTGGGTGGGGGGGGCTCGGCGCCGGGGGGGTCCGACGGGGCGGCGGCGCCATCTCTTGGGCAGCCGGGGCAGTGCGGGGCGGCCCCGAGGGGACCCTGGGTGGGGGACGCGGGGACATCCATCTAGGATGGGGGTCCCGTGGGGAGTGGAGAGGGAAAGGGTGCCCTCCCTTCCTCCCTCCCTCCCTCCCTCGCCGGGCAGCGGAGCTCGTCGCAGGTTTTGCCGGGTTTTACCCGAGGGAATTTTGGCCGCCGGTACAAAGTCTATGGGAAAACGGGGCTGGGGCGGTGGGGCCGGCCCAGGAGAGGGGCAGTGGGATCGGAGCAGCTCGGGGGTGGGTGTGTGGGGTGATGGGAGAGGCGCGGGAGCCACCTCCACGGGGCCCGGCCGCTCCCGCCGCCTTCTTGCCGGTCCCGCTCTGCCCACGCTCTGTTATTAGTTAATTATTGATTGATTACAAGGGCAAATTTACGGCCCTCTTTCCCCCTCCCGGCCGCGGTGCACGGTGCGCTCCGGCCCTTGCGCACACACGCCTCTGCCCTCTGCGAACAGCCGACGGGAGGCGGGTTGCTGCTTTTGGACTTGACAGCTACCAGGAATATGAAATATTCGAGCCCTTCGGTCGATCCCCGTACTCTGGCAGCCCTTTTTTTTCCTTTCATGTCCCGGCTGGGGGGCTCCCGCAGCCGACGGGCCCCTCACGCACTCGGGCTCACAGCGCGCCAGGCCTCGTAGATCAAAGAGACTTCGAGAGAAAGGTTCCCTTCTTTAAGGATTGTTCGGAAAATCTTGGAAGCGGGGATCATTCCGCCTCCGCCCTCGCCCCAGGCTGCAGGGTTGCACCGGGGAGAGCTTTTGGGAAGGCAGGGAGAGAGGGCTTGAGAGAAAGGAGAATAAAAATAAAAATAGAAAGGAAAGAGAAGAAGAAAGGAGAGAAAAAAATGAGAAAGGAAAAAAAAAAGACAAAGAAAAAAAAAAAAGAGTTGCTTGAAGTTCATCAGCCGTGTGCATGGAGAGTGCGTGCAGCGCGCAGAGCCGCGGGGCTGCGTGTCCCGGTGGGCAGCACCCGGGGCGTGGGGGGGCGGGGGTCCCAGCCGGGGGTCCCATCCCGGGGCTTTCCTTCGGGACTCGGGGAGCCCGTGGGGGGAGCGCACAGGTGGTGAGCGCTGCTGCCACGCCGTGCCCTTGTGAGGGGCTGAGGGATGGATGGATGATGGACGGACGGGTGGATCAGTTTGTTGTCTCGGGGAAGGATAAATGAGTTGTTGTGGCCGTTTCCTCGAGGCTCCAGCAGAACGGAGAGGGGGGGGGGAGCAGAGGTGGCTCCCTACGGACACGTCGCTCCCTGTGGGCATGTCGCTGCTGGCCGCTCGCCACCGCACCTCGGGTCGGGCCGCAACCAAACGGGGCCAGGAGCTCCGGGGGCACCGGGCCGGGAGGATCCGTGATGGAAACTTCGGGAACACCGGGGTTGGATTGAACCGTAGGGAAACGGAGCAGGAAAAATCGAAAACTTCTTTTATGCGGCTTCTTGTAAAGAAACCCCGAGCCCTCAGCCCCTCTCACACCGCACCAAAGCAAACAGACACGCACGGGGACATTCCAAGCCGTGTCCTGGAGGCTGGCAGCGCGTTATCTCCCTGACCCGCCGACCTCTCCCTGCAGCCAGACCCCTCTCACATCCCCCGAGCTTTCACAGAGCGGCCGTTTC
Source organism: Pavo muticus (assembly GCA_016647715.1). Lineage (NCBI taxonomy): Eukaryota > Metazoa > Chordata > Aves > Galliformes > Phasianidae > Pavo > Pavo muticus. The sequence continues at coordinate 484,676 of JACDJE010000341.1, read as the reverse complement.
CACCTGAAGCCTTTTGACTCCGAACAGAGAGAAAAGCCGACTGCACCCGAGCCGGCTCGTGGGGTTGCTTTGGGGTTTTTGTTGGTTTTTCTTTTTTCTTCTTCTTCTTCTTTTTTTTTTTTCTTTCCAGCCTGCCCAATACTTCCCACGTGTTTCTTCCAAACCCCGCATTATTAGCGAACAATTAAGGCGTGTAAAAACACGGCGAGGCGAAGCCCTCAGCTTGAAGTGGCCGTTCAGGGCGTTCGTGTAACTCCCGGCTCCGGCTGCTCGTCGGGGGCCGCAATGGGTCCCCCCGGGGGCACGGCGGCTGTGCGGGCTGCTCCGGGCTCAGCTCCCGGGGCTGCTCCCCCTTCGGGTTTTTCCTTTGCTAGCCTTTCATTTATTTATTTATCGAACTATTCTGGATAAAAAGTCCTATTTTTTTCTCCTTTTTTTTTTTTTCTTTTTTTTTTTTCCCTTTTTTTTTTTTTTTTTTTTTTTTTTTTTTTCTTTTTTCCCCTTTCACTCTTTCATATATATATTTATTGTTGTTCACTCTCGGCCGGAGTAGCTCGCCGCAGCTCACCGGGGCCGTAATTCCTGCTGAACTTCACGCTGTTCTCACTAGAGTTAGCTTTCCATCACTCCCCCAGACAAAACTCTTTCTAGCGAAGGACCTTATTTAACTCAGCACTGGAAAAAAAAACAACCAAGAACAAAACCAAAAACCGAAGAACCACAACAATCCAACCGCTCGCATCGGGCTGGGCTGTGCCGACCCCGTCGAGCTCTAACGCAGCCGGGGAGCCCCCACCCTACGGGCAGCCCGAGCCCTCCCTGCCCGGCAGCCCCCTCTCCCGCTGGCTTCTCTCCTTTCCGAAGTCCTTCCCAACTTTACTTCCTCGTGAGCCTGCAGAGCAAAATAGAGTGAGCAGGGAAATAAGCCCGACAGAAAAAGGCAGCGGTGCTTTTTCCCATGGACTTGTTCCATGGAAAAGGTACGAGCGGGACGGTGGAGGTGGGGGGTCCTCACACCGCCTTGGCCGTGGGGTCGAGGAGATGCGGAGCCTTTTCTCGGGAAAGGTGCAGGAGGGAGAGGAAGGCTTTGCAGGGCAGGGCGCACGGTCCCGTTTCGGGTCGCCGTGCGGGCAGGGCTCGCTTCCCGGCCGCCCCGCTCGGAGCACGGGGCTCTCCCTTCCGCCTCATCCCGCCGCTCCGGATTTTGTTTCCGACGGGTTGCTTTGAAACTGTTATTTTTAAGCTCTCCATCGTCGTCACTTGGGGCCCTTTCCCGCTGATTCTGAAGGGTGTTTTTCAAACTCGTTCGCTCTCCCGAGTCCTATCCATTCCCGTTTCCATTTCTCCCAAGTCCGAACTAAAACAAACAAAACACATCCGAACATAAAACAGCCCCGAACCTCAAACACAAACCTACACATGTAGGGACGCTCTCCCGCTTCGCTTGCCGGGGCGGATGGGGGCAGGGGCTACCCTAGGAAAAGTGAAAAGCTTGTTTTAATGGGCGGTCATTGCTAAATCTCACCTTAGGGCCAAAACGACTCGCGACCCATTGCCCTCCTTACGATGTATTTATTTGTCTCAGTGGCACCAGCCGTCAGTCATTAGGGGGGGGTTAACCCGAGAGCCGCACGACGGTGCTGGTGGTGGTCTCCTTGGTTTGTTTTAAATGTGTTTTCTCACCAGGAACGCGGCCCGAGGCGAAGCAGCGCCCTGTCCCGGCTGAGCCCCTGCGGCAGCGCGGCCAGCGAGGGCTCCTCCGAATACGTGCCGCGTTCGGTCGGAAGAAAAGTGGGCTTCGCTTTGCAGCCCGAAGCGGCGTCTCGGGCCGGTAGAAACTTTCTTTAATAAACCGGGAGATTTAAGCTTTTTTTAATTTTATTTATTTATTTTTAACAATTACGAGGGAAAAATACAAATTAAAAAACGCCAAAGGATGGGGGCAGCCGGAGGAACCCGCCGTGCGCTGGGAGCGGAGCGGGCACGGAGCAGCTCCCGGCACCCGCATTTCTGCCATCGCGCTCATACCGCCTCCGGAGCTCCGAGTGACTTTATTTAGCTGTACTTCTCACTGCACGGAGCGCGTAATTAGCGCTGAGCAGCTCTGATACATTTCAAATACTTCTGCAGTCCAAATCCACGTACGTGTGCGTATGGCGTTACATAAAGCTGATGGGAAGGGATGAGGTTGTGTGCGCATTCCTTTCACTTTGATTAAGACGTGCACGACACACGAGACATCGGGCACGGCGCGTCCCGACCCCCGGAGCCCTCCCTCGGCCCCGGCCGGCGCCAGCTCCCCCGGAGGCTGCAGCGGAGCCCGGCTCCGTCCGAGAACAGCGGGGAGGCTCAGGCGGCTGCGTTCGGTATCTGCCTCTTGGTTAGAGCGGCTTTATCGGCCTATCGCGTGTCCCGGGTGAATCTCTCTCTGCTGGCCACTTGTGAGCATCAGCTCGCCCAGCGGCTCCGCGCTGCTCCTCCGGCCGCCCGTCGTCCCGCAGAGAACGGGGACCGCTCGGGAGGTGCTCACCCCCTTTTACAGGCAGACGGCTCTCTGCTTTGTTAAGTCTACCGAATGTTTAACCGTGGGCGGAGTGGAGAAGAGAGATAAAAGTAAATGTGGTCCTTTCCATCCCGGTATCCCACACCTCCATATTTCTGCCGTCGGTAGAGCTTTCCCTTACTCCTGATTTAATCGCGGCAGACTCCGGGCAGAGCGATGCATGGAGGAAACCTCCATCCCCAGATATCTCTAATGCCCCGAAATCACGAACTCATGAAGTCCTGGCAGCAGCAGGACCTGCACCAGAAGCCCATATGTTTGCGTGGAGTGGAGGAAAGGGCCGAGGTCACAGCACCAGGGGCCGCGCCGTGCCGGGTCCCGCCGCTCCGCCGCTCCTGGAGTGCCACCTGGTGGGGACAGCCCGGCAGCACGGCCGGGAAGCGGCTCCTCGGGGCCGGCGAGGGGAACCGCGGGGGTGCGGGCGGCCCCAGGTGCCTGGACATGAGCTGGTTGCGAGGAGGGGCAAATAGCAGCAGTATAAGGAAAGACACGAATAGAGAGTGTGGCTTCAGAGCCTGAGAAAGAACTGTTAATCCTACGTGCCCACCTTCTGTTCTTTCATAACAGTGTGTGCAAGAATCCCATCAACAATGACATGAGAGCTCCTGAAGGTCCCAGTGAACTCGACATAAGAATCCCACTGCTGGATATTTATAGGGAAGCAGCATTAGGCCTGGCATAGGAAACCTCCCAAAGCATTACAGGTGTGCGTGGCTGTGCTCTGAGAACGGGTGGGGTTCTTCAGTGAATGAGCTGGTTTGCGTGGCACAGGGCCACCCTTGTTTTATCTTGTTGCTTTTCTGTTGTCCTCCTTCACATATCCACGTGCACATACTGAGCTGTTTTGCTTTCCCATTTTCTTCTTTTTTTACATGCTAGCCTCGTCTTCTGCTCACTTCTATGCACACACAAACACATGCACACAGAAAACATCTCCTTACATCGTTTCATAGTTTTATTCATATTGTTCCTCACACTTTTTGCTCTTATACACACATGTAGCTGTTCTTCACAAGCAGGTTGCCTTGTTACACACTTACTTATGTTTTCTGCCTCCTCCCTCATTGCAAAACTGTTCTGCACCAGAAACTGCCACTTCGCATGAAACACTTCTCTCTGGGTGAGAGATCAACTTGCTTTGGAGGAACCGGGGGCACTAAAATGTGAGAACAAGGATGTAGAAGCAGGAAGACATGCATCAAACTTCAGGGTAAACAATAGGAATGATATTGATTGCATTTTAATGTGCAGTGGTCACACAATGGGGAAGAAAGCCTTCCCAGGGAAAGAAGGCACTCGGCTCTTAAGAAACTGGAAGCAGGCATGTTTTACTGAAACTTCTGAACTAGCACAGAGGGTCCCTTAGGGAAGAGCTTTCCAGGTCCGACAGAGCTTCCAAGTCAACACTGTCCTACTTTCTGACTGCCTCTGATTAGTGATGAGTGATGCCCATTGTCCCTCTCCATACTGGTGAGCGCCCTCATTAAGGAGCCTGAATTGTGTGTGTGCATGTAGGCGTCAGAGCTGGTTTGCGGGGAGCAACGGGAAGGTAATTCCCAGGTTCCAGGGGCCTGAAAGACTTCTGAAGGAGTTAAACCCTTGGAGCCTGGTGTTAATGCTTGCAGGATGGGCAGGGGAGATGGCTGTCGTGCGAGAGAAGCACCAGTTGTGCCACAAAGGCTTAGTGAAGCTGTGTGAACAGGGCTCTGGGGGAATTCACAACTTGGAGGGCAGCGTTTTGCTGGGGGTAGAAGGATTCGGCCAAGATTCAGCAGCAGAGGAACCACACTTGGCTCCTCGGTGACAGGTTGTTAGTAAGTCTGGAAAAGAGCAGTCCCTGCTGCTCTTTAATGAGTTATCTGAAGTCCAAAGCATTTCCAGTGAGGATGGTGTAATGCACAAGAAAAAAGTGTCAGAAAACATAAAGGCACAGCTGCTCTTTCCACATGAGTAGCTGCAATCAGTTTGGATAATGGATATTCTGTTCAGATCCTTCCAGAGGAACTTTGGGTCTCCAGCTCCTTGCTAAGAGGAGACATGCTGATTTATCATTTATTTATTGGATTATAATCCTGTTTTATGGGTAATCAATTACTGTTTCTTCTGCTTCCTCTTCGATCACATCACCCTGGTGAAATCAGGGGGTGAGGCCACTCCAAGAGCGTAAAAATTTCCCTTTGAAAAGCATTTCTGTCAGGCTTTTAGGTGTGGATGTGAGCAGCTGGTGGAAGGGATGGCAGCCATGCTTCAGTTTGGCTGTGGCAGTTGGGTTGGGAGAGCACCTTCATGTCCATGTCCTGAGAGGCTTGGGGACTTTGATGCTTCCCCTGACCCTTCTCTGAGCACTGTACACATGGGGCTCACCCTGCTTTCTTGCACTGAAACGAGCCATAGCTAGAAATGAGGCCAACTTTGGAACTGAAGTCTGCTTGGTTCGTAAAACTGGGGGGAGACAGGGAATGATTGGTTCTTAGTAAGCGCAGCCATGAAGTGCTCTGGAGAAGGCTGCCTTTTATCAGTGCCACATAATTTGTACCCTCCATATGCTTTCCCCACCCTTGAGGGGAGATCTGACACTTTGTGGGGCTGCACAAAGCCCCACACTGCAGCCCTTGGGCCTCCAAGTTCTGTTGAGGAACACGTTCTTTTCTGCAGGGCCGGGGCCAGATTCAAGTGATCCCAGCCTGGTTTTTGCTCCCAGAGCACCAGCGTGGCCTTGCAGAGAGCTCTTAGCCAAACTACGGCAAGCTGGAAGCAGATAGGAAATGGCCTGAGATACAGGCCAAGCCCTGTGGTTTCAGTCTCTTGTACTTTTTGATTTTTGGAGTTCCTTGGCTGCGGAACAAGGGAGGTGATCTGGATTTGGGAGGATGTTGAAACTCAGGGGTGAGCGTGGCAAAGGCTCAGAGTTGGGAGTGTAGCCGGAGGGGAAGGAACTTGCTGAACAGGTGACACGCTCCCTCTAGCTGGGCTGGCAGCCTTTTGTCTTCCTGCATGCATCCGCCAGGCTGGCTGGTCCATTCAGCACCTGCTTTCCTATGTGAGAAGTCCCAAAGCTACCTATGGGGTTTCCTTATTTTTGAGGACCTCAGTCAGTTAAAGCATCAATATGTAATTTTCCGTTCCAGGCAAGGCACACCCAGTCCGTCTGGGACAGCACTGCTGATAAGGAGTGTCACTCAGGGCTGTGAGCTCTCTGGGGCAAGCACTGCCACTGACAGCACACAGAAATAGTCACTGTGGCAGCAATTTCTGGGTGTTATTTTATACTATAGCACTGTTTGGTCTGAAGTGAGTAGAAATAAACACCACTTCAGAGCAGTTATTCCCAGGAAAACGTGCTGGACAGGGACTTTCTAAGCAGCAATCTTTGAAGCCGTCTGTTATCCCATCTGGAGATTCAATGTAGCAAAATGAATAAAACTTGGAAGGATGTGAAGAGAAACACAAAATGAGCCCATCTTAATTTCTGGTGACTGTTCTTATTAGTCCTCGCTATTCCCCCACTGCAGCTTGCAGCTTTTGCAGAATATCCTCACCTGCCTCTTCATGGGTGGGTTTGTGCCCAGCTTGTCCAGTCAATGACCCTTTTCACAATGGGAGAGTGAATTAAAAAGAGGGTTGGAAACTGAGTCACGGTAATTGACTTGTGCTAGAGGAAGCTGTGTCTGAGATGTGACTCAGGGTCTCCAGAGCTGAGCTGAAGTGTGTGCAGCTAGGGTTAGCTTGTCAGTGCCCTGGGGCGATGGGCTTGGTGGCCTCAGCATCCAGCCCTGCAGAACCAAGCTCCATGTCCCAGCTTTGCAGAATGTGGGAAAACAAGGTCTCCTTAGAGTTCCTATATGAGGCTTTGCATGAATACAGATACTTGTTTATGTTGATTTTGCCGAAATTAAGCCTTATTTCTGCAGTCTTCTGAAATCTACTTTTTCCAGAAGGGCACGGAGTTGGGTTTAGTTGCAGTTTCTGGTTAGGAACCTGCTTGTCCTGGAGTCTGTGCTGTGATGGAAAGGGAGTCTGAGGACATAATAGACTTGTGGAAAGGGTTTTCCTCTTTTTGCACTGGAGAAAATCAGCAGTGTATGAGTGAAAATGCTGGTGTCTTTGCTCAAAGCATTAGGCAGTTTGAAGGCATGAGGGAGTCGACCCAAGAGTGGACTCCATGACCGAGTGGACTACGTTTGCTTTTGCTCAGCCCTCAGTACTATTTGGGCAGCTCTCCTTCCACTCACTGCTTGCCATGGGCCTGGCAAAGGCTCCTGAGCTATGGGCAGCATGACTACACCTGGCTGTAACAGCTTTTACAAATACTCAAGTCTAAAGCTGCAAACAGGCTTGAACAGCAAATAGAAGGGCAAAAGCTTTATTTGGGGGCCTCCCTAATAGATCTTGAGGGTGTTAGCTTTTAACTGATCCAAGCTGAAGAGAAACACTGCACGTGGGATATGTTTGTCCCCTTGACTGCACCCAAAGGCACTCCAAGGTAAGGCAGGTGTTGTTCTTTAGGTTCTGTCATACAGATTCCTCTTCTCTTGGGTGTGGAGATTGCTGAGATAGTATCTATTGGAGAACGTGAAGGCAATTTTGGCTGGATGACTCAGTTCAGGCAGGATAGACCAATCTTCTCCTACCGCTTGGAAATAGAAGGCCAGCTTTGAACCAGAGAGCTGAACTGGAAGCTGATCTTGAAGCCAATCTCAGCTAAATCCAGTTAACCTGTTGTCTGGTACTGGAAAGAGATGGATAAAATTTGTCTGAACCTGACTAAGAACTCTTCAGGGCTCAGAAACATTGGGCTGGTGGGTACAGGGATGATGCATGCTGTAGCTCTTGCAGTCACGCACACTACCTACTTGGACACAACATGGGAAAAGCAGGGCTCCAATAGCCACGTGCAGCTCTTGGTGTTATTCCACAAACAGTATAAAATCTAATAATTAAGCATTTAATCTGCAAAACTTTGCCACAAGGTGACACCAGACACTTCGTCGCTGAGGAAATAGCTTTCCCCCAGAAGGAGCAACTAGTCTAGATTAAGTCTTCATTTGCTAGAAAACATGATGTTGTATGCAAGAAAGAACTACACAGCCTTCTAGGAAAATGCTCGTGTTATGTTCCCAATAGTATCCTTGTATAATGTATAATATTATAATATAACGTATAATAAATGTTATTGTATAATAGTATACCAATATACTATTGGTATACTAGTATACCAGTAGTATAAACATCAGTGAAAACTAGGAACATAAGAAGTGTAATATTCACATGAGGAGCCTATTTTCCTTCCAGAAGGGCACAGGAAAGACCAGGGACCTGTCCCAATCCCTGGTACATATGCTGGCCTTATGATGACTTGTGACCTGTCAGGTGAGGAGGAAGGAGCTTGTTAAGGAAGTGCCTTAGAGCTGAAGGCTGAAGAGCCAGCTCCAGAGCTTACAGTGAGTAATTGGCCCTATGGCCTCTGTAGTGGCACGGAAGCAGCAAACAGAGCAACAGGAAGGGGTCAAGACCACAGCTCTGGCTGCTTTGGGGCTCAGAAATCAGTCTCCTGTGCTCTGTGAGAGATGGGTTGCCTAAGAGCACTCTACAAGCAACTTTTCCATCCCTGCTGACATCTCTCTGTTTACTGCGTGAAGAGCTGCCCTGAGCCCCTTGTTGCATGGCTGCAGCCTGCATGCAGGAGCAGGGCTGCCTTCATCCTCCTGCTTTGTGCCACTAGTGACTCAACCTGCTGGGGCTGGCTCCTCTTGGGGTGCAGCTTTGCAGGCACTGGTCCTTTGTTCCACCACTCTGGGGAGGAAAACCACCATCACTTCACAGATCTGATATTGCTGTAGCCTCATCTGGGTTGAGGAATGTTTCTTCTTTCCAGGCATGAGAAAGATTTGTAGGAATCTTTTGTTTCAAAAATCAATTTTAGGCCAAATGTGTTCGCTTTTGACACAGGAGGTAGTGCAGAGGAACAGCTCTCTTTAGAAATATTTGCAAATGTAATTTGGAAAAATCTCTGCTTTAACAAAAGAATGGATGTAGAGACCCTGAGTCAAAAGGATTCGTCTCTAAGTTTGAAGGATCAAAGCCTTGGAGTGAGCAGTACTGGTACTTCTGCCTTGGCTGTGAGGTGCTGGACTCAGTGGCCCAGAAAGCTTTATCAGCCAGCCTGATACCTTGGTGAGAGCATCTCTTGGATGAAGAAGATGAAAAAGCCTCACATGCTCTGTCTGTGTGTAGATAGCAAGTAAAGAAGTGGGAGCATGTGCTGCTCCTGGCCTGCCAGAGGGGCTCGGGGTGCTGCTGGAGCTGCTGGCTGTGCCGCACATCCTGGTTTGCTCCCAGAGGCACAAGGATGCACACCAGGCTCTCAGAGCCACGTTTGCATAAACCCCAGGTGAATGCACATGTTTTAAAGAACTATATTAAAATATGCCACTAGATGGCCCCAGGAAGAAGCCCGTTGAGGCTGTGGGGCCCAAGGGACTGAGGGAGGGCAGCCTCCAGCAGGCACCTGGCCTTGCCTTGGGGCTGCAGCTCCTCTCATCTCTCTGTTTTGGGAAGGGCTGGGGCTGGCGCAGCCCAATTGCTGAAACACGAGCGGTGGGAAAGAACAAGAGGAAGGCTGAGGGCTCCTACACAGCCTTATCTCTTGCGGCACCTTCTGCTGGGTGTTGCATCACAGGAGTGTGCAGGTGTGGAGCCTGCCCAGAGGAGCGGTGCGAGCTCCTGTTGTAGCACCATGCCCTATCTGGGCACCCATCAGGGAAAGGAGTGACTGCCTGGTGATGCTGTCTCTGTGTCCTGTGTGGAGGTGGCATTTCCAAGTGCCAAAGACCAAGGCAGACTGGAGAACTAGCCAGGTTTCTTGGAGTCCTGTGTAAACTACGGGCAGCTCCCTCCATCCCAAATCAAACCAGCAGCTATGTGTGAAGTCCTGTATGAGGGTTAATGACGCATGCAGCCTTGTGATGAGTGGGCCTGTGGTGTCTGCTGGCCTGAATGATGGCAGCTGGGGCACATGGTCGAGCTTCAGGGGACTATCTTGTAGCTGAGATGGCTAAGTAAAATGTCTTTCCCTTCTGCCTTCTATACTGTGCAGGGCTGTGTTGGAGGCTGGCCTTACAGAGGTATGCAAAATGCCCTGTGTTCTGGCTACTCCAACTTGAAGCAGGATCCCGGTTGATATTTAGGTCCCTGTATAACTCCAGGTCATTTCTAAGGCAGAAAATGGCTTTTTCTGGGGTTTTGTTCTGGTGACAGTGGAGCCATTCTCTCCGGTGTTGATGAGTTCTTGTGGAGGTTTTAATGAATGGAGTCTCAATGGTGATGGAGAGATAGAGAAAATCACTAACCTGGGGAGGTGTAAAATGGAATGGGCCTTGCCATGGAGAGTACTGCTGAGCCCGGCCTGATGGGCCTTTGGGAAGAGCTGGCTGCTGTACGCCTCACTTGGGAGGGGAAGCATGGGGAGGGAACGTGTTGTCTCTCTGTCACAAGGCCAGCTTTCTGGGACGTGCCAACACCAAAGTCTGCTCTAAAATGAGACCTTGGAGGCTTTGCAGTGCTGCAGGATGAGCGAGTGCTGCTGGGGAAGGCTGCAGGGCAGGCTCCCCTCAGGGCTGCCGGGGCTCCATCCGCGCTCGCACCTTGCTGCAGGCTGGGGAAGTACCTGCTCTTGCAGACAGGGAAGTTGCATCCTTTTCCCTCTGATATGGACTTCTCATGGGGCCCCGGGGAAGCCACGCTGCTCTTCCACGCCAGGCTTTGCCCCCCAGGCAAACTGGTATGAATCCAAGGGTTTGTCTGGTTTCCTTTCTAGGTTTCCTCCCATGTTTAGTGGGTTTAATAACACCTAAGGGTGTCGGAGTTAATTACTCATTGGGTTTCAAGTGCTCTGAAAAAACCTGTAATCTATTGTTTGAGACTGCTGCCTCCTGTCTTCCAGAGAAATGACAAATGTGGAAAGACCAAGATCCCTTGAAATGACTTTTCTTGTTGAAAGACACGCGATGAAGCCCTCAAAAAACTTAAGTGCTGTCTGCTGTGCTTGCCTGATGCCAGCAGAGAATGATGGTGCACAGGAGGGGGTAATGGTGCTTGTAAGAGTGGTTTAGATTTATGAGTTGGTCAGAGAAAGGATGAGGGCTCCCCCACAAGACCTCTTGCTCTATTACACCAACCTGTCTTCAGACAAACCACAGGACGAGCAGCTGTTTCACATGGGGCTGTTGGCTGGCAGTGGAAAAACCCCAAGATACAGTACAGGTCCTTTTAGGGTGAGGTATATGGTTTTCCCCCCTATGAAAATTCCATCCTCTGTGTGAACTGGTGTGACTGACCTCACTCAGTTTGGGATGTTTTTGGGCAAATATATCCTTTTTTGTCTCAATACAACATTGAGCTGAAATAACACTTGCTAGGAAAAGAGGCTGTGGGTAACCATGAGTGAATTCAGCAAGGCATGACCCAGAAAGAGATGGGCAAGCCTGAGATGCCTTCTTCTGTAGCCAGGAGCTTTTTACCTGATAATCTTCATCTTATACCTGTTGGTACCCAAATGTCAATCCAAAGCTTTCATTTTCCTCTCAGTTTCTAGAGAGCATTCTTAAAAATAAAAAAGCAGATGTTCCTGGTGTAAACTTCCTTTGTGACAGATAAACTGAAACATGATATTGGGCCCTTTGGGGCTGGGGAGCCAAGAAAGCTGCTGTGTTTGGATTTTGTTCCTTTAGTTCCATTGAACCATGGCAAGTAGCTGCTGAGTCAGTCTTGCTGCTGTTGTGTTGATGGGAAGGGAAAGGCGCCGCCTGATGCCTGCTGAAGATCTCAGCCAGGGTTTTACCTGCAGCAGGAGGAAATTCTGGAAGGTGAAAGGCAGAAGAGCGCAGTGATTATTTCTGAGTGTTCTGAGTCGAGCTGAACCTGCTCTGCAGGATGCAGGTCCTGCTGCAGTACTTGAGCTCACACCACTGATTCGCTTCGTGGGAGTAGAGGAGTGAACCTACCAGTGCTCTGCTGAGAGGTTTTTGCTCACTGACTTCGTTAGGTTGGTTGCTGCTGATTCAGGTGTCTGTGGTGGTAGACTGGGATCCCTGTGTGGATGTGGGGAACTGAGAGCTCTGTGGTGAGCATGTTGGATGCAGGAGGGGGAAGTGGGCATTCTGTGGGACTTCGGGGATGGTGAGTTGTGTGCCTGGAGGAAACTGGGGTGGTGTTGCCTCAGATGGTTTCTTGTGGCCTTATATTCTATGTCATTCCCACCCTATAGAGTCAGTGTGAAAGCAATTGGACTCAGTGCCCAAGTCTCTGCTGGGAGCCCTTGGTTATATCACTGTGAGGTGGAGAGGAAACTCTTGCTAAGGTGGAAAATAATAAAATAGCCTGTAAATACAGGCTCAGCTGCACCAAAGGGCCCTGCTGCATGGCTGCTTGTGCAGCTGGTGCTGATGTTTCTTGTCTGGTTTACCAGAGCGGAGAGGTGTGGGGCAGGGGATGAATAGGCCATACTGGTGCTGTGTCTGGGCTGGAAGGAGGGATGCCAACCCCTGCCAGCTGTGCTGCTCCCAGGCTGGGGTAGCACTGGCCCTGTTTCTGGAGGAGCTCTGATAGAGCTGCTCCCTTCCCATCCCCTTAACTGGGGGTAGTTTTGCGTGGGTCACCTGTCTCTTTGCAGATTGCTCACAGGGAAGGATGCAACCTCCACCCAATGCCACATATCCCTGTCCTCCCAGACTGCAACTTGGGATCGAGGTAGGAGAGAAATGAGTCTTGCTTGCCCCCTTCTCCCCTGAAATGAATGTAGAAGGCCAGTCCGTGGGCTGGCTGTAAATCAGTATGCACGAGGAAGGCAATTTTCTGCAAGTGAAACCTGCCCTAACCAAGCCCTGGGGGAGGGAGGAGAACAGCAAGTGTCAAGGTGAGACGGAAGAGCAACAGAACAAGATTTAATTTCCTTCCCAATAATTTTCTCAAGCTGTATAAACTTTCCTTATTTAAAATAAATACTCCCTGAAAACACATTCTGTGTCAGTGGCCCTGTGAAAACACCCCCAGTCACAACCTGTGCCTGTCCTTTGCTTGCAGCCTCAGCCAAAAGCCAGCAGTTTTACATTTTGCTCTATTAACTCAAGCTGTAAATTTACTTGTGCAAAGTCTCCCAGGCTGTGGAATGAATTTAAGTAAACAGGGCGTACAATAATAGACTTGTGTTAGGGCAGGTTTTTCAAGTGGCCTGTAACTCTTGGAGAAAGTTCTTCTAAATCTCTCCCCGTTACACTGGAGAGTGTGTGAACCTGAATAGAAGGTGAAGGAAGACATAGACAAGACCTTGCTGGTAACTATCTCTGGTATCCTATCTTGAGGTCCTATCTGTGATTCAGGAAAGAGGATCCAGCATTCGATAAAGAATTGTGAGACGATCTCTTGCCTGGTGTTTCATCATATTTTGTTCAAGGCTGCTGAAGTCACTCAGTGTGAGATGCTTATAAAGGCTCTGAGTTGCCCTGCAAAGTGCTGAATGTCAACTCTAAAATCAGTTTTCCAAAGGGACTTTGAGCTTAACCCTGAGAATGCACCAAAAATCAGTTGTTGCTTTGGAGACGATGGGATCGGTTCCTTGAGAGTTATTCTCTTGGGAAAAAAAACAGTTGAGGAGTTGAGGTGAATGGAAAACATTATCGTGTTTCAGGCTTGTGGGCATCATTGCTTTGAGACTCCCAAGATTCTGCCTGCTCTGTGTACAGGGGTGCTGTTAGGCATTTTGCCTTATACTGCTATGGAAACTGAAGGGGTTCTGGGATGTTATGAGGTGTTCATATTTCCTGCTGAGACAGGAAAGCATCTCAACTGAGAATGTGACCTACTTATCTCAGATCTGCGTCCAATCTTCAGCTAACAGCGGGCTCAAGATGACCACAGTCCTGAAGGCTATGAGTGAAGAAAGACTGACACCTCTTTGCAAGCCCAACAATTTTCTTCCTTGATGCTCCTGCAGTGGGTCACAGTTTGTTTGTTATCCTTTTTTTTTCTTTTCCCCATGAACTTGTTGTTAAGATAGTTTGCACACCTGGTTGGTGTGCCTGAGCCTTCCTGTAAAAGATACTTGTTCATTAGATAGAGTGGAAAGGACCTTCTAGCTTAACAGACAGCCCTTTCCTGAAAAAGAAGTTTGTAAGCAATAACTTGGCACAGAAGCCCACAGATAGGGGTTTCTTTGGACTCCCCTGGGTTTGGCTATGTTGTCTGGTTATTTAACCTCTCACCAGCTGCCTCCTGTAAAAGCACAGGCAAAGTGGTTCTGACTTCTTCCAAACTGCAGGAAAAAAAGCACAAACACATCTTGAAGGCCCTTCTCCAGAACTCACTAAAAGCAATGGAAAACCTCTGAGTCTGGAGGATATTGGATCATTTCCAAAGCACAGAGAGCACTGCGGAGAGGCTGAGCTCAGTTTGCCCTAGATCTAGAAGGCGAGGGGAATTCTCAGCTCCTAGGAATAGAAGAGGCCTCAGCCAGCCTGGGTCTTGGTGCTGGAGTGAATGACCCAGAATGGTAGAGACGGAGATTTAGGGGATGGGAGGAGGGTAAAGCCCCATCTAGTGGGGGTACTTCAGCAGTTTATGAGCTGGGTATTTCCTCTGGGTGGTTTGGATTATCCTCTGTAAGGTAAGAGTGAAAAGAGTGACTAATGCTTTATGGCTCCTGCTTGCTGGCTTGGCCTCTACTACAATACTTTGATTTTCCCTCTTTGAAAAAGGTGTTTGGACCCCAAACTGTTCTTCTCTCCTAATAGGACAGTGATACTGCAACAGTTCTCAATTCCAGTGTTTTTGCAGTAGTCAGTCCCAAAAGATACCAAGAGGTTCTTGTGGGACCTGGTGGTCCTGGGCCTGTAGAGTCAGCATAAGAACAAATCTGTTCAGCTGAATGCCAAGTTTTTTTAGGTAAAATGAAGTATTTGCTTTGGCATTCAGAGGCATGGAGATACTGCAGATGGAAAACTGCCAATTGGCTGATCATTAGCTACTGAATCATAATGTAAAAGTGTAGCAGAGCCCCTGGTTTTCCTTTCTTGTCAAACTTTACAACTGGATTTTTTTTGAGGAGGAGGGAATTCTCATGGCTTTAAGCAAATCACAACCCGAGCCCAAGGGTGGAATGGCAAAGGCCTGGTGGATTAAGCATCCTGAAACAACTGCATACACAGATCTTGTGCTGTGAGGATTGTCCTTTTGGTCAGATTCTTTTCCCTACTACTTTCTGGGTTGTAAACTCAGATCAGCCATGGCAGTGTGGCCAACAGTTAATGGCGTAGGTGGTTAAGCCCCGAGGAGCAGATACACCCTGGTGGCCAGGCATGGAGGGGAGGACAGCCCACTTGAGGCCACCTGCCCATGAATCTGTTGGTGTTTGGATGGGTGGACAGGTGAAGACCTCTGTAGGAAGCCTTTTCTGTAATGTGCTCCTACATGTATTTCCAGCTGTCCCAATTAATTAGGGCCTGCTCGATTACATCTGACTCTTGTAGTCCTAACTCCTGCTCCAAGGCTCAGACTTGTGTCCAGGGCAGGAAGATGCAGTTGGGCCATTTACTACCTCTCCTGTATATTCGACCTTCATTGCCTCCAGTTTGTGCTGCCAAGGTCATCGTTACCCTCAGGGTCCCCTGACAACTGGTCTTTCTGAGGACATTATTCAACTGCTGCCCAGCTCCCCTTGGGTACTAATGGTCCCTGCTGTGAGCTGATTTTCTTGCCGCTCTATTCATAAAAAGGTCCAGTGAAGCTGGGTTATTATTATAGGCCCCCATGAAACCAAGGGAGATGCTGCTGCTGAGTGACTTGTCAGGTTTTCAAGGACTCCGGGGAAGTGGGTTGCCAGCCCTACTGTGAGAAAGAAAAGGCCTGAAATGTGAGGAACTGTTTCCCAGTCAGCTGTGGCAGCAGGAAGGGAAGCGGAGTGCACAGGAATGCCACAGCTCCCTGCTCATTCTTGTTGGTCTGTCAGGTGGAAAGCCCTTACTAGCTGTTGTACTTGCATGTCAGACTGTCAGTAAGCTCCTTTTGGAGGCCAGTTAAGGTTATGCCTCCCCCAGAAGCTTCTGCTGTGGCTTCAAATACAGCTGCTAGCGCAAAACGATTCATGTCTGGAGGTGACATCATTGCAAAGGGTGAGACAACTATGAGCAAATGTTGGTTCCCTATTGCATGCCCAAGTCTGCTAAAAATGTTATTTTAAGGCAGAATGTTAAAGCAACAAACTTGCAACACAATCCCTTTGGGTGCAGTCCTGGACCTGTGCAGCTCTGCTGGAGCTAGAGAGGAATGCTGTGTGAATATATGGGTTTATTTGCAAAGAGCTGATTTGCCTGATTAAGGTGGTGTGTGATGAACACAGCTGCTTCTTGATGCATGGCTTTTGACATGAGGAGCATTACACCAGGGGTGAAATTGGCCTTCCCTATATTGTTGCCAGTTGCAAGAATTTATCATCCACCTGTGCTCTGATTTACGTGAGTGTAAATCCCAAGTAACTCCATTAACATCAATAAAGCTGCTTGGAGAGATCTCTATCTGAATTGCGTTCTGAAGACTTCTCATGTTGCTGCTAGCTATGCAGGTGCAGGGATGTGGTTGGGTTCAGCTGGGAAACATGATGCCATCCAAGTGTGTGTCTAGCATGCAAACAAGAAAATGCTGAGCTGAAACCACAATGCTCATTTAAAGGGATGCTGCCGAGCTTCTAACATGAGTCTTCTCTATGCCATCTTAAAACGTTCATACAGGGAGGAACTTCTGAATGTTGTTTCCCTTCTTCAGGAGGGGAAGAAAATGTCCTGTTCCTTTGTGATGGAAGGGACAGTGCAGAGAGGAAGGTGTGTTAGTGGAACTGGTTGTTCTATTGCAGCAGAAGGGAAAAATCAGCTGGACAAAACTGTTGCAGAGAGAGTAACTTAGCTCTTAGATAAGCTCTCCTCCCAGTACATCCCAGCTGGTGGCTCTGACCTCAAACATCTGGGGCAGTAGTTCTCATGAACTACTCGCCATATTACTAGACTCACATATATGTTTCATAGACACACTGAGAACCTCGTCAGCATCCTTGTGATCTCTCAGTAGGGAGGTTTGGGGATTTGAGGGTCTGTTGGCAATTAAGATGCAAAACCTTATCAATTTTTTGGAGCATGGAATGCAGCTCTGCTGGCTCTGTTGGGATTTCTGCTGATATTAGCAGACACGGAAGGGTTGGAAAGGTAGCCTTCAAGGTCAGCGTATGCGCTGGTTCATTTTGGGGACTGGTTGTATTCTGGGGACATTCATGTGTGAGGGAGAAGAAAAGGACTGTTGGCCAAATTTTGTGTACAGTTTTCAGGAGATAAGGGTGATTTGAATCTCAGGAGTGAAAGGTGGCACCTCCTGTGCACTTGCAGCATATCTTTTGCTCTCCGTCGCTGGCCAGGCAGAGGGGAGCTGCTGCATGCTCTCTGGTGATGGTCTGGGGAGGAGGAAAGGGGTGGCCAGACAGTGAGATGGTGCATCTGTGTCACTGAGGCTGTGGGTGCTCATGAGCATTACTGCTTCAGTGCAGTTCAGCTGTGTCCTACAGGTCTCTCCTCGGTTCCATTCAGACGTCTGGAAAATGAGCATAGTGCCGTGGATTACGTGGCTCAATCTTTTACTACCTTTTTGATTTGATAATAACATGTCTTTTTGAGCTGGAAACAAAACAAAGCAAAGGATAAAGTGCTGTGTCTCAACCTCCAAATCAAACCATGCTCCTTCCAAAACCCTTCTGCCCATGGACAACTGTATATCTGTCTCTGTGTGTGCTTTTAGGTTGGTATCTTTGGAGTCTGCAAACACTGAGTGCTCTGAGGTGCTGGAGTACATCCATTTGGATATGATACTCATCCACCTCCCATCCCCTCAAACAACCAGCACAAACGTTGCAGTTCAGGTGCCTCATATGCTTGCTTTTCATGAGCAGATTTCCCACCTGGTCTTCATGTCCCATGGCAGACCAGTGCTGTAGGTCTCCATTGGGTATTCTGGTTGGTTTTCCCACAAGCTAATGCAAACTACCATGGGAGATGGAAGGTGGGCAGGAGTCTGGCATGCAGAGCAAAATGGAGGCCTGGCCAGAAGTTGTCTGAAACTACATTTTTTGTGCCAAGGCCTTTTGTCTCCATACTTTTTGATTTGGGGGAGTGTGTCGCAGGTAACTTCCCATGGGGTAGAGGCAGAGCAGCTGCTCTGGTGGATATGTCACCTCCAAGGGTGTGTGGAGGGGACCACTAAGATGAAGAATTCCTTTCCAGCCCTGGTGCTCCTGTAGGTATATGTGGGTTTGCTAAAAATAGCTGCCTTGTGCTGACTGAAAATGGGATGCCCCAGGCGACTTACTCTGCGCTGCTCCCCTCCTTCTTTCCCTGCTTTTGAAGTTGAATGCTTATGGATGTTTTTTAGCTTATCGCAAACCCATCACAACTGGCAGTACTCCACTGTTCCAAGGTTGAGGGTTTTCTTTCTCAGCCTCCACCCATGCATTTACTTCTCGGGGAGAGATCACGTGAACTCCTCTGCCTGCCTTGAAGAGAGGATCGTCACTTCTCCATAGCTTAAAGCTCATGCTTAGCATTTCTTTCTCTGAGAAAATTTCCCACCTTCTTAAGGACCTCAGACACTGGCTGTGCCCTTGATCTCGGCAGCTCCTTCCCCGTGACAGACAGGTTCTTGTGGCCTTTGGTCTCCCCACTGAACCCTTAGGCTTGTCCTGGGGGGCTGGATGGGCTTGTGAAGAGGACGGTATTTCCAAGAGTCCTTCTGTTTTAGGCATTTCTCTCCTGGAGATCACAGAGAGAGATTTGATGTCAACACCTGTTGAGATTCAAAGAGCTGTTGCGCCATCATCAGCAGTAGCTGAAGGGGTCCCTTGCTGACCTCCCTGCCTGGGGCTGTGCTGCGGAGCACAGATCTGGTTGAGGAATAGCCTGGCAAAAGGAAATGGTGCTTACAAAGTGGGGTTCAGCCCACAGGAGAACTGGACAAGCCCAAGGCTGGTGTGGAAGCTGTGGGTGCTGCGGGGTGGACAGCAATCCAGCTGGAGTTGCCATCAAGAAAATGTAGGTGGAATAACTCAGGTCTGTGCTGAAACGTCTGAGTTGGATGCACACGGGAGCTCTGAAAGACTGCAACCACAGGCAGCTGGAGGCTGGGAAGACATTGGGAAAGATGTGTGGGCCCCAGCATAGCCCCTGGGTGTGGGCTATTGCCCTGGCTGGAGGTGAGATGCCTGTCTACATGGACCTTGAGTCTGATCGTTACAGCTGTGCTTAGGGGGACTGGCAGATAGGCTGTAATTCAGGGAGTCAAAGGCACTGGTTTTGGCATAGGTATGTGCTTCCAAGTGGATTACAGTGAGGTCTGCAGTGGTGTGGAGCTCACCAGCTGGCTGCGTGCAGCTCTATGTGTGTAAGCTGTGTGCAGGAGCTGAGATGTAGCCTGAAAACAACTGGAGTGATCTGTGCTCTTCCTACTGCCTATCCACAGATTACTAGCTGGTGCCCAAGGTGTTGGCCAGCAGATCTGCATTAGCCCTCATTTATGGGACAGTAAGCAAAGAAAAGTACGCCAGGTAGGCAGCACAATCTTGGATTTACCTTTTGAAGTAAATTTTGCTGAATAATTTGTGTGGATGTACTACTTGTCTAGTGAGCATCCTGTACTGGTACAAATGAACTCTCCTGTAGCAGCTGAATAAGAAGGAGACCCTTCCCTGGAGAGAGGAATGGGGTTTCCCATTACTGGCACCCTGAACCAAACGTGCGGGTTTGAGGCTGCCAGCCTCTGCACACAGGGGAATACAAGGGATCTTAATCACCCTTCTTATTGTGCTTCTACCATGGGAGCCTTTAAGGGGAGACAGGCAGCAGAGAAGTAGATGTGTGCAAGGTGGTCCTTATTACTTAAAGGTGCTTTTCTTTTTCTTGTTAGATCCAATGGAATACTATGGGTTTGGGGAGGTGGGTAAATTCAAGAGGCATTTGACTTTCTTTGAGAAGAAAGCCACTTGGAAAATGAAAAGGAAAGACAGTAGGGTGAGAAAGATACTTGGTCAAGAAAGAAACCTGCAAGATTTCAGAAATCACACAAAGGAATAGGGTAGAATAAGCAGGGAAAAGGGGAAGGCAGATCTATCATGGATATGATCAGGTGCAGGGTATGATCAGCACTTCATTCACATACCTTATAGGGAAGGGGCATCCTTGTAGTGTGAGCCATGCAGCCCTACAGAGATGTGGAATAAAAGCACAGCAAGAGGGATGTGCAGGAGGAGGCAAACTCAAATCTAACATGTTTTCAATGCTTTGCAGTCATCCATGTCACTTCAGATTTGTATCTGCGGATTGCAGTGGCTTGGCTAGCTGTGCCAGCCCCTGTCACTATGTCCGTGTGCCCAGCATTCCTGTTAGAGACAGGTGATGTCATGGTGTAAGTCTCCTTTGTCCAGTGAAACAGCAAAGACTTCATCTTTCCTTGAGTGCCATCAATGTGAGCTCTCAATGAGACAGTAAAATTCTCAAATCTGTGCTCTGAAACGTCTTCCTAAGAGCATTGCTCTCCAGGTCAGGCTCACAGATAACATCAGCGCTTATAGTTGAGGGAAGGATGTATTTGGTGGATGGTGCATTGCTAACAAGACAGATAAATAATAGCAATCCATGTAGACAGAGGTAATTAAAGTGACAGCCACACTGACAAATAGCCGAGAAAATAGATGGGGCGATTTGCTAATGAAATGAGTATAAATGGATATATGGACACGCGAGATGGGGAAAATGACAGAAATATGAATTTGGCATATTCCCAAAAGATGCTCTCAGGGCTGCCGTGCATGCTGTGCAATGGTTGCTAAACAAGGCTTCTTGTCCTAAATCACAAGGTGGTTACTGACTGCATGCACTGTTTTTTTCCTGTGGCTAGACACAGAATTGTTCCATAACTGGGAGTTATGGAAAGTACAAAACACCACCCCTCCAAGAAGAAAAAAGCAGAACCAGCCAATCCCAGTGCTGTGCCAGGGCCTGCTGGCCAGAGAGCAAAGGACCTTCAGGGCAAGGAGATGTGTAAGTAAAGGAAATTACCCTCCTGCACTTTAGTCCTGTACTGCCTTACTGCGAGGCCAGTTCGGCAGCGTTGAAAATGGGCTGAAATGGAAGTGTGGGAAGGCAAGGCCAGGACACGCTAACGACCAGGTTGCTTTACCCCCTGCAAGTCCCAAAATGATGTTGAAGCAGAAGGATAATCCTAAAGATGGTGCCACCAACTACTTAAGGGTGAGAAACTGGTGTGCATCAGCCTCTCTGTAGCCCAAGCAAGGGGAGATTGCGCTGCTTTGCCTTTAGGACCAGTGCAAGAATGATTTATGCTCGCTCCTCAGACAAGTGGGAATTTATTTCATATCATGGATTATACTCAGCCTGGCTTGTCTTTTTTTCCACCGGTTCTATCTGATGAGAAATGTCTGAGGCTGCTCTGGATTTCTGAGTCCGAGCAATATCGGTTGTGTTTGGAGTAGGTTGTGGATGCTCACGATCCAGCTGTCATAAACAAAATGCTTGTCAAAGACAGCGGCTAACAGAGTGATGTTTATGTTTATCTTGTTCAAGCAGACTGTTGCTTTCCAAAAAGTCACCTTTGCAGCCTGTGGATGCTCCACATGTAAGGCCAACTGATTGTACCCAGAATGACCTTGCACATCCAGCTGCTTGTAGGGGAGAGGAAAACAGGAAAATCAAAATGGTGCCATTTTATAATTGGAGCTAGCGGTGCTTTCTATGACGTAATGGAACATGAACACAGCGCTGTTTGCTGAGCAGTGTTTAAACTCCATGTGCTTGGGGTGGGGAAAAATAATCCTTTAATATTGAAATCAGGTGAGAGTTTTCTACAAATAAGTTATGGGACATGTTTAGAGGGTACACATTAATCTTCATAAAGTTTGTGTCCTGGAAATTGAGGTGAACAGAGGTGCAGAGAGGTACAGGAGTGGGAGGAGATGAGGCAGCAAGCAGCTCCAGCTCAGTAGCACATGTGCCCTGCCTCTTTGTGCATCTCCCAGCATGAAAAGCAGTGCCTGTTGGGACTTGAACTTGAGTTTTATAAAGGGGTAAGATGGAGGAGGCAGGAGAAGTAGGCAAGGTAACTTCCCTGGAGGTAGCATTTCTGCTTAGAGGCCTCATTGTTTTGGTGTGCTCTGCCCTCCTTGAGATTAGTTAATTTACAGTGGTGGGGAGGCTTTTGAGGGCTGTATGGTGCTGCAAGCCACATGTCACAGGATGGGCAGGTAAAGAGCATTTCAAACTGTTCTGAAGATGGAGGCCTGTAGGGTCGTTAGCATTTCCAGAGAGGAAAATAGCAGCAGGTGTACAACATCCTCTGCTCATTTGAAAGCTCTGCACCAGGACACCCCTGCCCACAGTAGGGTGGCTGAAGCTCAATGATCTTGAAGGTCCTTTCCAACCTAAGCCATTCTGTGATTCCAGGATTCTATGGCTCCCTTCCTAGCTGTGCCCCAGTGCAGTCCTTGTGACAGGGATGCCTCACCTGGCATATCAGCCTTGTGCACTGAGTACTGCTGCTTGCAGAGAGCAATGGATGAAGCAAGAGAATGCGTACCAATGTCATGAAGTGCCAGGTAGACACTAAAGCTGCAGTGGGGCTTTTCAGAACACAGTCTGTATTGCTAGCACTGAAAGAGCAAACGTGCTTGGAACTGTGGAAAACTCCTTTTTCCTACAGTGGCTGGATCTCTGGGCCATGCTGCATTGTTGTATAATAGTGCAGTAGGGTTTGCTTCCTTCCTCTTTGTGCCTTTTCCAAAATTCTGCTAATGCTGGAGCAGGGAGTAAAATACATGATTGACGGTATGTACAATGTGTGCCACAAATAACATGGGGCTTGCTAACTGTCTGAACATGGACTTTAGGAGTCTAATCCGTACATAAGGTGCAATGCAATAAAGCACTCGAATTACAAAACAGACTGGCATGCACATGTCTCTTCCTGACCTCAGCCAAAATTTGCCTGCTGAGTTGGCACGGGCTGCTTTATTTTAGAGCAACGCTGGGAGCAGCAGCAAAATACATGGTTCTCCAACTGACCATAAAGCAACCAATAAGAAATCCAGAATGCACATTCTATCTTCAGGGATACATCCTGAGATGGATCTGATGCAAACTGTCCCGACCTCTTGGTATTACCATTGAAGAGCAATGTGTTTTGTAACAAGCACAGTCAAAGCATGACCTATGCCCCCAAATCCTGCTGCTTTCATGTCAGAGCATGGCTCATCTTTGTAGAATTTTGATGTTCAAATCAGTGAATGCAGGGTATTAAACTGCTGTCAGCTTGCTTTTCAATGAAAATGGAGTTGCTTAACCTCTTGCTTTTAGATGTGTTTATTTTAAGTGTAATATTGGCCTTAATATGTTCTGGTAAAGAAAAGAAGTTTATGTCAGCTTAAGACCTCTCTGTAAAGGTTGAATTATGGGGCATGTAGTATTTCACCTCTATTAAATATTAGTCTTTGGTGCTTTAGAATGTATTTAAAAGTCACTGGATTGGCTGAATCAGGTGTGCTTCATGGCAAAGTATTTCACCTCTAAGTAATGGGGGGTGTTCCCATCTCCAGAGAGCACAGAACCCTGACTGATGGTCAGCTCTGGCAGACTCATGTCCCTAACTGGTGCTGCAGGGCCATAAATGGTAACTCTTCCCATTGGAATGGGTTTTCCCATTGTGAAGAGGAGGAAGGGCTGAGATTCAGACGTGGTGGGAAACGTGGCTGAAGTGGTGCAGAGACCATGTCTGTGGCTGTGCATTGGGCAGCTGGTAGATGTAAAAGAAAGTGAGGATTCCTGCCAAATATTCCTAGCTGTCCTAGGCAATGCGAACGAGCTGCTGGCCTTCTTGCACAGGCTTGTTCTGAGTCCCTGGTGGCACAGCCACATCTGCCTTGTGGCTGTTGGTGCTGGGAGGCTTCAGCTGTGCTCCTCTGAACATGGATCACAGGGGGAAATGGATCGGGACTGCAAATGAGCAAGTAAGTTGGCACCAAATCTAGGATCTCATTGCATTTTCCTTAGAGCTAAAGCAATTAGCTCAGATGTGGAGCCTTGGATGAGCTCAAATTCTCTTTGGGGCTGTTAAGGTGTATTGTAGGCTATTTTCACAGCAGGGCCTGGGTGACATCCCAGCCTTCCTGCAGGCTGGTGGAAAGCCTTCATTGCATAGGCTCTATTTCAGCTTGAAGGGAGCACTTTCTCAGAGTGCTGGTTTAAAATGCTTAAAACGCACTGGAGCTTACCTGTGAGAAGTGTGAGCTGTGGGTGTGTTCTCCATCAGTGGCAGCTTGTTACTGTTTTATTGTCTAAGAGAGGGGCAGGTAACACTGTGAACGGATAACTGTTGTGAAAATGTCAGGGCCTAGCAAAAACCGATAGTTAGGTTCTTCAGTCAAGAAAAAAATATTTGAAACTCTAACCCAAACTCTCTTTAAGGTAAGTTTTGCTTTTAAATGCAGAGCCCAACACTACAGTGTAGGGAGATCCCAGGTATTTACACAAACTGGGGGAAGATCTTCTTAAGAGCAGCCCTGTGGAGAAGGACTTGGGGATCCTGGTGGATGAGAAGCTGGACATGAGCCAGCAGTGCGCGCTTGCAGCCCAGAAGGCCAGCTGTGTTCTGGGCTGCATTAAAAAAGGGGTGGCCAGCAGGGAGAGGGAGGTGATTGTCCCCCTCTACTCAGCTCTTGTGAGGCCCCATCTGCAGTACTGCGTCCAGGCCTGGGGTCCCCCAGCACAGGAAGGACATGGAGCTCTTGGAGTGGGTCCAGAGGAGGACCACTAAGATGATCAGAGGGCTGGAGCAGCTCTCCTATGAGGAAGGGTTCAGGGAACTGGGATTGTTCAGCTTGGAGAAGAGAAGGCTCTGGGGAGACCTCACTGTGGCCTTCCAGTACTTGAAGGGAGCATATAAACAGGAAGGGGAATGGCTGTTTACTAGGGTGAATAGAGATAGGACAAGGGGGAATGGTTTTAAATTGAGACAGGGGAGGTTTAGGTTAGAAATTAGGAGGAAGTTTTCACTCAGAGGGTGGTAACGCACTGGAACAGGTTGTCCAAGGAGGCTGTGGATGCCCCATCCCTGGAGGCATTCAAAGCCAGGCTGGATGTGGCTCTGGGCAGCCTGGTCTGGTGGTTGGCAACCCTGCACATAGCAGGGGGGT
The DNA here is from genome assembly GCA_016647715.1 of Pavo muticus. Lineage (NCBI taxonomy): Eukaryota > Metazoa > Chordata > Aves > Galliformes > Phasianidae > Pavo > Pavo muticus. The sequence continues at coordinate 459,831 of JACDJE010000341.1, read as the reverse complement.
TGGAACCAGATGATCACTGTGGTCCTTTTCAACCCAGGCCATTCTATGATTCTATGATTCTATGATTCTATGATGTGGAGGCTTTGCAGGGCACTCTGCGTATTCTGGGCACTGCAGGGAAAAGAAAGGAGATCTGGTCGTGTCCCACCTGTCTGGAGCTGCTGAACTATTCTCTTCTAGGTGATGAGAAAACACTAAGACTGGAGGCCCCACTGTCTCTGCCAGGTATATCATGTCCATCTGTCTTTCACAAAGTGCTCTTGAGTTTAATCTCACAGTTCATCTCAACATCCATCATTCCTTACAGAAGACGTAGCTATAGATTCAGTGGTAGATGATGGGAAACGGAGGAGTGCTCTGCACCTAGGTGACTTCTAGTTGAGTGTACCTTTAGAGATGGAGATTATTGCTCCTATGTTGCAAATCAGTCATTAATCATGAAGTTTTGCGCATAGGTGGCACTCACCTGGAAACTCTTCTTGACTCCAAACTCATTTATGTGGCACTCTTGGTTCTTTTGATATTTCCTGGCACTAAAATGTGCCTGGCAAGTGCACAAGAATTGACAGAACAGTCTTTAAGAAAACATGGACTCAAGTGATGGCTTCAGCCTGTGTAGTTACGTGCTGGGGCAAAATGCAGAGGAGAGATCTGTGCCATGACTGAAGTCGTTGTGCTGTTACTGCTTTGAAGATACCTGCAGGACATATCTACAGAGCTGAGGCCAGAATCCATTTTCTAGGAACTCCATAAACAGTTGGAAGTTCTCAGCAGATGCTACAGCTTATGACAAATTGCTGAAACTGAAGATCCCTGCAGTGTTACGGGAAGCTGGAATTTTAAATTGCATGGCCATTAAGAAGCCCATAACATGAAATTCCTATCCTGCTGCTCAAGAAACCTAGAAACACAGCTGAGCTGACAATGTCACTGGCTCCTGGTAAGTTGCCACCTTCTCGCATCAGGTAGTGGCCTCCTCCACTGCTGCCAATGGGAAGCAGGGATTCTCACTCTGCCTTAGTTTCCTCTTGTATAGAATGCTTATAGCTCACCTAGAGGAATCAGGAGATATGATTAGTGTTTATGAAACTCTTGGGGATTGTGTAAAACAAATTAAAAAAAAAAAAAGAGAGAGAAATTGTGCCAGAGCACTGACAATATTTACACAACATCTGAAGGCTGCTTGTGTTGGACTTCATTGTAAGGAAATGAGTGGGTGCCAGAAGTTAAGCAACTGTTAAATGCATCCTTCTGGCTCATCACCGCCATCCATGAGTCCTGTGGGAACGCATAGTCCTCTGCACTTACAAATAGTGCTCTTGCTTGTTATCATCCAAAGCTTTCTGAGGGGGACACCACCTCTCACTGGCCCAGGTGAGCTTGGTTTGGCGAACAGCTGCTCCTCTGCAAGGGGATAACTGATCCCCAGGGATGAAAGAATATCTGAGGACTGCAAAAGTGTTTCAAATTCACAGGCCTAGTTCTTGCCTTGATCTCAACTTTCTGTTCTTTGCTTCCCCCTCTTCTGCACTGTAGTGCGTGGGGTAGTGAAGGTTAAAGACTCCTCCAAAACAAGCTTGAGTGGCTTCCTTTCAGCATGGAGACAGAATGTTCTCCATTCCCGTTTTCTGGTTGCCTAGAGGGAGGCCATCTCTTCCTCCTTAGTATTAAGTTTAAACAACAAAGGCTACTACAACTGTCCTTTAAAAGATGAGATTAAAAGACTACTCAAGGTTAGCAACAGAGTATCAGAGCTATTTCCTGCACGTGGAAATGAGTGCTTGGAGTCATCAGCCCCATGCTATAATAGGATATCTAATGTTCCGTTTTTGAGGTCTGCACAGCATGCCAGGTGTGGGATAAGGAACATCTTGGGGATGCTGAGGAAGGATGTCTTGTTATTAACTGAGCCCCTTGGGTCTGAGTGTGGTTTTCCATCTTGGATTTCTGTGATGGCCAAAGATGCCTACTGCAGATGGTGGGCTTAATAATTCTGGAATAATTCTTCCCTAGATATGAAGGCCCGTGCTGTGGGACCACCTTTGCCATGGGGAGGATGCTGTTCCAGGAAGAGTGGTTGATGATCTAGGATCCTCAGGGAAATTACATCCAGGATATGTGCCTCTTGCTTCTTGTGCACGGATTGTCCAGAATTTCACGTTTTTTCCACTATTACTGTGCTTGCTATTTCTTGCCAGGATCTGATAACCATACTCCATGTTGGTTGTTTATTGGTTACTCCGTTCTTCCATGCAGTTGTGTATTCAGGGTGACTTTCATATTGTCAATCACCAAGGCAAGCATGACACAGCCCTGCTTTTGAATAACATTTATGTGATCAAGAAGTGTCTTTTTCAGCCCTAGCACACCCCCTGTCAAAGGCTGCAGGTTAAGCTGGGAAGGAAGAAGAGGGCTGGTGCTCACAAATTCCTCCGGTCTTTGAGCTCATTCATATGATTTAAGCATAAGAATATGGTTTGGTTTAGCTCTAAAAGGGAAATTTATGGCTTTTGCAGGAGAAAGGCTAAGCAGACAGATCTGAAAACACTTCTGACTTTGAAACAAACAAATACCAAACGTAGCATGCTTTATTATCTTTTAATTGAATGGTTTCCTATGTCTCCCATTGACTGCAGGTGAATGCTTGGAATACTCAGTCTATTTCAAAGCTCTTGGATTATATTGATCAAGGAGGTAAACCATAAGGGACTTGAATGAAACAAATTCATTCCTTCTGCACGTTTTGTAATATTCCTTAAGAATGAGGAAGCTCTCCTTTCCTGGAATCTGACTGCCTTTAGATGTTTGATCAGATCCCATGTGAGACCAGGCGGTATGTTTTGGCTCTGCATTGGATTTTTGCTGTTCTTGAAGTTATTAGAGAAGCACAAAGTCCTGGCAAGAGGCGGATTTCTTTACATATACTGGTTATTGCTGAAACCCATGTCTGGGTTTCCATTTTTAGTGGAAACAAAACTGATGTCTGTTTTTAACAAAAATAGAAGCTAAGCTAAGGCTCCTCTCCTTGCTCTTTGGTGGAGGTGGGAGGGGGAAGGGAGGGAACTGAGAGGAAAGGAGAGGCGTGACAGCATTTCTGTTCAAGTCCATTATTTGATGATTTTCTTAATCTAGATAAATGCAAACATCCTCAAAGGGGCTGAGGCCAGCTGTAGATCCTCCAGGGAATTCAGAGCCCTTCCTGAAAGCTGGCACTTCTGTGAGCACAAAGCTGTGTGGAATGGTGGTGGGCATGTAACGACAGTGCAGTCTGGCAGCAGAAACTCTTGGTGGAGAGAGCTCAGGTGGACTTGAGCAATCCTTCGCTCACAGCTCAATGGCACTGGTTAAAATACCAGAGCCTCGAGTGACAGCCAAAGTGTTTTTGATATTGCAAGGTCCAAGCAGAGTAAAATGAGAAATGTTTGTTGTTTTATAAGACAGGATCTACTATTAGAGGTGTTGCTTAGTGTGTGTCTGCTTCATTTTTTGAGGAACTCACTGACCCCAAGGGCTACAGAGCTGGGTGAAGCTCAGTGTGGCTGTTTGAGCTACATTTGGGGATCTCTCTGAAAGGAATGGGGTTTGGGTGTCCCATGCAGCACATGAATATTTTACCCACCAGCAGCCGTACAAAATGGCACCAGTAGCTGCAGTGTGGAAGCCTAGCTCACCAGTATCGGTTGGAATTTCAGGCTAGGTTTTTGGAGCACATCTTCTCCTCAGTGTGCTAGGTGCTCTTCTTGCATGAGTCTGGGCTACCCATACAGAAGCTGTTCTGCTTCAGATAGTACTTGTGGAAATATTTCCAGCTGCATAAAGGCTCATATCATGAGCTCATCACGAGCCAGCATTGCTTTTCTCTATTTCTGGTCTTCCTCTGCTCTTTGCATCCCTCCTTGCCTTGGTGATGATGGTGGGGACCCACAAAAAAACAACCCCAGAAAACATAATTACAGCTTTGCAAGAACAGATACATCTTCTGAGGCACCGAGTGCAACTTGGTGCTGTGCCTTATGCCGTGGGTGCAAGTTTTTGCAATGCATTTGCAACATTAAGGTTGGTGACATTTCTTAACAGGGACTGATAAATGGATGGAAATGGTCGCACAGCATTTCTGTGAAATGATTTTAATGCTGCAGTCTCCTGGAATATCAGCATAGGGTTTCTTGACTCCAAAATCCACTGTACAATTAGGTATTTATCGACACATGCAAGAGGTTGTAGCAGTGTTCCTCCTTCAGGCTGGCAATCTTAAGTTACTTTATTCAACATCCTTTCTGCTTCAGTTTCTTTCCTTTTCAAGTCTTTTCCATCTGAAAAGGCTGGCATTTACCACTGCTACCAAACAGGTGCTGTCTTCTTCTCCACGGGGTTAATTGTTTGAGCAATAGACAGACCTTTAAATCCCTTAATCATCCCTCACAGGTTTGTTGTACTTAACACACCTGTAGTTAAGTGTCACTGTGTCTACAATCACCTTACCTATACCGTGTTCATTATTTATTAAGATAATGTCAAAAGTGTACTGATATTTCCTAGGTGTTACCCAAGCTTAGCCCTGCAGGCCACGTTTTGATCTGACTTACTGCAATGGAACAAAGGCTCCTTGTTATAGAAAGGCTTAATTGCAAAATAAGTTCTGCTTGATGACGTAATGATTTAGTGTTCTGTTTGGAAATGACATTGGATGAAACTGTATTCTTTTTTTAACAAAGGGGCTGGCTTAGATGGAACAATATATTGATAACATAAGCTAATCACCACTTAGTTTGCAGATATGAGCCCAGACTCTGCTGGTAATTAAGATGGAGATGAAGCAATAATGCTGCCGGTACTGTGAGGAATTGCTGCTGCAGCTTTCTAATGAGGTTAATTAGGCATCAAGTGAATTTCTAGGTGGCTTGAGCAAAGCCAGAGCATCTTCTTTTGAGATGCTTCCAAACAGCCTCTCAAAAGATGAGCTGGGTTTCAGGTCGGCTTTGCCCGTCAGGTGCTTGCAACACCCATGAACAGAGGCATCTCTTCACTTGTTTATATCTGAACTGTGAAAACAGGAACTTCGAGGAGTGAGATGGAGCAGTATTAAAAATAATGATAATAGTAATTAAAATCATCCAGCATATGACAGAAGGGGAGAGAAGGAATTCTTCCGTGGGTATGTTGTTGCCTATCTTTATACAGTAGCTGGTTACTCAGGGCTGTTTTGTTACAGTGGCAGTATTTATTTCTCTGCAAATGCTCCAGCGGGACCCCAGCTTCACTCTGCAGTTTTCTGGTACCCCCCTGGTAAGACCAGAAGTTTCAGTGATGCTATTGCTGGGGTTGGTTTGGAGGACTGGCCCAAGTGCACAAAAAGCTGTGTTTGGAGTAAACGTGGCGTATCATCTTTAGAACAAAGGTGACTGCTCACCGGGAGACTTCCCCTGCTCGTGGGCTGCTAATTGATTCTCTTCCTTTCTGGGATGAAGATCGCTGCATGAAGGCAGCAGTTGGCTCTGGCACTTGACCCAGAGGAGCACTTCCATTAAGCCGTGGTGTCTCGCTGTGGATCCGTATCCCTGGAGAAGCAGAGGGCTGCTTGCCTCCTTTGTCCTAACAAAGAGCTGCACGGCAGAAACAAATGCAAGCAGCAGGATCAGGTGCGCATCACGCTGTATGGTGGTTTGTCTTTATAAAGGAAGGAGGTTAACACATAACAGGCTCTGCCAAAGCACTGCACGCCCACCGGGACTTGAAGCAGAGATGTTAGCTTTGAGTGGGCTGAACTGTGTTGACATTCCCCTTGTTTAAGGTCATGGAAGTGAATAGGATTTCAGAGCATGTATCAGCCCAGACACTGCTGTGTATGAGCTGGTTACAGTAGAGAGAAACCCTTTTTGTTACCTTTATTGGTTACTTTTTTCTTGCATATCTCAAGACTTGATGCTGCCAGGGAAAATACCAGATGCTCCCTGTTTATACATGTTTTACTTAAGTGTTCCCTTTAGTTTTGAGCATCCTCTTTGAAGCTTGAAATGAAAATAGCTTGGATTTCTGCCTCTTAGCTTATTTTGAAGCAGTGTGGTTAGGGGAAGAGATCCAAGGTTATAATCAATGGTCCAGAAATCTCTATCTGGGAAACTGCAGGACATGGGAACTTGTCACGAGCAGTCCAGCCGTGGGTAAGCGGGGGGTGGATGCAGTTCTTGGGCATCCTCTGGCAAAATGGCACTTCACTAGGGATTCTCATTATCCAAAGCTGGAAGCAGTGACTGCCAGATTAGTTTCAGAACACAGCTCATGTCCTGGTCGCTGCTGTTTGGATGAGTGTGCATCTGCTTTTGTGTTGCATGGCTCCCAGCGTGCTGCGGGCAGCCTGGGACCTGTGCCACGGATGGGTCAGGAGGAAAAGAAATTGTGTTGGGACTATGGGGACATGCTGCCAACACGGAGTGTTCAACAGACTCTGGGGATGAACAAAAAGCATTCAGACCTTTAGTGGATGATTTTGTTCAGGTGGCTTGCATTACCAGCAGAGTATTGAGAAAAACTGCAATACCAGTTGCATTCAAGCCACGTCTTCAAAGAAAGCACAGCCCTGTTTGCCTCTTTGCCATGCAGGCAGGGAATCTGTCTGTCCAGTGTGGTGCGCAGCTGGAGCTCTGTTGCTGGGGCTGCAGGTAGCAGTCCCAGTAAATCATGGGAATCCCTGTGACTCCAAGCCATGAGTCACAGCACAGTGCATGGAGAAGAGAGAAGTATGGAAAAGCTCATAATTAAAGGCAAGGATGTTCAAAGAAGCCTCAAACAGCCGGGTATGTGAACTCAGGTGGGACGTCTTGGTGCTTGAACTCCTCAGGCTATATCTGTGGACAACCTGATTTCCTCTTCCATGGATGCACCTTATTACTGAGACAGCCCTTTGTCTGCACCATGCATTTAGCCTGCAGGGAGTGCAGGAGCTGCTGCAGCAAACCGCCTCCGCCAGCATGCAGCCTGTGTTGGATCCAGACAGTTGTGTTAGAGATGCACCAATTGAGCTGTGGAGGCCTGGAGGCAAGCTCTGATGAGCACGTCTGCTCTCAGTGCTCTTCCTAAGGCCCACTGTTCCAAAAAAAAACCCACTCTTCTTTTTTTTGGCTTCTGCTTTTACAGGCCTCCAATTCCAAGCTGCTTCGTGGCATCTGCTTTTCATCTCTCACCTGGGAAGCCTGATGGCTGTGTAGCTGGAGGGGCTGTGAGAGAGCTCGGCTCTGCAGGCAAGTGTCTGCTGTCCTCCAGCTCTGGGTGGAACTCAGGGAAGCCACCTCAGCCCCGATGGCAGCAGTGAGGCTGCTGGATGGCTGGGAGCTGTGCACAGCCCTGGAGCATCCCCCGGCACCCCGTGGCTCATTGCTTCACTCCAGATGCCTAAAGGATGCTCCTCTACTCATCACCCAGTGGGACTGCAGCCAGGCTTTGCAAACAGCTTGATTAGACCCAAAAAGCTGTCCCGAGCAGGCTGGGCACTGGCAGGTTTAAAATCTTGTTGAAAGCCTGGGTGAGACCTTATCCCAAGGTCTCACCCAGGCTTTCGCCCTCTGTTGTGTGCTTGGTCACACATGGTGACTTGTCTGAGGTCACCTAGCATAGGAGAATGAACCTGTGCTGAGGGCCAGCTGCAAGTCCAGGGTCCTGCTCCTGCCCCAGCACTGCCCTGAGTGGGTGATGGCATAAAGCAGTGCCCAGGAGCACCTCTTCTCCTCCCTGTTTGTTCTGCATGGCTGGAAAACACCTGGGGAGCATGGCAGCCTGGTGATGAGCAGCTGGGGACCTGGTCTGCTGCATGATATTATGATATTGGGTTTCCCTGGGCGTGTCCTGTTCCATCCCCAGCCTTCACTTAGGCAGAACTTGGGAACAAAGTGCGTTTTCTGACATTTCCAGGGCTTTGCCTTGCACATGAATGAGCATGCAGAAACCCATCTTCCTGGCAAGGGCTGGGAAGTGGGTGGGACTGCAAGAACAGACTGGAGACAGTGAAATGCATCCTCAGAAAGGAACTTTCACTCTGTCCTGCCATGCCTCGGGCAGGGATTTAGATCTGAGGAGCAGCTCCTTCATCAAAGTTTGGAAGAAATGCATAAAAGTGGGAAATTTGCAGAGCAGTGAGAGTGTAGCCCGCGGCTCAGCTCTGTGCACGGCTGCTGAATAACTGGCACTACAGGTCTGCCTGCGCAAAGCGTTCTCACTTTTGCTCCTCCCTGCGTGGATTCTCTGCTGGCAGTGCATGGGCACGTGTCAGAGCGCCCTGCTGCCCACGTCACTCAGAAGCAAAGCTGTGCTGGGCTCTCGGGTTTGCACCAAGCTGGCTTAAAGGGGGAGCAGCCTGAATTTTTTGCGCAGCTTGGCCCTCAGCCCGGCCGTCTCCTGCTCAGGTCGGACGGAAGAAGCTCCGTGTCCAGCCCTGCCTACGAGTGACTGGGAATAAACAATTTCTGTCTGGATGTGGAGGAATTTGAAGCGTCCAAGTGTCACTGAGTGAACCGAAGAGACAAAGCTGTGATTCTTCCCCTATTCTTGCTTTTTGAGGCAGGGATTAAGGAGAGGGATCCCTTGTTTTAACCAATCACCTGTCCAGGAGCAATGCAAATTCCTTGTCTGACAGAGTGCAGTGCAAATCCTTTTCCCCTTCGAATGACAAATCATTACGAGAGGAATCATTTTTCTACTTAGAGTGTGCGTGGGCAGGGAGAGGTGAAGAGGGGCACAGAAAACACTGCTTTTTAAAAGCAAAAAAATGAATCAAAACTGAGAATATTTTGAAAAAGAGTCCCTTTCTCACAGAGGAATCCCAAGGCTACCTAATTTTGCCTCATCTAAACAGGTCACTACAAGTTTTTGCACAACTGTGTTATTATTTCCATGGGAAGCTTCATGGATAGGTGACCAATCCTGACAGATCTGGCAGGGGAATGACAGGTGAATATTCAGGTTAAGGTGTATCTCCTTAGTTATACTGATGGACAGCTGAACTTTTACTGAGGGCGTCCCTCTCTCCATTGTATGTATTGCTGCTCTGATTTCAAACTTACTAGAGTAGAGCTGAGTTTGAAAAGTAATTCGCAGTTGTTATGAATATGAAAAATAGCTAGGAATACAAAAGTTAAATGGTTGAGAGAAATCATTATTTGTGTAAGTGAAAAGGGAGAGACTGTATAGGATGGATCTTCTTTGTATTAACTTGGTGATAGGTGGACAGTTGGTCTGGGTGATCTTAGAGGTCTTTTCCAACCTCGGTGATTCTATGATTCTGTGATTGTGGGCTAGGATGCGTCTGATCTTCCTGAAGGTGAGTCTAAAGTCATGCACCACCAGAGTGGGATTAAGCTTGGATTTAACTTCAGTTCTCCTGCAATTTAGTCTGGAGTTTCTAACCACACAGTCACAGAATCACAGAATGTCTTGAGTTGGAAGGGCCCCATGAGGATCGTCGAGTCAATCGTGCAGGCTTATCTGCCATGAATCTGGAGGACAGAGTGTCTTCAGATAGAAGAGATCGCTCTGAGTTCACTGTGGACCACACAGTGTTGATGCTGTTAGAATTACATGGGATTTCATAAAGCAAAGCCTCTTTTCAGGCCTGCTAATGTAGAAATAGAGTAAGTCATCAAAATAGGTCAGAACAACAGGAAAGACCAAGCACAGCATGAAGCTTTGAATGCTGCTGCTACCCCGGGAAAAGGACTAGGTCATGCCTAGATGTATGCTCACCAGGTTTTTAAGACTGAGCAGCCTGTACTCAAATCGCCACTTGAAAGTGGGGCAGCAGTGAAGATGTCTTGGTCTCTTGGTCAAAGAAGAAGGTCCTCAGAGCCTGCACAGCTGTCTTTCCACCTAGGGCAAGCATCTCTTTCTAATTGCACATTGTTTCATCTCCTTGCACGTACAAGCTGTGCTTCTCACCAGGCTATCAGATCTGGCAGGTCCACAGGGAGACTTTCACCACTGGCTCCTGCCCCGAGCCTCTCCCTTCAGCCAAGGCAACACCTGTGTGTGGTTGCAGCACTTCTCCCGCAGCCCCCACCTGCTGGCCTCCCCCAGAGCCCACAGCGTGCTGTGGCCAGAGGGAAGAGGCAGGAGTCCTTGCTTTGCCCTGTGTGCAGGCATGCCCCCAGCCTGCAGCATCGCGCCCTGATGGAGACCTGATGCTCCAGGCGTGGGCTCTGTGTCACCGGTGGACAACGTGGAAGGACACAGGTGCAGGGTGGTGTTTGTAAGAGACTTTGTGGGGCAGGCGTGTGCCTGGTGCAAGGTGGAAGAGCTGCCGTTCAGGAAGGGGTTCACGCCAAGAGGTTGAGCTGTGGCAGAAGTGGAAAAGAAGAGTTTTGATTCGAGATTCAATAAGACAGGGAACGTCACTGCTGCGGGAAGACCCAAAAAGCAGGCTTGAAATGCCATCGGCCTGAACAGAGCCCCTAAACAACACGGCTCCTTCCAGCTCCGCTTGGAAAGCCGCCCCGCACCGCCGCGGTGTGCGGGGCCGGGGGGGTCGGGCTGCAGCGCGGAGCGGCGGCCACAGGGGGGCACCGCAACGCTGCGCAACGCGGCGCGGCCGCTCCCCGCGGCTGCCAGAGATCCCGGCCCGGCTGCTGGGGGGTTCCGCTTCTCTTGTGATGGCTTTCTGACCTCGCTGGTGTGTTCTAGTGGGATGATGGAGAAGAGAAGGCTCCGAGGTGAGCTGAGAGCGGCCTGTCAGTATCTGAAGGGAAGCTACAAGAAAGGGACAGACTCTTTAGCAGGGTCTGTGGTGGTAGTGCAAGAGGAAATGGCTTCAAGCTCACAGAGGAGAGATTTAGGTTAGATATAAGGAAAAAATCTTTTATAGTGAGGGTGGAACAGGTTGCCCAATGATGTGGTTGATGCCCCATCCCTGGAGACTTTCAAGGCGAGGCTGGATTAGGCCCTGGGCAACCTGATGGAGCTGTGCATGTCCTTGTTCACCGCAGGGGAGCTGGAGTAGATGACCTTTAAAGGTCCTTTCCAACTCTAAGGATTCTCTGATTCTATGATGCCTTTGCTGTGCTGGAACTCACTCCCAGGCAGTCTCTTTCTTCATCCTCTGCTGGGCTCTCAGTGCTGGGGGCACACTACAAATACCCAGGTGCACGCTTGAGCCCCACTGAACAGCGCTCTGTGCTTTGGGTTCTGCAGGTGGGAAGACTCTCAGGAAACAGTTATTATCATCATCATCTTTTTTTTTTCTTTTTTTCTTTTTTTTTTTTTTTTCCTTGTAAAAAGGACCTAAGAGCTGGGATGGATCAGGGATTTTGCCCAGGATTTCCACGTATGGAGAGGCAATATTCCTGGTCCCTGCAATGAGCATACTGAGAGCTGCACTGAGATGGGGAATTCTCCTGGCAAAACAGTCGCTCAGATCTAGCTAAAAAGCAAAAGCCACCACCGTGCTGTACGGACCTGGACCCGCCGCTCGGTCCCGGCAGTTCTCTCCCTTCCCCTGTTGATGGCAGTGCTCTGACTCCCAACTCGCTGCCCAGGGCTGGGATGGACCCCACTGCAGCCCAGCAGATGGCCCAGGACAGAACTTTAATGGGGGAAAAAGGGCCTGAATGACTATTTAAAGCCATAGCTTGAGGCTGAGATGTAGGTGGTGCGCTGGAAGATGGAGCCTTTGGGGGACAGAACCGTTGGTGGCCCTGTACCCACAAGCTGTTTTTTTTTTCTCATTTTTTGCATCCAATTTCTGGAGGCTTCATGGCAGAAGCAGCTGGCAGGAGGTGGGGATATGGTCCAGGGACTTCCCTTTGTGATCAGCCCAGTCTCCTTTGGACTGAGCTCCTGGAAGAGAAGCAAACCACAGGAGAAGTGTAGGGCCTAAAGGGAAGGAATTGCTGCAGTGCATGCTTGCATCTCCCTAATGGGGCTTGGGAAGGGGAGGGTGCCACAGCAGCAACTCAGTCCGGGGCACTTCATAAAGTGTGCAGCTGAGGATGAGTGGTACTAACAGAGCCCCCACCAGCCCCAGCATGACAGAGTGCTATTTCAGTGTAACACTGGATGTAATTTGCATAGCAGCATATTTAAGACATCCAACTACCGTACCCATCATGAACATCGAGCATCTCTGATTGCTTAACATCTCTGATGGCTTAACTTCTCAGCCCTGACAGTTCATCTTCAAATAAATGAAATAAATTTATTCCAGTAAGAACACACAAGGGCTGGAGAAGTTTCAAGCCCCTCAGTCTGTAGGAAGCACAGAGGACAGGTTTGCTCTTCAGAGTTTTTCTTCCCAAAGTATGAATCTTCAATTCCCAGCCTGCAACTTCTCCTTGATGTAGTCCTTTACCAAACAGTACAGTATAAAAGCAACTCCTCTGTCAACTAATAAACTGAGAAATGGGAACATCCCCTGCAAAAGAAGGGTTTCTCTTGGTGAGGTTTGATCGTTTAATGCTTAAATGATTCATTTTTTTCCCAGTTGGCAAAACCCAGAGCTTTCTGCAAGGTGGCAAGCGAGCAAATGAAGGAAAGGCAGAATCAGCTCAGAGCTGTGAGGTTTAAATCAAAACATGCACCCTTAAAAATAAAATAAAATAAAAATCCCAGGGGCTTTAGAGGCCCTGAGAAGGGTAATCAATCTGGCTTGGGTTTAAGCTGGTGGCTTGGGCTGTTCAAAGAGACAGCATGTGTGTGGGAATATTTCCACTGGTAAATGAAGATATTCACTCATCAAAGCGAGAACCTGCAAACGTGTGTTGCATAAAGGGGGAAATTCCAGGCATTCCTGGGGAAATTGCAACTTTGAGACTGCAGAATCGAGCTCATATCAGGTGAAATGGTGGTGGAGCATCATGGGGGCCTGTCTGATGTGTGAAAGCAGGCTTGGGTAAGAAGCGAGTGCAACAGTGGGTCCTGCCATTGCTGCACGACATGGAAAGGAGTCATTTTCTCTTCCTTATGGACTGGAAGTTTCTTCCCAGCACAGTATTGCAGTCATACTGATAACCACAGCTCCATCTGGCCATCAATTACTCATAGAGACCCCAACACCACCGGGACTTTACACTTATAAGAAGCAGCAGTGTTTTAGCTGTTAATTGGATGGTCAAGTTCTGCTCTCCTGAGGACCGAGGTGAACTTCCCATTGACCTCAAAGCTGGTTTCTGGAGGCTGGAACTGAGCCCAGGGTGCTCGGGGCAGGTGGGTTCATAGCACTTGCTGCGCAGAGCTGGAGGGCTGTGGTTGCTTCTGAGTAACCCGAGGCAAGAGGGAAGGACAGATCCCGGCCCTGTTGAAATCACAGGCACCGCTTGCTGGCTCCCATGGGATGGCCCACCCTGATGCTTTGGTCTAGTAACAAGTTTCTCCTTCCTGTAGCTCTTTTGAGCCTCCACTTGTGGAGAGCAGCATGGGGCAGCTCTTGCTTTATGCTTGTTCTGCTTCATCCTGCTTGTCTGTGGACAAACACTCATACATACATTTAAACATTTTCTTTTTGCACTGAAACCACCTAAAAATTCATCCTGCTGTATGCAGATGGACCTGGACAAAAGGCTAGGGGAGGGGAGGGAGTGGTAAGCTGCAGGAACAGGAAGCAGACGGGACAACAAGGCTGATGTGCTGTGAGCAGGTGCCCAGTGATGCTGGCGATGTGCTGTAGGGCACGGAGAAGGTCCAAGCTGTAGCCTTTTGTGTTGTATGGTTGTCATCTAAAGCCCCGAGACTGTTTTCTTGGTTTTCCATTAGAAACCAAAGGAAACCTTCCAGGAGGATTGCCTTTGCCTTGGGGACTGTCTTTGTTGATGCGTATGTGGGAATACCAATGGTGCTTGATGCTCTGTGCGATGTCTGCATGACTCCAAGGCACACCAGTGTGCACACTTGTGTTGAATATTTTCCCTCTTTTGGCAAGATAAATAGAACTAAAACAGCGATGGTCTTAGCACAGACCAGCTTTGTGACTTGCACCCTCCTGCTCTTACAGGGATCCTTTATTTAAAGTCTTCTGTGCTTGAGGATTGCCTTGACAGCCAAAACTCAGGCTCTAGAACTAAAGAGCAGCTTGCTAACACTTTTCAGGAGATGAGCAGTGCCCCTCTTTGCCTGTTCATTGCAAAAATGTTCCACAGCCTTCTTTGCCTTCGTCTGTCCAGTAGCCCTAAGTGGCTTTCCAAATGCGTTTATCTGAAATTCCTTACATTTTTATCCTTGTCCCATGCATGGGAAGCAGCGGGACTGAGATCAGTGCTTAACGTACGCCTGGTGGCCGGCCCAGCAGTTATCTAGAGGAGACGATCCTGTTGAAGGAAGAAGAGAACAGAAATCAGCTCAGTGCCCCATTGCAAACACAGGTGATAAATGTACCCCTGTGATTACATTCTTCTTCTGTGAGTCTCAGCCTCGCTAACTAATCCCTCCTAGGAAGAAGGCGAAGGAAGCAGGGAGCTGTAAATTACAGCTCAGCTTAATTGGCTGGCACGGGCTTGCTGTGAGGCCAGGCTGAGAATACACAAAATACCTTTATGTAGAAGTGGATATCAGCAGGAGATGCAAAGAAATGGCGGGTTTCAAGCAGTCGGTGTCTCGTGGTTGGATCCTCTAGTGTCCAAGCAGGCTCTGACTCCAACTGAAGCTTTTCCAGCCATTGGGGCATTCTTAATATTTCTCTCTCCCCTGTGCGTTCTCCAGTGTCTAATAATATTGCTAATAGGCTGCAACGTGAGCTCAACAATTTCTTTCAGTGTGGGCATTAATAGGTCTCAGGATACAGGAGAGGGCCCTATTTTCATAAAGCTTATAAGAACTGTAAGACCTCTGCCCCCTCCGCAGAGCTGGGTTGGAACTGGCCAACAAATTTGGAAGTTATTAGAGGCAGGGGAGATGAGTATGTTTATTTTATTTATATTTTATATATGTATCCCACGTGCAGACTGGTTGCATAAACCTCATTTCTTAAGAGACCAAGCTTAAACCTTATGTTTGCCTTGCTATTGTAATAAACTTTGTCTCCTTTTATTTACCCACCTGTAGGATTTGATGATTTCCCCTTTTCCCCACTCCTCAATTTCCCCATATCCTGTTCCCGAAAGGACTGGGGCCCTTCCCAAGGGATCACTTCAGGCTGTTTCCCATGAGGTCTGCCTTGAAGGATACAGATATGTAGGTGCACATATGTTTTGCTGATATTGGTTGTGCTGCAGCGAGACGGAAAAGTATACACAGAGATGCAGTTCAGTCTGGTCTTTCCCAGAGGCAGTTTAGATTTGTGTGGTTTCTTCTGAATCTGTCAAAGGCACCTATATTCCCATGGAAGAAAAAAATACTGCAACATTGCAAAATAGGAGTGACACGAGAATTTAAAATATATCGAGTCCAGGGAGACACTTATTGTCTTGGAAAGGATCTTTCTTCTGGGGACTAGTGTTCTGGATGGTGCCCAAAAACACCAGTGACCCTATTTCAGCATGTGAATCCACGAATCGATATTTTCTTGAGCTTTTAAAGCTCAATCAGTGCTTGTAAGCACAAATTATCCCCTCTCACACGCACCGTTATGTACGTGTTTTCCTCTCCCAGCATTCCAGCCTGCTTGGGTTGACCTTGTCTCTCTCAGTGATTTAGGTTCTAGAGAAGGAATGGGTAAGGATTTGCTTTGACATTTAAAGGCAATCCAGGTAATTGATAGCACTGGCAGCGTCCATCTCTCCCTCCATATATCTGCACAACAGTATCTATTTTTGACATAGCTGACACGCCATTTCCTTTGGCAGCCCAAGGGCGGCTCATCTTTAAATTAAACTCGTCTCCGACCCTTCCAATCTGTGAGCTGTACAGAGGCAGACACTGGTGGGGTATATCATCTGGAGACTGTGCAGGCATATTTGAGCAGGGTGATGTATTATCTAAAGGGCTCTGCATTACTGCTAGCTGGAACCAAAACAAGCTCTAAAGTATTAACTAATGACATGGGAAGTCCCTTAGGTATCTAATCACCTTTAATGTTCAGATTTAGAAGACAACTTTAAAGGAAGAAAAAGAGATTAGCAGGTCAGGTCAGAGCACCCCTTCCCCCTCCCTCCGCCCCCAAAATACAATTGGCTTTTTAAAGTCAAAACCAGATTCATATTTCACCTCATCAGTAAATACACCATCAAAAACCAGGCCCTAGAGTTTGCATCTTGGGGTAGAGCTTCCCTGAAGTTTGGAAGGGCTTGAACCTTTGGTTTGGGGCAGAACTAGCAATGGCTCTGGGCTCTGGGATCCTCCTTGGCAAGGGCTGAGCTGAAGCTTGGTGCTGTCCAGCTGTAGGAATAGGAACCTCTGCAGAACTTGGGCTGTAGCTCTCTAGGCTTTTATACACGTAGGCTGCTCCGGCTGAAATCTGGCTTATGTTAATCCCCGCAGGGTTTAGCCCATGCCACAGCTCCCTGCCTGTACAGAGGTGCTAAAGAACATGCCCATGTCACATGGGAAGACTATCTGGGGGGAGGGTGGAAACACTGATGTGGCCTCCCAAGACCTGAGCCAGCATGTGGCTTGCAGAACTGGCTCTGCAGACAAAAAGAAGAAAATAAAAATCTCTTGTCAGTAAATTCAATTTCCAGCATTAATGTGGACCCAGCTGTATTCTTTTGATGCAGAAAGCTAAGGGCAAAGGCTTTCAATCCTTCACTTTACCCAGTGGGCCAATTCTTGCCTCTCACACAGCTTTGAAGGGGAAGGGGATTAGGTTTCAGTTTCCACTTGGGGATGCTTCTGCTGTTGGGTACGCCCAGAAAACATGTGTGAAGCATGGGTAAGAAACCCCAGAGCTGGCACACCAGCCTGGCATGGTGTCCTATGGGAAAACCATCCAAGAGTGAGCAAGAGAGAAGAATGTCCTTGCAGGTTTGGCACAGATGGTGCAGCCTGTTGTTCAGGAATTACCCCAGCTCAAGGGCACCGTGCCCCGATGCACGCTGTCTGTGCATAACCCACCCAAGCTCCCAGGGTCAGTGCTGTGATGGGGGAAGCTGCTAGCTAATTTTTTTCCTCCAACAGTGCCTTGGCGTGACATAGACTTGCTTTTTCAAAACTTCTTCGATCCTTGCTTTTTCAAGAGTGGCTTGTAGTCCTGAATTCCCCGCTGAGTCTAGGATATTAATGAAACCCAGAGATGCTCAGCATCCCTCCAAGTCCGATTACTACAGGTTCAAAATAAAATTCTGGGTAAACAAAATGTTTTCCTTCCCTTCTCTCCGCTCTCTTCCACCATCTCCTAAAAAAAATCCCAAATCACTTACGAACATAACTTTGCCATGTTTCATATCCTTTCCTGGTTTTCAGCCAGGCTATGCTTACCCTAGCTTTCATTGATACTGGTTTCTTGAAAGCAGAGGCTACGTTAGGGTAAGGATCTCTGAAACACAGACAGTGTTTAGTAAGCAGGGGAGCCGGGCCTCAGGTTGGAAGACAAGTATAATGGAGAGGAAGAAGACTGAAAATTTTGTCATTTATTTCAAATTAAAAAGATGTACAATCACCCCAACAAAATTGATGTGGAATTGCATCCAAGGGTATGCATACATGCAGGGTTTCCAATGACGCAAGTCACTGGATGTATATAGTCTCATTTGTTATAGCGTCACCTCTCTGGACATATTTATAACTTCAAAATTTGTGGTTCCCAATCATGTATTCTTGTTAGATAAATACATGCACAGTTGGCTCGATGATGTTGTGGCAAACCATGGAAGTGAAGCTTGAGCACTTCCCCATGGCATTGCTGGGCCTGAGAGCAGAAGGGTACAGCAGCTTCCCTGTGCAGTCACACACCTTGAGTGATGCTGGTGGGATGCTGCTCTGAAAATTAGGAATGGGAAATGCTTGCGTTTTCTTCTCCCACTTCTCTGCCAGCACCTCTAGGGTGGCATTAGCACTGCAGTACCAGTGGTTGGTTCATCTCAAAGGCCCTTTGCAAGGAGCTGGAGATGCTTCCTAGGGAGGGAATTGAAGGTAGAGGCAATTGAGATGCTGCAGCAGCCTGCTCAGAGCACTGTGTATCCAACCTCTAAGAGGCTGCTAGGCAATCTCTTGTCCTGGTGCTGCAGGGCTTTTCTAGCTCCTTGTGCCAACCCATGGCTGGGCTTGAAGAGAATGGATGCTATCTGCTGGGTTTATAATATGGGCAGCTTAAATCACATGGAGTTAAATGGGTCAGAATAAGTGGGTACCTCTTTATAGACATGGTCAACAGAGATAATCACTGTGGCAAGATCCTGAGGGGATTAAGGGGGAGATATGAGAAAGTGGGCATCTGCATTGGGTCACTGACACCGAGCTGATCCATCACCGACTTGTGCTTCCCATCCCTCCCTGGAGAGGAGGGGATGAAACAAGCACTGAAAGCTAGTTGGCACGGCTGCTGCCTTCACGCTCTGCTGGAGCTCAGCCTACTTTCATGTTTCACTTTTGATTATCGAAGTCCAAGTTGTAATGGGAGATGATTAGAATGGCAGAGAGCTGATGATGCCCACCTACGTGCGAAGCGGCGGAGAGCTGCACTGGGAAAGCTGGGTGGGCAGCAGATCCGAGTGGCTCAGTGCCAAAGCGGCCAGCACTGAGATCCTATGGAGGGGAAAGTAACAGGCTAATGCCAAGTCAGAGCCTCTGAGGAAGGACTTTAGAAGGCAGTTTCCCAGCTGCAGTTGTCAGTGACCCATTTTTCCCTTTGAGCATAATACTATTTTGAAACCGTGGGGATAACCTAGGTGATACTGTGGTCCCAGCCTTCTGTGGTCTTGCCTTCTGATAGGACCCTAGAGGATATAAGACCTTCTGGTGTGAAAGCATCAAACTTCTTTGCAGTCTACTTTTCTCTGGGTCATGTCTAAGAAAGGTCTCCGGAAGAAGTCGGCAGCATGGGAAAAACTGGTGGCTCCCTTAGCAGGCACTCTGCTTGAAGCTACATCAGCACTGGGCTCTTGGAGGACTGCAGCGTTAGGGCATTGCACGCCACTGGCCCAACCCCAGGGATGTCGGCATTCATCTCCCTACATCTCCTGAGAGTGCTGTGAAAACCGTGCTGGTCATGGTATAAATATTCTCAGTATTCAAAAAAGCACAAGCATTTTCTGCCTCTTCGTGCCAAAAATAACAAGGTCGTTTGAGGGCTATTTTCTGCAGCCACCCCCGTGCTTTACCATAAGAGTGTGGTTCTTAAATGGGGCCTTGTAACGCTGTTTCTGCAGTCCATGCCACTTGCCTTTCCCTTCTCTATCTGTCAGGGAGCAAGAACCAGTCATGGCACTGACCTGGGGAACCAACGTTGTCCGTCTGTCAGCTTCTGGGCACACATGCTCTGCTGAGCAAGGCTGATGGCGGTGGGGATGACAAGCTGCCATTTGTTCTGCCTTGGTAGATCTGCTGAGGTGCTGGATAGAGGGATGGAAATCACATAGGCTCCCCATGCAGAAGATTGCATTGGTTGTCAGGGAACCCCGTCCCTACTTTCTCCTAATCTTTCCCCTACAAGACAGAGACCAGGCTGCTGATTTGGCAGCCAAAAATTGTCTCGGATGGATTCAGGATAGAACACATCTGCATCTAGAGGGCACAGTACAGATATTCTCGTCCCCAGGCAGCACGCATGCAGTGGAAATTTCTCTACAAACTGAGCACAAGGCAATAGTGGAGATGGATGGGACTCTGTGAGAATGTTGCAAGGTTCAGATAAAGCCTGCAGTTCTCAGGGCAGGGTCTCTACGCAGTGGTGTTGAGGGTAAATGGAGCTTACCCACTAGGAAGGCGAGTGACATGCTGTTTATCCATCCCTCATCTACACCGTGCGATGGAAATAATTTCTTTTATATATCCCAATTTGACACTGGCAGGGAGCGAGGAGTCACCTCACTGGGGCTCAGGAGCAGGTGCTTGGTGGTCACGGGGAATGCTACCATTCCCATAGCATCAGAGGGGGTCCGGGCTTGCTGGAGAGGCTGATGGGGGCCCTTTCACCCCAAACTTACACAAAGAAACTGTAAAGAAAGCTCTGAACAGCCCTGAGGTATTTTGTTGTGCACTGTGCAGAGAGCACACACACTTGTGTTCTCTCTCCTCTTGGCATCTTCTCTCATAATCATTCATCCTCTCTATAAACAGATTTCCCAGTAATGGTTTTCATTTTCTTTGAAGTGTCCCATTCATTCTGCTGCTCTGCCCATTCATGTGCTCAGGGTTCCTTGAAAGGAAGACAGACACAAACATCCAAAGTGCTTGAAATATGCTAGCAGAGCAGGGGGAGGGGACGGGCAGAGGCATTTCTTTTAAAATCTCTCTATCTGGGGAGACTTTCATCCTTTCTTTTTCCAAGTTGCACCTGAATAATTCTGTTTTTTAAATTTTCTTTCTTTCTTTCTTTCTTTCTTTCTTTCTTTCTTTCTTTCTTTCTTTCTTTCTTTCTTTCTTTCTTTCTTTCTTTCTTTCTTTCTTTCTTTCTTTCTTTCTTTCTTTCTTTCTTTCTTTCTTTCTTTCTTTCTTTCCTTCTTTCTTTCTTTCTTTCTTTCTTTCTTTCTTTCTTTCCTTCTTTCTTTCTTTCCTTCTTTCTTTCTTTCTTTCTTTCCTTCTTTCTTTTTTTCCAATTCTTTCTCCCCCATAGAAATCCCGCCGTAACATGGCTTTTAAATTGCCCTTCTCACCCCCTGGTCTGTTCCTGCTGCTTTAAGCTATTAATAAATTGAAAGCATGTTCTGGAAGGCGATTTAATCCAGCCCCAAAGTTAAGCAGGTGCTGAAGTGGTTTGCTGATGGGGTGCATTTCCAAATTGGGGCCTTCCAGGCTAAGACACGACTGTCATCAGGGCTGGGTGCTGGGCTCATGTGTCTGGAAAGGAATATTTGCCCTGAAAATCAGGAATTGTATCTATTCTCTGCAAGGGCAGGGAATTCTATGCAGGGCTACTTCAGTTTTTAGGGTAGGTTGGTTGGTTACAGCCCTGCATCAGGTTTCCTCCTGCTGTGGTAGCAGTTTAGATTAAAAATCAAATCAATGCAAATGCTTCTTCACTTTGTCCCCATGACTTGTCCTATCTCTGCAGCATCTGAACCTCCCAGGGCTTCCTCATGGGACCAATCTCCAGCAAATCTTCCTCCCCCGGTTTGAAGAGGGACCTCGCTCTGACCTTGCAGAACAGTGGAAAGCAAACTTATTGAATCTGAATGACAAGGTGATGCCTTGCAAGGGGCTCTAATTATACCCCGATAGACCTGTTGTCCATTGTAAGGAGAGATCTTGCAATACTGAGTAAAATTAGTGAGAAGCATGCAGACTTTCAGAGAGAGAGAATTCTGCTTGAATTGAGGGCAGAGATGGGACCTCAGCCTAGGCACAATGGCTGCTGCTCCTGGGTAGCAACCCTGAGAGCAAAAGCAAGTGCCCTGAGCAAGTTCTCGACTGTGCTTTTTCTCTTGACACTTGGAATTTCAGCCCACACACCCGAGACTGTGCATGGCATTTGTGGTCAGCTTGAGGGCTTGGGTTTTTCTTTAATTATTGTTGTATAGTAATGGATTGGGGGCTTGGTGCAGGAGAGTGAGAGCGTGTTTGCTGTTTCTCCACCAGATTTCTGCATTGGCTTGGTTTTTATTAGGACATGTTTGGCTTTGATTTCAGATTTATATGTTGTTCTGCTCCAGCCAGCTCCAATGAGCTTCTTGAATCCAGGCCCCCATATAAATGGAGAATTATGATTCTAACATTGTGCCTAGTAGCAATAATAATAAAGAACTGGAGGTTCGTATTCGTATGAGCTGTGAGCCCAAATTCTCTTGCAAGGGACTGAATCTGTGCGTGGCTGCAGAGCAGGGTGGACACTGTTTCAGGGGTTGGAAGGTCCATGCCTGCTCTATTAAGAAGGGTGGGGTCTGGACCAGATTTGGGTGAGGAACCGAACTGGGGGAAGGAGGGAGGAACAAGCCAGCCCCCAGCATACCACAAATGTGTTTTATATTGTAATATCAAACATCGGCTTATTCTGTGTTTTCTGTTAAAACAAGTCATAAAAGGACTACTTAAAGGGGACTCCATTGCTATATTTTATATATACCCACAGAGCACATGTGGAGCGCAGATAACGGTGACCAACCTTCCCCCGCCGCTTCGCTCCTTCTCCCCCCACCGACCCATTCATCTCTGCGATCTAATAGGAAAAAGAACAGAGCTGGTGTTAACACAGGAGGGGTTGTTAATCTATTCGGAAATGGATTTTCAGGTCCAGGCATATATATATGTATAGATGCATTTTTTTAGTTTATTTTCTGGCTGAAAGAGGAAAGGAAGGGATGCACATTTTTGGGGAACGGATGCCAGGGCGAGCGCGGTGCCAGGGGAGGAGGTTCTGGCTCAGCTGGTGGAGGAGCTCCTGGGAGGGAAGGGAGGGCGTTCGGCGTGGGGTGGGATATAATTGATAGCAGGGAAGAGCTGTCACATTAGCAGGATAGGAAACCGGCTATCCGGGACGGACCCAGCTTTAAAAGCCCCTAATCTGCCAGCCCATGTATTAAAGGGCTGATCTGAGGGGAGGACAAGGGAGGAGGGGGGGGGGGTAGGGTTGGGGGGTAAAGAGGAGGCCTGACTCCTGTTAGCTCCTTCTAATGAGGCAGTTGAATAGCATTTAAAGGGCTCCTGGCCTGGCATGAAATCTCACAAAGGAACCTCCTTATTTTAATGCACGCAACTGACTTTGCTTTACAAACGTTTTTATAGTGTCCAGACACTTACAAATCGACCTTCAGTGATTCTTGAGTTAATACGAAGTCTTGGGAAACATTAATGCACTATTAAAAAATGAAAGCCTCTCAATAGATCTTTCTAGTCTTACAAACACGCTCAGAGTCCTTGAGTACTCAACTCCGGGTATAAAAATGCAAAGTCGTTTAAGGCTATTAATGGGGGGAGAGAGCTGATCCGCATTCCTCGCCCGAGTCTCTCATTTAAGCTATTAACCTCCCGCTTGTAGGGTGTTGGTTTGGTGTTCCGTTGTTTTGTTTGCATTTTTTTTTCCAAGTAAAGAGTAACGGATTTTGGCTCGAAGCAAACATTTAGAACTCGAAGAAGGGTTTGTGTGTCGGCAAGTTTATCTTCCCCTCCCTCGATATGTCATTTGGACTAATAAAAGACCTATTACCTCTCCCCTCAGACCTCGGCTCTCTAATTACCGAACAATGCGGGGACAGAATTGTAGGGATCCCATCCCTCCGCCCGAAGCACGAAAGGGGATGGGAGCGCTGAGACCTGGTGGGTCCTGCGTGCAAACAGCTTGGAAAACACCCCCCTTTTCCCCCCAAAAAAGAGCAAAAGTCCGCGCAGCAGAAGGGAAAGGGTTTAATTTGGAGAGCGAGGCTAATGAGGGCTGGAGACAGAGCGAAGTGGCGGTGCAGCTCGGCGCGGCAGGAAGCGCGTGTACCAGTGGAGGGTGCGTGCAAAGCAACGTGAGCAGCCCGCGCGGAGCCCGGCCGGGGGGTGCCGAGTCCACTTTGCGAGCTGCTCCTTCGGAGCTTTGTCCCACAGAAACGGAATGGGCCCAGGGCAGCGGGAAAAGAAATCGGGCAGGAGAAGGAGTGAAGATGGAGCTGAGGTTTGGGTGGCATTTTGGGATGTAATTTTTTGGGAGAGAGAGGAAGCCTCTTTCCCCGACCTCCGCCTGCCGCGGCTCTGCGGCCGTCCCCGGCGTTTGTTCCAGCGAAAACTCGTTTGGTTATCGAGGTTTTACCCTCTGGTGGCGATTCTTGCCGGGTTGTCACAAGGGCGGCGGCGTGTGGGGGCCGGGGGTGCGGGCAGCAGCTTGGGAGGGAGAAAAAAAAGAAGAGGAGAGGAGAGGAGAGGAGAGGAGAGGAGAGGAGAGGAGAGGAGAGGAGAGGAGAGGAGAGGAGAGGAGAGGAGAGGAGAGGAGAGGAGAGGAGAGGAGCGGAGAGGAGAGGAGAGGAGAGGAGAGGAGAGGAGAGGAGAGGAGAGGAG
>JACDJE010000341.1:415930-435745 GCA_016647715.1 Pavo muticus | reverse complement strand
GTCCATCTGCTAAGAAGTCCTAGTGGCTTCATTGACTTTTTTTTCTCTTCTCCCTGAAAGTAATTTCTGAATCAATCACTCCGCTATCAGCTTGCTCTAGAGATGGATGAGTAACACCAGTGAGATAAAAGAGTCAGGACTCCCTTTCCCTTGAATTGGCTGCTTTTTGTTAACAGTATTCTGAGAGCCATTATTTCCCATAAAAGACATCTGGAAAACCATCGGCCTGTGGTGGAGAAAGTGGCTGTTCTGCTTTGTACTCCCCTTTGATCCAACATGGAGCACAACTCACTGCCTTCTGAGATCAATAGCTCCCATCCTGGGGCATTTTTCTTTCTCATCTACCGCAGCTGATTTGAACCACCGCGCAGGCCGAGCGCGGGGGCTCCGCTCCAACGCTTTGGGAAAGCGGAGTCGAGAGGATCCAGAAAAATAAACAATGCTTCGTTTTATCTCTTCACTTTCTCCTCTTCTGCTCGAACTTTTTCTTCGTGGGAGGGGGGCGGATTCGAGCGTACGAACAGCTGCTTAAAATCTAATGTAGACAAATGGACATCTTGTATAACATTAAGTTTTAGTAGGCAACTCATTTATTTTGAAGTGCTCTTGTGAATAGTTTGGCAAAGAGCTTTCTCCCTCCTATTCCTGGAAAGTAGCCGGGGGAGTTGGCCGGGCAGGGCCGGGGTCGGCGCTGGGGAAGTGGAGGGAGAAAGCTCTGGATCCCCGCTGAGCGCACGGCAGCGCTGCGGGACTCGTCCTCATTCTGCGCGCGGCCGAAAGTCCGGTGGGAGCGCCCCAGAATCGAAGCACGGAGGAAGGCAGAGAGGAGAAGAGATGCGTTTGTTGTTTGGGCAATTTGGAGCTTCTGCACGCGGCTTTGGGGAATGTAACACTTGCAGCGCAAAGCTCTGGGGCATCCCTCTCTTAAAGCGCGCGTGTGTGTTAATACTTAACCAAAAAGGAGGTCGTTTTAGTTTCTGAGTCTCTTGGTAAGAGTGAATTCCGCCGTGGGAAGCGGTCTGGGATGGAGCAGCGCTCTCCTGCCCCGCACTGCGTCCGGGGACGGAGAACACGAAGCGCGGCGGTGCTCGGTAGGAACGGCGGAGCCAGGAGCACGGGAACGCAAACCTGTGGGCTCCCCCACCGCGGGGAGAGAGCCGGCCCTTCCGACTCGCTGGACTGATATTCAGGAAACAATCATCATAATAAAACAAAATAAAAACGTTACAACACCAAACCCACCAAGCCAAGCCGAAAGCACAGGCTTTATTTGTGGATGTGTGTGCCCGTGTGCCGTCACGCCCCGCGGGTACCAACGCCTCTGGTTCCTGTGCGGGCAGAGCAGCTCCTTCTGCTTCTCCCGAGCCGCTCTCCTCCGCCAAAATCCCCCCCGCGCCTCTCCGGCGTTGTATCCCCTCCCCGAGGCAGTGTCCCTGCGCTGGGCACGGGGAAAAAGGCATGTGATCTCGCAGGGATGCCTGGTCACTCTGAGCCGTGACTCTCTTCTTCCTTCTCCGTTTATTTGCGGGAGTAAAAATAATAATAATAGTCCACATTTTATATTACATTTTCGCTTCATTCGTTGTGTGCCTATGTATTTCCGCGTCCCGCTAAGCCGATAAGGTGAATGCTCGGACGGGAGCTGCCCGCTCCTCAGGACGAAGTTCGCTGCCCGCTCGGGGCTCGCTGGTCTTTCTGCTGTCCGCAGAAAGCGCTGCTGGGCTCCCAGCAAGGCGGCGGGGAGAGCCGCTGTTCGCACAGGGCAGCTTTGGGGAGGGAGGGGGGATATTTTGGGGGGTGATTTTTTAATTATTTTTGGCAGCTTTGTAAGAAGGAATTTGCACAGAATGAGAGAAAACATATATAGAGAGAGAAAGAAATGCAGCGATTAGAAAATGTGAGGAAAAGGGCAAACGCATTGGAGGTGTTTGGGGAAGGTTCTCAGGTATGGAACCCCCGGCCCATGTAACTGCAAGCGGCTGCGGGGAAGGGACGGGAATGAAAGCTCCGCGCATCCCCAGCCCGAGGGCCGTGCCCGGGCCGGGCGGACCCGCGCTGCAGCCGGGCCGGGGATGATTTATTGTGTGTTTGGGCGAATCCGTTCCCCCTCCGACTTAAACAAACCATTGATCTCCACGAAACGCGAAAAGCTCGCGGCCGGCGGACACATCCGCGGCAGGGTTCGCCTCTCCGCTTTGCACCGGGAGGAAGGAGCCGGAATGCTCCGCGCCCGCGGACCAGGTGCCGGATGGAGACGGGAGGGGGACGGGGTTGCGCGCTCGGGGACCGCGGGAGTTGCGCGCCCGCGCAGCCGGGGCGCAGGGGAGTTGGGAGGGGATTCCTCTCACTGCTTGGAGCCAGGGAATTTAGATTTATTTGGGTTTTTGCTCCCAAATCCTTGGCTTGGAGGAGCTGGGGAAGCGAAGGGAGGAACCCTCTTA
Source organism: Pavo muticus (assembly GCA_016647715.1). Lineage (NCBI taxonomy): Eukaryota > Metazoa > Chordata > Aves > Galliformes > Phasianidae > Pavo > Pavo muticus. The sequence continues at coordinate 433,304 of JACDJE010000341.1, read as the reverse complement.
TTGCTCTCGATTTTCGGTCCGGCTTCGAGGCATTTTGAGAGGAAGCCATCACGCCTGCCGAGCACCAAAGGTGGCCGGAGGTGTCTGTTAGCCCTCAATTATAACTCCATCAATATCTCTTGCTCTGAGTGCTGCCGGTGCCCTCCCCGGGCTGGCAGCGGCTTCCCGGGGCTGCGGGGGCAGCGGGCGGCCGGGCCGCAGCGCCGGTAGTGCTGTAGGAAACGCCTCGGGTTTCTTTACGGGCTCATTTTCTCAGAGGAGGATTTTACTGCATGCGTAAAGAATTTTTTTTTGAAAAGCGGTGGTAAATATTTTCTCTTCTGGCAAGTTATTTATTGGCATGAAGAGAGGATTTTTTTTCTTCCCCCTCTTTATAAAGCTACATGTGGTGACCATATAGGATCAGAAATAATGTGGCCTTTCTGGTTTTGAAGAACTGCTAATGTCATTAAAGGTCTTCCTAACACGCCAGCTAGGAGTTCAAAAAGCCTCGCCTTTTATCCCGGGCATATATTTGGTTGTTTATAAAGTGCAGACTTCCTTATGCTTCAAGTGCATCAGGAGGATTTCTTAACTCTGCAGAAGGATCTGTTTTCAACTATATTCTTCTATGGAAATTGGACTGTTTAACCAGTGTCTTTCACACTTCTTTTCTGGCTGCTATTTTTACACATTCAACCGCAGAAGAAATTCCCGCACACAGAAGCAAACAAAGAATTTTCCCCTCTGCTTTGTGTTACAGAAAAGTATCTGCGCAGGCCGCTAATTGTCCATTAGTGCTAATAAGTGGCTAAAACAATATTAGGAGATAACCCGAGCAACCTGTCTTCTTTATTTTAATTTGGCGTACTGAAGTCGGGAAGGTTTTGACGAAGAGCCGACCAGACGTGTCCGTGGAATCTGTGTACTAAACTTTTGGACTGTTGATTTTGAGGGTCACTTATCTAAGCTAAGTTCAAAGTGTCACCTGCTTTAATCCCTTCTCTGTCGTGCTCGGAGAGACTCCACACGGCACACGGTCCGCTTCGCAGAGCGCCTGGAAAAATGTCTGTCTCCATTCTCCCCCCCCCCCCCGGCTTTTCCTTCCCAAACGCATTAGGAATTTCTCCCCTCGATTCTAGCGACTGTTAGGAAAAACTCGTTTGAATTCCATTATTAATATTTTCCGGGCATGCTCTTTTAGTGTTGTCATTTGTAATGTATTAGGATGAATTATATGTCTTAGGGAAAAGGAAAAAAAAAAGAAAGAAAGAAAAAAGAAGAAGAAAAGAAGAAAAAGAAAAGAAGGGAAAAAATGAAGAAAAAAGAAAAAAGGCAAAAAAGTAAGAAAAAAAAGAAGAAAAAAGAAGGCAAAAATAGAAGAAAAAAGAAGAAAACGAAAAAGAAAAAGAAAAAAAAGAAGAAAGAAGAGAAGAATGAAAAGAAGAGAAAAGAAGGAAAAAGGGGAAAAAAGGGAAAAAGGAAGAAAAAGGAAGAAAAGAAGGCAAAAACAGAAGAAGAAAAAAGAAGAAAAGAAGAAGGCAAAAAAGAAGAAGGAAAAAAGAAGAAAGAAGAGAATTCAGAAAGGAGAAAAAAATAAGAAAAAGGAAGAAAAAAAGGAGAAAAAAAAAAGAAGAAAAAAAAAGAGCAAAACCCGGAGAAAAGAGGCCTTTTCTATTAAATAGAAACAAGATGTTCAAATACAGAATGCAAGAATTTGAAATCCACTCTTGGATGCTGATGGCGTTAAAAAAATCCACTGTGCTGCTTCTGCAGTTTAAACCCTTACATCCAAACAGAAATTATCCGGAGGGATATTATTTTTAATTGAAATGCTCTTTCCGGAAGGAGCTGTTTTTAACCTCGCTTCAGTTTTCCCGAAGATTTTTCTCTCCCCTCGCATTTAGCATTTCCATTAATTACGCCGTTCTTAAGCCGTGTCTTGTAAGCGACGTGGGTTGGCGTTTCTGAAACTTTGACAGAAAACAGTCCGCTTGTTTTGTTTTGTTTTGTTTGGGGTGAATGGTTTTGGTGCAAATGCATAGCTCTGAAAGAACTCAGAGGGAGTGGAAAACCCGGAGCTCTCCAGACATGTCAATGAATACACAAAAAGCCCCCATGTTTTTTCAATGAACGCTCGGGTTTTCGAGGGGCAAACCGAAATTTCTGCAGCTCCGGATGTATTTGGGCACGTAAATATAAACGGAGCTGGTCTTAGAAGTGCGGAACCCTCACAAATCTCAGCAAAGACGAGGACAGCTCTTGTTCACTACCTCTAAAACCCACTCCTTTTCCTCTCGCTGCCTGAATGTGACTCTGGGCACTTGGACTGCCGGTTGAGTTCAGCTGCTTTCCCATTTCCTCTTAGAGAAGAACTGGAGAAGCAGGAAAACTACTTCTGCATTCAGTGAAATAAAGGACTTGAGGCATTTGGTGAACTTCAAAAGGTTTGAGAGCAGTAGGGCTAGCACACCTGCTTTATGTTAGATGGTCCGGAGGCAACCACCTCAGCCGCTCAGCCTGCATTCCCATAATGGGCCCCAGAAGGGCTCCCATTGCATTTGCTCCATTGCCACAAACCACCTCCCACCACCAGGAGAAAGGGGACCGAGCCACCGGCTGCCATGTGCTGGAGGATGCTGGGAGCAGAGCGGGGCACCTCCAGGCTCCCATCGCCACCAAATCTTACACTGCCATTTTGAATGCACCTTCTTTTTGGTGTTTTGCTTTGGTGTTTTGTCTTCCCAAAGTCCACCCCCAGGTCTCTTCAGGTTAGAGAGACCAGAAAGCTAGTGAGGAAATAAAATTCCTGGTAAAAATGAGAAATGGCAAGAGAAATCACCTTCTTTCTCTTATGCCAGCTGGCACGCTCTGTAGGGAAGGACAACAGGGGTTTTTCTTTTACTCAGAGCTGGCAAGCATCAAGGGTTCACTTACACATGTGTCATGACTTCTCATCAACTTTTCTACTGTTTGATGGGCTCTCTAAAATACCCGGATCCCAGCACGATGGGAAGCTCCCCTGAGCTATCCAACCTCCTCTGCTCCTAGGCAATTGCCACCAAATATATGTTAACAGATAGAGAAGGCGAAGGGGAGCTGGGGACACAGGCACAACTACTGGGGCATGTCCATCTGCTAAGAAGTCCTAGTGGCTTCATTGACTTTTTTTTCTCTTCTCCCTGAAAGTAATTTCTGAATCAATCACTCCGCTATCAGCTTGCTCTAGAGATGGATGAGTAACACCAGTGAGATAAAAGAGTCAGGACTCCCTTTCCCTTGAATTGGCTGCTTTTTGTTAACAGTATTCTGAGAGCCATTATTTCCCATAAAAGACATCTGGAAAACCATCGGCCTGTGGTGGAGAAAGTGGCTGTTCTGCTTTGTACTCCCCTTTGATCCAACATGGAGCACAACTCACTGCCTTCTGAGATCAATAGCTCCCATCCTGGGGCATTTTTCTTTCTCATCTACCGCAGCTGATTTGAACCACTTTAAGAAAACACAAACTTCAACTTTTATTCGGTTGTTGAATGTGTGTGTTTATGGATTTGTGACAGTAATGCTAGTGCCAGGAAGAGAATGGCATGGACCAGCTGCATGCCCCCAGCGAGTACCACCAATGGAGTGCTTCCTCTAAGCTTGGTTAGCTTCACTTTTGTCATACCACGCAACTAAAGATGCAGAAGCATACGGGTGGCCATAGCCATTCAGGGGATAGGAGAGAAAAGTGTCAGCTGTAGCTTGAGCCCAAGCTGCCTACCCAGCGGGATGAGAGGTTCAAAGCGGCTTTAGACTGCAAGAAGAAGGTGTATATGGGGGCTTGAATGGGAAGAGTTTTGTGCATGCTCGCGTCTAGCAGAAATGCTAAATTGTGGTTCGGTCTTTTTAAGCAACAGCAGCCAACCTGTGGTGCACGAGCTGCAGGCAGCTCTGGTATCGTGGAGGTGTCTTCTGTGCCATGACTTTGTCATGGAGAGGCAAGGGGGGTTGAAGCTGCTGCTGGAAAGGCTGAGCCGAGTGGGAGTATGGGATGAGGCTCTGTTGGAAGCCTGAGGTCTCCATCACCACATCCCATTGGTGGAGTCCATTGGTAAAGCCTTCCCACATCGGTAAAGCCTTCCCCACCCCCGCTCTTTGATTCCTTCTTAGAGAGTTGTCTGTATGGGTGAGAATGCCTGTGCTATGCCTTTCCTTATGAAAGTGGCTCTTGGATAGGCCCTGACAGTACTGAGCAGTAACCTGTGACTGATACATTCTATGAATGGCTCGGCCGGATGGACTTTGAGATGTTTGCCTGCTTGATACCTCTGCTCTCTGGCACTAATTCCTGTAGTATTTGACCTGAAAGATCCTGCTAATACTAGTAGGATCAAGCACAGACCTACCAAAAGCAAGGGAGGTCATTATTTTCACAGGAACTGAAAGTTGGACCCTAAATCTTCAGAAGAGAGCAGTGCCTAGAAACCAGCTGTCTAATATATCTGCTGTGCTAAACTTATAGCAGGGAGAGGAGAATAAAAATGTGTTTTGCAGTATAATATTGCTTTGTGCCTCCAAAAAGGCTTCTAATTTTATGTTTTAAAGGCAAACATTACAGCTAATTGGAGAGCAGAGAGGAAAAATGGATCTCCTTTTCTAAGCGCCAATAAGACTGGGTTCTGGGCCAGTGGTTCTGTGAGAGGTCTCCATTTACTACCTGTCCTAAACCTCAGGTATTTTAGAAGGAAAATGCCTGCCATATATTAAAGAGAAAAATCATTAAATGGATGTCAGGAAAAAAAAAAAAGAGGACAGAGAAAACCCATATGACTGAATTTATGGCTTGCTTTAGAAGCACGAGCTAATGCTGAGAAAACATGAATGAGAACAAGGGGGCATCCACGCAATGGAAAAAGTATTTTCCACTTGCTGCCTTCCCAGTGGTGACCTCGGATGAGGTCCCCTCGGTGGCAACGCTGCTGTCCCATCCCTGTGGTCCCAACTCTCCTCCTCCTGCAGCCTCTTCCCTCGGTCCCCCCAAATGGAATAACCCTCCTCCACCTCACTACGAGTTGGATTAGGCCCTGTGCCCAGAACGTTGCTCGGTTTTTATTGCTACATTGAATGCACCCATTTGCCTCTGGAGGAAATGGGGCTGAGCCTGAGCAGCCCTGAGCCAGCAGGAAATTCAAGGCTTTGTGGGCATCCGTGCAGGAGCCAAGTTAAATGAGCAAGAGGGAAAGGGAATGCACTCAGGGGCAGTGGGTTTGGGTGGGAGGATGTAGGAATGAGGGTGGAGGGGAGTTTGAGCCAAGGCCTTGGTGGGAGCAGAGGTGTTCAAAGTGCCTGGCATTGCACGGCCATCAGGCTGGTGATCCCCCTGGGGGTCTGAGATCTGTCCATAGGAAGAGTTGCCCTATTCATCCAGTGCTGCGTTGTCCCAGCAGGATGAGTAGAGCTTGGAGTGAGAGGGTTCCCCCAGAGCAGTGAGAGGAGGGCAGGAGGCAGGCAGAGATTTTGGCTTGGCACTGCTGTGAGCTCCCACTGAACTTCAGGCTCTTCTTTAGAACATTCAGCAGCCTTCTGGGATCCCCCTGGAGCATCCCAGTGAAGGGAGAAGCAGAAATGATCTCCTCTTACTGCTGCCCTTAGCCCTGCCCCTTAGAAAGCTCAGATTTATTTATTATCGTTCTCTTTTTAAAGAACAAGAAATCATACCTCAAAGGGCATCTATCCCTCCTGACCCCTCTCATTCTTGTCTCTAGTCTCAGCAATGAGATGCTGCAGTCCTTGGGATCAGTCTCACAGATGGGCTCAGCCAGGGCAGGTGATGATTCTTGGCATTCTGCATGTGCTGAACACACATACTTGTGTCCACAGCAGATTCTGTGCAGTGCTATTGCTCTTTGCCTGCCTCCCCATGTGCCAGTATAGCACTCAGCACAAGCGTTAGGGCTTTTGGGGGTAAAAAAATTAGAAAACACCAGTGTGGAGCAGCAACTCCCTTTCATACTGTGGGCAGCTTAGTGAAACTTAGTTTGTTGCTGCTTCTCACAAGTTTGGTGCAAGGTTTGATGTCCTAGCTCAGCTCAAGTGTATGCAAGCTGCTGCGGGTGGGCTCATCCTTTCCTTGCCTTGCCTATCTGTGCTCAACTCCTACTGTTTCCCTTGAAGCAGACCCCACACAGTCTGGCTGTGGGGTGAGCTGGTTCACCTGGCAGACCAACCCTGTGCAAAATATGACCAAGGGGAGGGATTTTGTGTCAGCTCACGTGGTGAGCTGACCACCTCATTGCTTGGTCCTACACTATCTGGATCCTATTCCTGTTCTGAGAGTGGCTGTGCTCTGTGATCAAGCCAAGGGAGGCTGTTGTCAATACCTTAACCGTGTAGCCAAAGGATGCTGGAGGGGAAAGTGGGAGATACAATTGGTGAGAATCCTGCCCTAGGCTTGATGGGATGGGCAAATAGCTTGGGAGAAAGCAGATTAGCCAGTAATCTGGCACGTGGGCTTTGGCACCTCACCTATCCCTGTGCTGCCTTGCCCCCACCCTTCTGCACCGTGACCACAGGCGAGGCAGTACCAGCCCCCCACCTCTGTAGGATGCTTCACACAGTGGTGTCCTGTCATAGTGCAGCCTCTGGTCTCCATCACAGCCCTACTACTATTAATAATCCAGAGGATTAGAAAGATAAGCCGGTTACAGAAAGACTCAAGCTTGTCAGTGCTGCCCACTGGCTTGTGGTATCTTATAGGTGGGAGAACTGCTTCGTTCTGTTTATTTACAGTCCATAACTTTGGAAACAGTCTAAGAGCTGCTCAGGTTTTATTTCGTTGCAGACCCCTCAGCGTAGGAGACATCTGTGCTGACAGAATTATCTTTTTCTCTTTTTTATCCTCCTCCTTACAATAGTGCCTTTAACAAGAGCTGGGCTTTAATGGGCAGCTCAGCTGCATCCCTCCCCCTCAGCTTGGGGCAGATGTCTGACCAGAGGCATAGAAGTAATAAACGGGCAGATCAAGTTCATGTATTTCAGTTACAAAGCAGAGAATTTCAGATATTAATATCTATTTAATCCTAAAGAAAGTAAAATAATTTATACGCATGTAGATGAAGCGCAATAAAACTCTGCCCTTTGCCTTTCCCAGGAGATGAGCAGCGAAAGGCAGTGATTGCTCTTTGGGGTGCACCTGCCTGGCCATGAGCTGCAGCTGGGCTGGGGTCTGGCCCCACTGCATGGTCATGCCTGGTGGGTGGGGGCTCCCTGTGTTGGTCCCACGTGGGTTTTGCCCTATAGGAGGGCTGCAGGGCTCCATGGGGTCACTGCAGTGAGATGGCTGTTTGCTACACGCTGGAGGATGTAATAAAGCATCTCCACGTGTTCTTCTGGGGTTTGCTTGGAGGACATACTCAAGGTGGAAGGACAGCCTCGTGCTGTGGTCTCTTTCTAGGGATAGATGTCCTTGTTTGATGCAGTTCTGTGTGGATTTTACCTCCTCCTTGATGCAAGAGTTTATTTTTCCTGCATGAAGACTCACAGTTTTCTCCTTACCGAGGGGGTAAAAAGTCATAGAATACCTTGAGTTGGAAGGGATCTGCAAGGATCAAGTCCATCTCAGCTCACCAGGAGCTTTGAAAGTAAAGGATGGGAGTTCTCAGAGCCAGTCCATTGCTGTCCCTGGGACTGAAAGTCCATGTCACCCTTAGCAAGCAAAACCAAGGAGTGGCACTGGGCTCTGCCTACCACACATGCAGAGCATCCCAGGAATGGCTGGAAGTGCAATTGGAGGCATAAGTGAAGTCAAGCAGAGAGTTGCTCTTTCCTGAGAAAGGAAAATCCAAGGCTATACACGACCATCCAGTTCCTTCCAGCTGCAGGATCTGCCTCAGCCCTGCCCGGCAGCCAAATTGCAACTCACCCACACTTCTCTGTTTCTTTTTTCTCTCTGCTGCCGTGCTTTAGCACAAGAGGAATCCAGGAGAGGTGCTGTGAGTGGGGAAGGCGGGCTGAGATGTAGATAGAGAGGTTTGTGCAACAGATGTTACCTGGGAGCAGCACAGCCAGCGTGGGCTTGAACCTTTCAGTGCTGCAGGACAAACAACCTGCCAGCTGTGCCAGAGAGCGGAGCTGGGCTGCTTGCCATGGGAAGGGGGAGAAGAAAGAGAAGGAGCTGGCAAGGAGTGCGCAGCGGCTTGGCTCACTGCTCCTGCTGCTGCTGGTAGACTTCTGCTGGAGGAACTTTTCAGTCTGATGTGGCACCTCTGCTGCAGCATTCAGCTGTAATAGAGATCTCAAAAACATGTTTGGAAAGGATAAATGGGTATTGAAATGGGAGAAACTCGGTTGCCAAACATACATTCCCAGAGAGGGATTTTCTGGTGTCTAGTCTAGTGAACGTCTTGCTGTATACGTAGCTTTTCTAATGGTGAGCTCATCTGTGGGCTCTCTGATGTCCCGTAGTGTGGCTGTGTCAAGTGAGGGCACTGACTTTTTCCTTTTCCAGGCGGCAAAAGAACTTTGTTTCTGTAAGGCTGACAAATGTAGTGGAAGTGGGACAAAACATCCTACAGCTGTGAACGGAGACAAGGAGACTAACAGAAAAGCAGTGCATGCGGAATTCACCTACTTTCCTCAGGGAAGCAGGCTGAGCACTGGGTCTTGTCCTGCAGAGGATCACGCCGAGCTTGGCAGTGACCCCAGATCTCATGAGCTCTGATGGTGCTGCCACAAGTGCATCAATGAGCTCAGGGGTTCCCTGGTACAGCTCACACTGCTGAGCCCGGACCCAGGCCTTGCTGCACCCCGCAGCATGCAGGCATTGTGTTTGCAGGCTGTCCCCCTAGGAGCCCTGTGGGACTCTTGCAATCAGAGCAGTGTTTACATGAGCGGGGAGGCACTGGGGTTTTTGCGCTGGGATTTGGGAATGTTCCCCCCTGCTCTGTTCCTCCTGAGTAGTTGGTAAAAAATATTTATCAAGGGCTAGAGAGGAAACCTGTGTGTATTATACCCCAGACCAGAAAGCCAGAAAAAATCTCCCTGAAACCACAGGGTCAGGCTGGCAGCTTTTCAGTGCTGATTTACTGGTGGCTTAAACAAACTGAGGCAGATTTGCACTCCTCCTCTCTCCTCCTTCGCTTCCATCTCACACTGTGCTCTGCAGGCAGCTTAAGCTGTATGATTGCTCCTTGCTATGAGCTCACCTGGGCTCTGCCCACAGGCTGCATTCCCCATTGGCCCTCGGATGGCAACCATTCCTGACAATGGCCCTTTCTTTCCTTCCCCTCCCTCTGAAGGAAGAGGGGACGGAAAGCGTAGTCTCCTCATCAAGCTGCTGAGTTAATTGTCCCCATCCAAGCTCCCAGGCTGCTGTCAGTGAGGGGAAGGGTGCTCAGCTCTGACCCCATTTCCTTTCTGGTGACGTTAATTCGCTTGACCTCGTGTCTGCCGAGCTCGTGCTCCCTGGCAGCTGACAGGCAGGTGTGAGGCAGGCAGGAGGCTGGGGAAGGAAGGGCATGTGGTCCCCAGCACAGCTGCTCACTCAGCACATGGGAGAGAAGTGCTCCTTGCTGAGGATCCTCTCCTCAGGTTTGAATTCCAAGATGGAATTCCCTATTCCACTATTCCCTTTCACTGCACTGATGGAGTCCAACCTGTGCACAAACAGTGGGTCTCCTGGGAAGTTGTACAGCCTCTCCTGGAGCAGTCTCACCTCTGTATCCAACAAGGGAAGAGGTCATTTGCTGCTGTTGGGTGATGAAGAGCAACCAAACACTCAACTCAAGTTTGTGTCAGTCCTTCCGAGTGCTCCCTCATTTGCTGTCTCTCTTCTTCCTTCGGGCCATAAAAGGTGGTCCCTGTTGTTCATTTGGAACCCATTTCCCCAACTGCCATCCTTCACTTGTATGATACAGTGGTGAGAGGTTCGAATAAGCTGTGTATGGGATGAACAGGTGGGGAGCTCTGAGCTGCCCAGCAAGTGGGATCTGCAGTGGCCAGACCTCCTGCCAGATGCCCTTGATCTCCATTGGGAAGGGGTGCTGTGGCCGCTTGTCAGTTACTGGAGCTGCTACTGTTTTCCTTTGAAAAATGGACAGATCTTGTGAATGCAGCTCTGTTGGTATTGGTGGATGTCCTACATCGCAGATGGCACCATGGGATGGAATGGGTCAGTCCTTATGGAGCTATTGGTGCAGCAAGCACCGTTGCCATCATTTTCAATAGAAAAAGGCAAAAGCTCCAATGTTTTGCGAAACTCCTCAGCATGGAAATCACACCACAGTTCTGATCCCTGTGAGGTGACTTTGCTGCTTGGGCTTACAATGCCTCTGCACCTCCAGGTTGGTGCATTGCAGGAATTACAGGTCTGTGCCCAGTATATGTCAACAGCCCACCGCGATCATCCTTGAAACCCAAACAGAAACGAGTCTTTGCTTTCAGGAGAGAAATTCAGACCTTTTAGATGAGCAAGCAGGAGAAAAGATGAGCATCAATGTTCTCCTCAAGTCTCATTTGTTTTCTTTTCCTGCCTCTTGGAATAGAGCACTTTCCTCTCTGGAAGATGCCTTCACTAAGCTCAGCTTTCCCAATTCTGAATCTCAAGAATGTGATAAACCTTAGTTGATTTTTCCAAGCAGCTTGATGTCAGGGCCATCTGCTCTCCAGGTCATTATAAGAATTTGCACCGTAAAGCTTTGCCATGTGTTCTCTGCAGATTACATACACCTTTGGCTGTGCTCTTGTTGTTAGCTGCTCATTATTGGTTGGTTTGAAAAGCTTTCCTTATAAATGCCCTGTGTCCCAACCACACGTGTTGTATCAGTGGTTTTATAATGACCCATTTGGAATTATTTAGCCAGGGAACCTTGCAGTTTTTCCTTTCAATGTGTCCTTATAAGATGCCCAACTTCTACAGTTAGTCTATGAATGTACCCACACTATTAGATCCACTTGTTTATAATAGCAACCAAATGTCTTCAAATATTCAAGCCTCCTTTTATTTTTTACAGCACTGGCAATAAGCCTTTACATGTTAACTCTTGGCCTCTCTGGGTAACCTCTTATTTAAAAGCAACTTAATTGACTTTACCAGGCCTGGGCTATTTTTCATTTCTTCCTAGAGGACTCATTACTGGAGATGGATGTTTATAAACTGGATCTGGATTCTTCTCTCCCTCTCTCTCACACACAGGCACACACACACTCTTTTACCCCTTCCTGCCTGTTTACACCAGCAGTCCACAACCATATTCGTGCCTTCGCGTAGCTTGGCTGAGGTTTTGTAGTGATGAGCCTGTGTAAAAAGGGGACAAACAAGGCCAAACATTTAAGTGCTGAAAGGGAAGATGTTAAAATGCTCAATGGTTTGGGGATTTGTGTGTCACTGAGATGGTCTGGGTTAGAACAGAAATTTGATCTCTTGATACACGTTCTTTTTATACCAGTATATATGTATATATTTGTATAGGTATGTGAGATGTAAAACAGGTGAAATACAGAGGTAAACTGGATCCAGTGTTCTTTTTTCTCCATCCTTTGCCTTTTGGAAGCAGTGCTGTCATTGTTATTCAGGGAAAAAAAAGAGAGATGAATTGAAGCAGGTTTTAATCAAGCCGCAGGCTTTGGCATAACAAATCCTCAGAAGTCAAGCATGCAATTACCTGTGAAAGCTTAGAACAGGAGCATTTTAGGACATGTGAGCCTGCCTGCCTCTGTAAGCAGGACAAATGAACAGTTCTTAATACAGAGTGCACCAGATCCTCAGCCCATCCCATGCTGCAATGGGTTTCATGGTGGCACTGAACCTGCTGTGATTCCCTTCAGTTACCCTTCTGGTGTAATGCTGTCCCTGGTTGAGGTTAATCCAAGAGACCTGTGCCGACAAAGGGCTCTGAGCACCCATATGTTTGCTGGGTGGCATCTTCTCCTAGCAGGTGTGCAGCCCCCGGCCGTGTGCTCCTTGCTTCACACCCACCTGCGTATCCATCGGAGGTAGGAGAGGCAGCAACACCAATTACAGCACATACTTCATCCTTTTTTTTCCTGTCTCTTCTTCGTATCTGATAAGCCCACTGCTTGTTCGTGAGCCTTACCTCATTTTAAAGATCTGATCGGTGGTGAGCTGTGACACCTCCCACCTCTCAGCCCGGTAGAGAGTGCTGGGAGGGCTTTTCTGCTGGCCCACACTCTCCCTGGGACCAATCAGTTACATTCACTGGGTTTTAGATAAAACCACAATGGAAGAATGTGGATTTTGAATAGTTCTCCTGTCACCTTTCCCGAATTTAATCCACACATATTATTTTGTACTCTTTCTCTTTTTTTTCCTACTTTTCCCCTATTTTTCTCTGTCCTCCTTCCCCCTCTTTTTAAACCTCTCTTGCTCTTCACTAGTTCCCATAATTGGGTATCATCTGCCAATTTTATTAATGGGCTGTGTAACCCATTTACAGGGCCGTTAATGCAAATATTAAATAAGACCAGGCCCAACAAAAGATCCTTGGAGTACTCTGCAAGATACCTCCCACAAGTGTAATACTTGGCTTGCAGCCTTTCTGGCAGGTTCGAATCCGCCAAGCAATGTTCATGTTATTATTATTATTGTTATTATTATTGGCATTAGGAGATAAGCGGAGAGCCAAGCCAAAAGGCAGCTTTTGTGGTGATAGGCATGGTGCACACATGCTCTAATTATTTATGAGAACGCAGCAGAGTCCCAGCATGATGGGGGTCCTGGCTTTGTCCAAAAGCTGCATAAAGAAGAGGCAGTTCCTGGTCCTGGGGTGGCTCCACTATGAAAAGAATGACCTAAATGAAGGATGAGAAGGGTGACGGTGAGATCAACGGCGCTGCCAAAGGCTTTGCCCTCTGACAGTAGCCATGCAGAGGCCCACGCTGCCTCTCAGTCTGGTAGCGCTCATCCCCATCTGCTGGGTTTTCCCTTCCCCATTAACCACAAGTGCTGGATACCTCCTGATCAGCCCAGGAGGGGCATGTTCTCAGATGTGCTTCCACTGCCTGAGGATGCCATTTTTGTACGATGTAAAACTGAGCATCTTAAATGTGCGTGGGATTGGGAGGGGGAGGGATGAAGAGAAAGCTATAAACCAGCCCTTGTCTGCTGGGCTGCTCGGTAGACAAGCAGAGTGGCTGATATAAAACATGAGCAGAGGGATGGAGCTGACCTGCCAGCACTTTGCACCAGGGCTTGTTTCTGCTGCCCTGTTACTCGCATCAATAACCAAGCTGAGTTTAAGATTTCTGAGTAGATCTCCAGCTGCTGCTCAAATGGAAAGGTTAGAGAGGTGAGCGCAGCATACAGTAGACGGTAGCACAAAGCCGTAGGTGAGCTGCAGAGAGCAGAGGGAGAACACAACGAAATGCTGGTGGGAATCGCTCTGATGGGTGACTTTCTGTAAGAAAGGCTTGAATTTCTGCTTGCAGCACTGGGATACCAGTCCCAACTTCACCTTTAGCATTCGTTAAACACTGAAGCTAATGAAGCGAATTGCCTGTATATGCAAAGCGAGCGCTGGATGTGTATGGAGGTGTTTGTACCTCTGTGCCCACACTTGGATGTTCAGCCACTGTGCACGCAGGCTTTATTTCTGTACCAACATGCACATGAGCCCTCTCGATGCTGCAGGTTTAAGGCCTTCAGTTGCATTTCAGGAGACCTACCCTGGCGCGTGTGTATGGGATAGTTTTATATATAGTCTCCTTTCCAGGTGCATTTACCACAATTTGTATGCAGATACAAGAACCCCTATGTGACTCTATAGGGAAAACAAAGTCTTTTTGTTACTTTTAAACTCTGCCTGAGCAGTTTCAGGGCTCCCAACCAAGCAGTGCTCCTGGCAGACCCTGAAGTCCAGGCACAAAACAAACAGCAATGGTTTGGGGTTGTGGGGTTGGGGGGGGGGAGAAAGAGGGAGACGTTTCCATTGAAAGGGAGAAATTTCTGACCATGCTAGTTTTATTGGCCTAGAGGAACCCTATAGATTAACAACCAGCAATCTCCCCCCAACACACACACACTCCTTCACTGCCACCCACCCCCACTCCAACCCGGAGACCTTAAACAATCCGGTAGAAGGTGTGACTTCAAACTTGGTGGTAGGGTAAAGAGAAAGGAAGCCAGAATGTAAGCACTTGTGTGATGTGATTATTCCCAGAAATGCCTCGACATCTCCCCGCTGTCCTGCACGGCTGCCAGCAGTGCCGCTGAGCCCCGAGCTAAGGTGCTGACCGCGGACTGCAGAGACACCGTGATACCTTATCTGGGACACGCATTGGGTCCCCTCGTAGTTACAAACGGAAATAGGGCTGGTAGCCAACCCAGCTGCTGCCAGGGGCACCGCGGCCTCCATGAGACCCTGTCCGCTGCCAAGGTAAAAGGGGTCCCCAGGCTCCCCTATTGCAGGCTGTAGGGCTGTGCCTGGGGTTGTAGGGTGGGTGTGAGTCGGGGCAGGGGTGCGTGGGGGTACCCCGGTGGGTGGGCACGCGTGGGGTTGGCCTGACGTGCGTGGGGTGGAGCCGATGGGGTGGGCACGTGGCTGGGGGTGCGTGGGCTCCATGCCAGGGTGAGGAGGGTGCTGGGGAGCCGTGTATTTTTGGCTGTTGCCTCTGGGCTTGCTGCACTCCAGGTGGCTGCAATGGGCAGAAGGGCTGGGGCTGCCCCTGCCTCCTTCGGGTTTTGCATGCAAAAATGCCCGAAGATGCTGTGGTAGAACTCATCTCATCACTTCCCCAAAGCCTTATTACTTATGTATTCACCTGAAGTGATGCCCGGTTCTCCAGCTCTATGTCAAATAAGAAAAACAATAAGCTTATTCTCTTATTCCCCCCCACACACTCTTTTTTTTTTCCTTCAATTTAAATGATTTCATTTACAGGGGAGGTGGAAGTAGGAGTGGGCTAATGTAGAACAGGTGTTTTGATTTCTTCTTACTCTTTGAAAGGCAAATCTTGCCATTTGGACTCCGTATTCAGCCTTGGTTGGCAAAGAAAGTAATAATAGGAATTGTTTAGGAATTGATCAAAGAAAAACCCACCCCCTTCCCCGCCTCCCCTTTCCTGCACCGCCGGTAGGATCTGGCACTCCTTGATTGTTGATGGCACAAATTTTCGGGACCTTTTTTTTTTCACTTTTTTGGTCCCTTTGTGTTTTCTAAGATGCTTTATGGGCGACGCGCATCAGCAGCTCGTCCCGAAGTTCTGCAGGGCTGCCTTTTCCCTCCGCATGACTGCAGGGATGGGGCAAACGGGAGGAAATACACAGAAAAGGACTCAGCCCCGGTGGTGTCGGGGTCTCCCAGCTTTGCGGTCGCTACCGGGAAAGTGGGAAAGCCGGAGCGGAGCAGCGCAGTGCTCTTTCGGGGCTCTTTTCTGCAGCTCAGCATTTGCAGCTGCCCACGTCCAAAAAATCGCTCAATAGCGATACGTATTTATTTTCCCATTTCTGCCCCCCTCCCACCTCGGAAATCGTGAAAACCATTATTCCTACAAAGCACAGGAGGTGGTGAAGAGAGGGGCGGGGAGCTGCGAGGTTTGGGGTGAGCCCCACAGAGCCCGGGCGCACGGCTGCAAGGAAGGGAATCAAGGGCCGTTTTCTCCCATTTTAAGACTTCTTAAATCCTTTTCTTTTTGCCGGAATAACCGCGTTTCGACGAAATTCGCTTCGCCCGAATGATGCATCCCCTCCCGTTCCCAAATCCCCAAATTCCTAAAGCAGTCGGGCTGGGATAGATCGTTACATGGGGGGGGCAGGGAGGGGTGAAGAACTCCTCATGAGCAGTGTTGATTGGGAGTAAAAGCGGTGCTCGGGGAATTAACATCGGGGTAGAAACGTGACGGTAGCCGCGCCGACGCACCGCGCTAGCTCTGCTCGGGGTTTTGAACGCGGCTCAAGCGCAATCATCTCCATTTGACGCCGGGATAAAATGGATTAGGGCTCCTAAGCGATGGTTTTAGGAGTGGATGCCAAAGTTAACCAAGGGTCTAGCAACTCAACTACCCGATCGCTGCGATCGTTTGGTGCCCCAGAAGGTCCGGGGGTGACCGCGTCTCCGCGCACAGCTCTCTGCAAGCACTCCGCTCTCGTCCCTGCTGCCCGAGCTCCGAGGGTGGGGGGAGGTTGTGTTCGTGGAGTAAAGGTCAGTTCCCCCACCCTGCGCTCTGCGAAGCTGCCCCATCCAGCAGCAACACAGAGCAAGTCCGGACTGACCCAACATTGGCCACGAAACCAAGGGAACGAACCGGCCCGTTCCTCCTTCGGCTCTCCACGTGCTTTCAAAGCTTGGATTCGAGAGCAGGACGGTGGGCGAGGGGCTGGGAGGGGGCTGCCTCGCTGCTAGCAGCGCTTTCGAAGCGGCGGGGAGGAAATCAGGGATGAAACATCTTCCCTCCGAGCCGGAGAAAGCCCTGCGAAAGCTCCTCGGACACTCACAGCGCTCCTGGCCAAAGGCACGGACGGGTTCGCTCCAGCAAGTGCAATGCGAGAGCTCCCCGGCACGGGAGGCATCCGTCTCTTAAATTAGGGGGAAAGGAAAAATGCGTTCTGTCTGGAAACGGGGGAAATGGAGTGGATGTTTTTCCTCCTAAAGGGAAAAGACGCTTTTACTCTCGTGCTGAAGCCGCTGTCATTTGTCACACGAGCAGCATTCGTAGCAATCCCGATTCCGGTTTTTAGCACCGAGGCCGTGGCTCCGCGCCGGCGGAAAAAATACAATAAAATCAATTAAAACGTTAAAACTAACCAACCAACCAACCAAGAACCTCGCTGATATTGCCCACAAAGCCCTGTCTCCCACCAAAACAAGCCTTCGGTGATCCCCCCCAGCGCCCCCGAAGTAGCGCACCAACCCCACTGGTGTGAAGTCGGTAAAGCTGCATTTGCCGCTTGGAACAGCGATGCGGGGGATTTTCTCTCTGCTGTGTGCGTTTAGAAGGAATCCTTTTCTCTCCCATTAAACACACGCAGACACCCCGGAATTTCTCCCCTCGTTCTGAGGGGTGCCGCTCTGACGGGAAGAACGAATGCAATCCAAAAGCCGCCGTACGCAGCCAGAACAATAGGAGCCGTAAACGAGACGAGGCTAAGAAAGTTGTCGGGAGGCACTAAGAACCACAAACACTTTTTTTCCCCCCCTAACCATACAATGTGGAAACCCTTAAAGGGCGCTATCTGTAGACATCTTGCAATCACTGCTCTTCCTTGTCATCTGAAGGAGAAAGGGGAAAATATATTAAGTGAAGACACACTTTAAAATTACTTATACATTTTTAACATGCTGGCAAAGAGAACTGCCTGATAAACTCTTGCCCAGATTTTCTTTTTCTTTTTTTTTTCTTTTTTTCTTTCTCTGGGGTAAATTATTTCAAGTTGTTACACATATATCTCCCCCCTCCCCCC
>JACDJE010000341.1:399308-415925 GCA_016647715.1 Pavo muticus | reverse complement strand
CTCCCCCCCCCCACCTTCCATCCCCTCTTCCCCGATTTCTGGTTCAAACGAAGGCGGGCTGGGACAGAGCCGGTCCTGCAACCCCGGCCGGCTGCAGGCAGCCACCTGAGCTGCCCCCTCTTTTTAGAGAGGGGGGAAAGTGAGTGCGGGGCTTTGATTTGCTCATTGCATGGGGGTAAATACCCGATAACTCTCCCCGCAGCGCCTGGCTTTGCGGCTGGGATCAGTACCGGCCGTGCTCGGGTCGTTTCCCCGAACTCAAATCGCCCCAAACAGAATTATTTCCCTCCTAACGAATTTCCGAGCCCGGACTCCTGTGCCTGGCTGCGAGGGCTTCAGCCAACAGCGCGCTGCTGCCTGTACAGCTGCCAGCTCGAAACAATTCCAGCGGCGGAGATTTGGACCGAAAATTAAAGGAGCGCAGTTTTCCCACCGTGCGAACGCCCTCTGAGCCTCCAGAAATGGGATTCGCCCGGGAGAGAAGAGCGATGCTAAAATGACGGGAAGGGCCCGGGTGTTTATTTGCTCTGTTTTTCGTTTATCCGGGATAATCTCGCTCTTTCTATTTTTTCGTTCGTTAACAAAAATCAGGGACAGGCCCGGGTTTGGGGTAGAAAGGGAGCGGGGTGCGCTCCCGGCGGGGGCAGCCCTTTGTGGGGTGAGAAAATCGGTTTTGCTCCGGCTCTGAAAAGCCTGGGCAGGATCCGGCCCTCCTCGAGCAGCGGGCTCCCAGCATCTTCAAACGGCGTCCATCGCACAACCTGGGGGTAGAGGGGGGACTTTTTCCCCCTAAGTCTCTTTCAAGCTGAATTTATGTTTGTGTGATGAAATGCCCCTCTGTGTTTAACATTCCCAATGATCATTTGTTTCCTTAGCTCCATTACTCCTTTATGAGAGCGCCTTTCGCCCGGGCATGTTTAATCATAACCGCTTACGCAATATTTTCTTTGGGATAGATTCACTCAGCCTTATTACATATCAATTATTTCCTTACAACTTCGTTCCACACCAGCTGCTTTGTTATCTGGGCCTGCCACCCCCTACCCCCCCTGCACCACCCCCCCACCGCGTGTGATGGGAAGGGAGGGAGACGTTTGTTTTTCCTAGGATAAAATACTGCTAATAATAATGCAGATTGAGTGGGGGGATGGGGTGGGGGACGACGCCCCGCAGCCGGCCCGAGCTGCGTGCACGGTGTCGCCGGGGCTGCTCCGCGCTGCTGGTGGCACTTTTGGGGCCGAGGAAGGGAGCATGGGGCCGCAGCCCCCTTCGTAGCTCCCGGACACCCCACCCGAGGTGGGGCACGGGGGGTCTCCCCTTTCCCCTGCCTTTGCGCGAAGCTCCGAGGCGCTGCGCCGTGCTTTGCGCCCGATTTTGGAGCCGCTCCGCGCTGCCTTGCGCCTCCCAGGCTTCGCGCTGGCGAGGAGGAGAGACTTCTAGCTTTACAGCTCCCCGGGGTACTTTTATCCATTCTCCTCCGACCGTCCTGCAGCCACGCGCCTGCAAAGGACATTTCGAGTCCATTTGAGCTCCCTTCCCACTCCCTTCTTGGGTTTGAAATATTTTCAGCGTAAGTTTTATCGTGATTTTACATCGTAAACACACCGCCAGACTTGGCTTCTCTCTTGCTCCTCTTTCCGCTGCTTCGGAGCTCGTCGGCTTTCCACGAGCTCTGCCCTGGGACATCCCCGCCCCCCCCGGCCCGGCCGCCCCCAGGGATGCGCAGCGGCTCCGGCCCCCGGGGGGTCTTTCCTTCGGGGTCGGGTGGGGGGGCCACGAAGGAATATACCCCACAGGGGGCACGGGCAGAGCTCAGTCCCTCAGCTTCCACCACGACACCCATCCCCGGCAGCTCCCATCCCCCGGTCCTCCCTCTCCGCCCCAAAATTCGAGGGGTAGCGTTCCGTTTCTCGTCTATAGAATCCACAACACAATTTAGATTTTTTTTCCCTTGTTTATTTTTTCACTACTCCTTCTTCTTTTTTCAACCCCCCTCTTCTACCAAAGAGCCCAAGACTCTTCGCTTAAGCCATGCCTTTATAGGGGAAATATATATATTCCTTTATGTGAGCCATAAAGCTGCGCTCAGGGAAGCAGAAGGGGCCTGCGCGTGTCCAGCCACGAGCAAAGTGGGGGGGATACGGGGGTCAGGAACACAGCAGGAGCCAGGGCCACGCAGGAGATGTTGGGGACCTGGGGGGTCAGCACCGCGTTTCCTGGCTCTGCAGGATGGTCTCTCCATCATCTTTACGCGCACACATGTATATGCGAACAGATGACTTGGCACTGGCGAAAAACAATTAAAATAATGCCTCTGCCTTTGGCCAGGCCTGTGTAAATATCTCACTCTCCCACATGCCCCCGTAGCTTTTCCTGATGCTGCGTTACTTGATCAGAAATACATAATTTGCGAGAGTGTGTGTATACACAGAGCTGCTTTGATCTCTGCGCAGAAGTGCCCCCCCCTCGCATTTGGAGGGACTGCTGCCCCGAGAACAAAAGCAGAGAATAAAAATGGTCAAATAACACATTTTCAAATGGGAAGCGTGTGTCGGTTTCCTCGAGTGGTTCTGGCACTTGGGGCTGGGGGGAAAGGAAAAAAAAAAGAGAGACTTTATTGAACATATAAATTTAAATGTAGTTACTGCTAGCAGTTGCCTTATAAAAGGGGTCCATATAACCCACATCCATTTTTTTCCTGCGGTCCCCCGGCGCGTTTCCCAGTGCACCCGATCTCTTGGCAGTGCCGGCTGCGAGGAGAGGGATCGGCTGCGGCTGTGCAGGGGGAGATGTTTATTTTTCAGTCATTGTTGGCTCCCTCCCCTGGATTATTTTACTGCTGCAGATTTAAGCCCTCTACTTATTTCTGATTCTCTGGCAGCACTTTCTGCGAGCGCTCCCAGCTCTGCGCTTTCTCCCTTTGCCGTGTCTCAGGGTGGTGAAATTACAGGGTATGAGGGAAATGTGTAAATTATAGGGTTTATTAAAATGTAGGCGAGCACGGCTCTCTAGGCAAAACAGATGCAGGATGGCTTGAAGTCAGCCGGCCTGACAAACTGCAGAGCAGGGGAATCATTAGAGGGGCATTTCCCGCAGGGAGAGAGGAAGCGGCCCCGGGGTGGGGGGAGAGGCTCTCCATGAGGGAGCCAGGTCCCCAAAGTGGGGCTGCACCCGGGTTTCTATCAACCGGCGGAATGGGGCCTCTGGGTTTGCATCCATGATGCCGGCACCCTGTGTCACCCCACTGCCAGCCCCAGGGGGTCCCAGCAGCGCCTTCCCCCTCCTCTCCCCACCCGGCCTCAAAGGCGATGATTTATTTAGGCTAAAGTGTAATTCTCAGTTTATAGTTTGGCTTCTCTGATATTAACCTCAGCCACTTTTATGTTAGTCTTAGGGATGATGAAGGGACTTTCGGCGGCAGCAGAAAGCTCTCTGAAAGATCTCTGGGGTTTGGGTGCTGAGGAACCCCCTTCTTCTGCAAACTGACAAGGAATGGGGCCGCAGAGAAAATAAAAAATGGGGAGAAAATCAGTCCTGAGCAAGGTGGCTCTTGTGCTGCCCCAGTTACTCGAAGCCATTGCCATCCTGCAGGAAGGCAGAAAAGCACTGTCGTGGCAGGAGCTGGTCCATACTGTCACCCTTTGGACCATCCTTGCTCCTGCATCTCCGCAGTCCCACAGTGTAACAGGAAGGTGTCTTGGAGGTGACTTCTCAGCCATGAGCACTGCTTCCTTCCATGCCTGAGGCTGCGGTGTCCCCGTAGAGGTGTTTGCTTTCACAGAAAGCCATTCAGGGGAGCAGGCTGTGCTGTGCTAGCTGCCCAGATTACGGTTTGGCATATGGCAGCAAGGATTAAAAGCAGGTAACAAGCCAGGCTCAGGCTGCTGGGGCGTCCTCTGTGGATCCCAAACGGTCCAAAGTAAATAGCTGGAGTGCTGCTAGCTGCATTAGGCTGCACTCTCTCCTGGGTTTTACCCGCCCTGCCATGCTGAAGAAGCAGCACATAGCCTCTGAGCTGCAGAAAATCACACCAAATTGCACGTGGAAGAATCTTGCCACTCTCTTACTCCCACAGTGTCAATCTCTGCTGTAAAAGATCCCATACTGGGGATTTTAGAGGTGTTGTCTCACTCTGATCTAATGTTTGATGCGATCAAGTCTTTTCACACCACTCTTTTTTCAATACATTTCAGGGCTGATGAGGTCTTTATTTGTTCATTTATTTTCTGTTTGTTTTGGAGGATGTCAGGTCTTGGCAGAGCAGCAAAAGCAGACAGAAAGGTTAACAAAGGAAAGCATTATTTCCTAATCCCCTCACACACTCCTGAAGAATCTGAGGCAACTAAAACATGGTAATAAAATGGTAATTAGTAGGTGCCCTCTGATAGCTATTCAGTTTGGGGATTTCAAGCAGCCTGCCATTTGTTTAGCATGGTGTGGCTGTCAGTGGGGTCAGCAAGGAAGGCTGCCCTTCTCTCTCTCCGCCCTTCCTTCTGCACAGCTCCTCCAGCGCTGCTCTCAGCCTGTAGCCTGAAAGATCCTCTAAATTCCAGAGCTGCTTTTCTTCCTCTTGCTTGGTTTTCAGGTAGTACAGTCATATAGGATCACATAGGAAGCAGTCCTTCCCCAGCACTGGGAGTGGAAGAGGAGACAGGTCTGGGTCAGAGACACTGGGAGAGCAGCAAGGAGAGGGTGTGAAAGGGCTCAGACCGAATAGTGGGCAAAGGAAAAGAGGGCCCATCAGTGGGGAGCAGGGCAGAGCCTCCCTGCCAAGCCCTGGTCCTGCTCTGGGGAACTCCTCTCTCCAGACAAAAGTAAGAACCATTGAGAGCTTCGTGCTCCCATTCAGCGAGCTTCCCTAGCTAACACACCTGTGAAAGACGAGCAGATTTGCAAATGAAGGACTGTCAGAACCAGCTCCTCAGTTCAGATTTCTCTCTTTTTCAGGCTAGGAATGGGAGCCGAGAGAGGCTGGCTGGCGAATGGGAATGTGCCTAATGCGATGTGGAGAGAGCTTATGCACTCAACAGTCGTATTCTCAGTGCAAATAGGGGTCTTTTGTGCTGTCTGATATTTCAGCAAAATCTTAAGAGGAAATGAAGCAAACTCGTCTGCATTTCCAGGGGGAAATGCTGCAGTGTGCGTGCTGGAACATCTCCCTCCCTTCCCTTGGACATCGTGGCTCTTTTTACATTACTTTAGATCGTGGTACTGGATTCTCTGATTGCTACTTCTGGAGTGCTATTATCATTCCCAATAGGAATTGCTTTTGATTCTTAATCTCTCTTATTATTTATTTTAATGATTTTTTGAGATAATGAGGGTGCCTCTCCTGCTGCTGGCCGAAGATCTTTGTGTAAAAGTCCGTTCTTTGCCTCTGTGCTCATCTTGACTGTACGTAATACTCTCAGTGCTCTGATTTCTGATACACACACAATGTGGTGAGTGCATTGCTTGCTGCTTGATGTGGAGAACCAAGGCAGTGGAGTGGGTTCATGTGTTTGGAAACATGAGGACAGCCAGGCAGGCAGGAGCTATCACGTGCGAGGGTGATGAACAGAGCAGGGAGAGCAGCAGTACCAGGCTGGGAGGATGGAGGAAGGCAGGTGTCAAGTGCTGGCTCTCAGCTGCACACCAAGCTCGTGTTATTCCATGATCTAATGCCCAGGCCAGTCACCCCCTAGGACTGAGCATGGATGTTCCCTAACTAATGAACTAAACAAAGCAAAGGTGCGAGGTGAAGAGCTGCTGGTTAAAATTGTCCTGGTAGAGCTGTGGCAGAGTATGTAGGCAGTATTCCTGACTGATGTGACAGTCAAGAGAGGAGTGCACAGGGCTGGTTGTGTGCAGAAGGCGATGATAAAGCAGGCGAGACTTGGTGGGAGGGGATCCTGCCTTGCTACCGGGCAGGTCTGAGCTGCTGCTGTGGCACTCAAGTGGGCTTGGACAGTTGCCTGAGCTCTGCTTCAGCGGGCTGCTCTTCCTGCTGCAGACCCATCTATCAGGCTTTGTTTCCATCCCTGTTTCAGCTTTGCCCATCCGCGTCACGTTCCAGAAGAAGAAGAAGGTCACGTACCCATCTGTGTGTTCTCTCTGGTGCTGTCTGTCGTGGAATGCGTTCCGTTTTGGCTGCCATCCCACCAGGTCCACTTCGCTGCAGGGCTTTGTGGGTTCGAAGTGTCTCAGCAGCAGATCTGCTGTCACAACAGCTTTGTGCTTCCGTGGGACAGAGGCAGCTCTGCCCAACTCTCTCCCACCAGGCTGAGGTGGGCTCTGGGGGTGTGAGGTTTGCTGTCCCAGTGTAGAGCTGACACATGGACTAAGCATGAGTGCTAGATTTGCAGTGGTATATATTCAAATACAGGTATTCGCTGTATCCTTTCTGCCTAAAAATGGCTCAGCCCATTGTATCAATCCCTTCTGAAACCAGAAAGGTTTCTGCTTACTGCTGTGGCTTCAGTTCCTCTTACGGCCACTTGGGACTTGATATCTATTTTATAGGCAAAGACAGAAAAGCCTGAAGGGTTTTATTGTGTGACACGGGGAGGACGGATTGAGGTGGGAATCCTGAGAATTCCCAGCCAAGGATCGGAGGAGGCGTAAATGAAGCGAGACCGAAGCAGGTTGTTTGAGCAGGGGGGCACTGCTGCTGGTGGGATAACAGCAAAAGTGGTCCTGGCTTTTCCATTTGAAAGGAAGAGCAAGGATGTGGAAAGGGAAGAGGTATACGAGCCCACTGTGGGAGAGCAGAGGCTGAAAGGAGGCCCCAGCACGAATTCTTCCCTTCCCACTAACTTAGAGCGTTTTCTCTATTCTGTACAGAACGTGATACTCTCTTAGGAGTGACCCCCCTGACCTCCCGCCTCCTGATAGGATGGCTAGTAAGTGAGTGCAAAATAAATGGCACCAAATAGACCTTTTCAAAGAGAACAGGGGAAATAAATCAGGTTATTCTGGTGCTGCATTGACAGCACGTCAAAACAACTCCCCAAAGCGTGAAACTTGGCTGGGGAATGGTAATTCCACTGCCATGATACTTACATGCCAGATGTATGGCTTATCATCATGTCTGTCTGTCTGTCTACCTGTCTGCCTACCTGCTGTTACTGCACTATCCATTTTTAGGTGCAAATAAACTGTTTATGATCTTACCTCCGGATCTGGAGCAGTTGGCGGGATCTAAATGGATAAGAATTACCCAAGGAGGAAAATCTGCTAGCTTGTAGCAGTTGGTGAATCAGCAGAGCAAACTAACCTGCAGCTTGGTGCTATGTGGGGTCTGTGGCTGATTTTTACTCACAGCAGAAGCTCTCTCACTGAGCCACGTAGATGTAAGGGTGGGTGGAAGGTAGTTAAGCCCTAATGGGTACTGCAAGCCTGAGCTGCTCCAGGCTAGTATCACCCAGAGCACCTTCCCATCTTTCTGAAGAGCAGCGACAAACAGATAGAGCTTATCCTGCCAGAAAATGCATTGCACTGTATTCTGCTGAGACCTAGCCTGCATAACGCACACTGAAAATCGTGGCTCAGTAATTCCGCCAGGAAATGGAGAAATGAAATCCAAACACAGCGAACACCTCCAAAGCCTTCAGCATTGATCTGTGTTGATCAGTAAGAGCTGATGAACGAGGTGTAAGGAATAGGGCTGGGGAGCTCCACGCCCTCTCCTATGTGGTTCTCTGGACATTCATGGCTGAACTTGCTGTGTGCAGGAGTCTGTGAGAGCGAATGCATTGGTGGATTTCATGCTTGCGAGCTTCATGGTTACCCCAGTGTGTGCAGAATAAAGGAGGCTTAGAAATGCTGATGAAGTTAGTTAGTATACTGGAACATTCCTGTAGATTTCTATAAGTTCAGGGAAAAAAAAAAGAAAACAACCTGTAAAAAGTTATATGTCCTAGTAATTTCCAGGGCTAACGGCTGAGCTCACTTCCAGTAGTGCAGCTGCTGTAAATTTAGACTAATTAGCAGTAGTCTGAGTAATTTGGGGAGTAGTAAATGTTTTGGCATTTGTATGCTTGTTTGTTTTTCTCTTTGGAGGATTAGAGGGAATATATCTGTGCTGCACATTGGGGCTGGGAGAGGGATGGGGGTTCTGTTGCTCATTTCGGACCAGATTTCCTGGCTGTGCAGCTCGTGTCTGAAGACATGGAGCTGAGAACATGGCCAAGGGCTGGAGTGCACACACCCCCTGGATCCCGAAGGAGCCTCAGCCGTTCTGTCCATCGGGTATTTGGTGTTGCTGGAAGGCAATCCTGAAGCTGTCTGGGCACCCTCTAGGAGTAGAGGTCTGAGGAGCACGATGTGCTATCAATGAGTAGCAGAAACACCCAGATCAGGCAGGTGTGAGCTTCAAGGTGAAACTTCATACGTAAGAATATTCTCTTTTCATGTGCTTTATGGAACAGGATTCTTACCTGGGCTTAAATTTAATCATTGAACACCAGTTTGCCATGCAGGATGTCTATCTGTTGCCTTCAGCTCTTGAAAATGACCAGTGCAACAGTGGCACCCATCCTACTGTCTGCCAAGGATGCTGCTGCATGGATACCCTAATGACATCACCGAGAATGAACCATGTCCCCAGATACATGTCACACAGCAGGAAGCATCATGCTGTGCCACTCCGTGCTCTGCTTGGTTTCAAAAGTCCTGTGTTTAGCAAGGATGGATGTGCCCTTGTCGCCTGTTCTGGAGTTCTGAAGACCTGGCCAAGCTCAGAACCGTGGCACTCTGCTCGTTGTATGTATTAGCCAGAGCTAACAGGTTGAAAAAATTGGGCAGTTTAGGCTGTTAGTGTAAGCTCTGTGTGCTGTATGTGGGTAGGCAAGGTATTCAACCCTACTGCTGCAGGAGGTGTCTTTGGATTGAGCAAAACACCCGTTCCAGTCTCTCTGATTTGAGAGGGTTAAGCAGCGGTCTAAATGTGTATCCAGCGAGGTGTGAAGGAGGGAAGGCCCTGCAGTCAGCCAGTAGCAAGGCAGGAGCAGAGCCCAGCTTTTGTAATTTCCCGGTCCCAGGGCTTCCACCTTGTTTATTATCCTAATGCCCCCCCGTCACCTTGGTTTATAAGCGTCCCACTTCAAATAGAAGGAAGGAGGGATGTCACACGTGACTGCTGCGTGTGCGACTGCCCTGCAGTTGGGTGTCAGAGCCCTGCTACTGGAAGGTGAAGGAGGAGTGACAGCACAGGGAGGGACCACCTGCCTCAGTGAGCAAAGGCACTCGCAATTACAGGTGACCATGCAATAGCTTAATCCAGAGGGGTCCGCAGAACATCCACTGCGTGCACCACAGGCCATAAAACACTTCCCAACACCCTATAACAAATTTAAGACCGTTAGTACAAAAGACCAAAAGCCACAAAAACTCTAACATGCAGGAGAGATCAAGGGCACTGCCAGTGTCCCAGCTCCCAGCAGTAGCAGGGAAATTGTTAGGTGAAAATGTCCAGATGATCTTAGGAAGTGGACCATGGCCCACCCTACAGAGGAAAGCAAGAAAACCTCACCAGTCCCTGCCAAATCTGACCCGAGGGGAAATTCTTTCCTGAATACAGGCCAAAACTCAAAGTAATTGCACATGTACTCTTTAAAAATGGATTTTATTTAGGAGAAACACATTGTCATCATCATCCTGTAAACTGTGCCAAATGTGTGCTAGGGACTTCTCGTAGATGTAGAAATTGAAGGGTTGTTTTCTTTTATTTTATTTTGCAGCAGTGCTGCCATGAGTAAGGTGCCTGCATCCCACCGTGACCTGGCTAGAGGTCCCTCTGCAGGTACCCCAGCTATCTGGCATCTCAAGCTGCTTCGTTTCTTGCCAGGGTCCCTGGACAGCTATTGGATTATTGGATTTATGGCTTATAATCAGTCTCAATCTTCTGAAAGGAAGACAAAGCTTTCTGGAGGGTTTACTTGAGGTCCTGGCCTGAGGATCCCTGCTCAGGGTTGGTACAACTGCTGTGGCTGATTTTGCATAATGCAGCTGCTCTCTGCCTCCTCTGCAACGCTCTGTGATGCACAGGGCTTGTAAAAGTCCTAAGTGCCACTTAAACCCAACCCACAGGTACTGAAGGACTTGTTCTCAGGGCAAATTTGCTTCTGTTTCCTGCAGTCCCAACCCGGTTTCTCTCTTTTCCTTCTCTTTGGTATGACTTTCTGCTCTCGGTTATGGCAGTAATTGCAGGGAGAGCTAGCTAGGCTGCAGTTTAATCAGAAGCTGATGGATTTTTGAGTAATTCCTAGAACATCTTACCCAAATTAGATGTTGCTGAGTCTCCAGCGCTACTAATGAAGCCAGCTATACGGTCTGGAGAGAGTCAAAAGTGAGGCTAGGAAGGGATGGATGCATGTTCTCTCGATCTCTTAGATTATATACCACCGTTTTACAAATGGCCCCACTGTTCTTCAAAAAATGGCTCCAAATTGCACAGAACCTGTTCAGTTTTGGAGTTTCCGAGCTCCTAGCCAACTATTTAGGCACAGTGGCCTTTAGCACATGTGGGGATCAGGGTTGTTGCGTCCAGTCTGTGCCCAGAGCTCACCAGGAGACTACTCTGGGACTGACTGAGAGCATGGGATGTGTGCTGGTCCTGTAATAAGGACACCTATACAATAGAAACATCACCAAACCATCTCAGGAGAAACCCAACAAGGTGAGCTGTATCTCAGGGCTATGGGAAACCAGCAGGGATGTAGGAATCTCCACCCAACTGACATAGAAGTGGACGTCTAACTATTGATCCCATCCCATGATTGTATCATGACGTCAGTGATTTCCATGGGAGATGAATATTTCCAGTGCTGCAGAACACTCCCTGGTGCAGCCATGGGGGAAGAAGTTGTTGTCCCAGCTGGGGACTTCCATAGGATGAGGATGCAGCCCTGCAGCTCCAGTGCTTGCCATCGGTGAGTGTCCTCCCTGCTCTGCCTGGTGTCTCTGCTTTGGCTTTGTCCCCAAAATGGTTGCTCATAGGCAGTGTTGTCTGCAGTTTGTGACACAGCAGCTGATGCTCCTCCAAAACCTGGTAGCAGAGAGCCTGCTGAGAGCCAGGAACAGCACAGTCCCTGCTCAGAGCTGGGACAGGGACAAGGACAACGACGTGCCAGCCCTCCCAGCCCACATCATCCAGCCCTGCTCCCAGTGGCTTCCCCCTCACCCAAACGGTTGTCATGGCAAAAATAAAAATGACAAGACTTAATGACAGTGAACCCATCACAGCTGAAGAGCCAAGTGCTGCTGAGAGAGCGCTGACATCAATTTCTTTAATAGGAGAATTTTTATATATATGTATTTGGAAAGAACAGGTTAAAAGCAGAAGTCAGTGTTAAGTAAAAATGTGCACAGAAGAAATAAAAATAGCCCAGGTTGGACCAGGAGAGGAGAAGAGGAGGGTGCACTATTTCCATTAAATGTGACATTTAAATGGAGGGTGAACCTGAAACTTTGACAGGACTGTGCGCATCCCCTCAGAGCCATCTCCTGCAGAGCGATGGCTGCACAGCTTTGCTCCCCGTGATCACTTGCTAATTCATGTGCTCCTCTCCAGTGTGGGGATTGTTCGATGGAAAGAGGGATTGTGGGGTATCTTCTGAAGTTCTCGAATCTGACTCAGCTCACACAAAGCGCTCTGCTGCTGGAGATTCGGTTGAAGGACCTTTTGTGAAGATCCATGAAGGCAGACTGAGCATCAAGGCTGGACCTGGAGCGTGCTGTGTGTGCCACTCACTGCGTGGCATGGCTGGGCCTTTGCCTGTTCCCTTGGGCTTTGGGCTTGCTCTCAGTCATAGAACATCCAAGGGAAACCTCAGCTTCTACCTTCATATCACTTCAGTGAAATCATGCATACAAAGTCTGGAACGACAAAAAGCATAAGGACATAATTTTCTGCACTTTCTGGAGGAAAAAAAAAAAAGATATAATAATAACAATAATCATAAACAAAACACTCTCCTTCCTCCTTCCTGTGATTCTGAGTGGACAGTTTGAATCAATGAGATTTGCTCGGACTCCCAGGAGTGGGAGCATCCTACTGGTGCAGCTGGAGTGAGGCCGGCCGGGCAGCCCCCTGTGCTTCCAGCATCCCCACACCCAGAGCGGCTGTAACCCCAACCCGCAGGCTGGGCAGGGCCCTCGGGGGCATTAATAACCCAGGGGAAGGGTTCTGCTGCTCTGGCCAGAACAGGCCTCGTCGCGCACCGAGCCCCCCGCCAGTCGGAGGGGTCAAGCTAATGCTGACACTGGGCCCTTTGATTGTGCTTGATTCATGTGCGTACAGCACTGGTAGGTCAGATGGGCCGTTAATCCCCCAGATCCCTGCCCCCTTCCCCAGGAAAGAAAAGGAAAATGAGAAATAAGTTTAGTAGGTGACTTCCCAGCTCGCTTCAAGGCTTGTGACGTGAGCAGCCCGCGAGGTGTGGGTGGGTAGGAATGAGTGTGTTTCCTCTGTGCTTTGGGGTTGCTGGGTTTTGGGGTTTTTTGCTGCTTGTTTGTTTGTTTTGTTTTGGGGTGGGTTTTTTTTGTAACATGAGAGGAAGAAAGTGGAGCTGCAAGCAGTAAACCAAGGCTGGTGATGCTGCTCTGGGCTGGGTAGCAGCTGTCGAGCCCTGTGGGCTTGCAGGGGTGCCCCGGGATGCACAAACAGAAAACAAACTTTTATTAAATGGTCTATTTAATTTTGTATTTGAAGTGTCCGTTTAATTTTCTTCTTGAATTTCTATTTCATCGCCGCACACGATCAGTGAGGGGGGATGGGTTTGTGCAAAAACGTGCATCCTTACCCTCTGTCCGCACACAGGAGAGAGCCTCAGCTCTGCTTGAGAGCGTTGGCTGTCGGGAAGGACCCAGCGAGCAGCTGATGTGCTCCCCCCGCCTCAGCACGGAGCGGCCTCGGGCTGAGGGGTAATCGTGCGGGAGGCAGCGGGCCGGGAAACTCCACCGAGCGGGGCTGGGAGCGGGGCCGACGCCCCTCGGACGGCTGAAAATAGCCGCGCTCCGGGCTGGGAAAGCCGCAGTGGGCAAATGACCAATTAGGGAATCTTTGTCAGATTCGGGAAAGCCGAGATAAGTCTCTTTTATCAGCCTATAAAAATACCACTTTCACTTATCTGCAGCTACCTACGCCGCGCAGCTGCGGGAGGAGGGGAGAGGAGGGGTTACGGCCGGGCTCGGCGGCGAGTGGGGGTTGGAAAACCGTTTTCTGCTCCAGAAGGAGTCTTCTTCCCTCCTCCTCCTCCCCACAGAGAGGCACCCGCGCCCGTGGGTCGGGGCCGTGGGTCTCCGCCGAGGAGAGCAAACCCCTTCCCATCCCCTTCCCCTGTTTCCCATCCCTATCCTCGGCACGGGATGAACTCTCAGGGCAGGGCTGCCTGGTGCCGTGGCACCCACGGGCGCGGGTGGGGGCGGTGCGCGAGTGGGGGCGCGTACGAATACAGCGATGCGTGCGCGCAGCAGTTGGCCGGACGCCCAATCTCGGGAGTATTTTTCTGTGTTTCCTACAAAAATTCAGGCTCTGCACCCAGAGGACACGGGATCACCCCCCCACACACACTCCCCCGCCTGTACGGGCTCTCGCAGGATCGGGGCACGGATGACTCGAACGTTCTGCATCTGTGCGAGATCTGCCCCGAACGCATCTCCGTCTGAATACCCGCACGCAAACAGAGGATCAAGACGTGGAGAGAGTGCTAACATGCATTCCTACTGTGGGAAAACATGCTGCACTTTGATTATTTTCTCTGTGGTTTCCAGTCTATTTGGGCTGTAAGAAAACGATCAGTACAGCGTGGAGGGGGGAAAAAAGGTCAGGCAAGTAAAGCCAAATCGATGCTTTCTAGGTTTTCTAGAGGAGAAAGTTGGTGGAGGGAGAAGATTAGGGAAAATGCGGAGAAAACGACGGGTTTCACCCAGCCATCCTCAGCGGGCATGCTCAGGTGGGGCATCGGGGTGTGGGGGGCTCTCCCTCACCTTCTGTCCACCCGAAGTCGAGACCACAGAACAGCCCTTGCTATTTTTTAATTTCTTTTTAAGGCAGAATAAGCAGATTTGGCTGGCACGGGCAAGGTGGGAGCCTCTCCACGAAGAGCCCCTCCGTCGCGGATGGGGCCGTTTTCTTTAACCTCAGCCACTGGGGCTTGGAGGTTGACTGGGGTGAAGAGCTTCTCTCTGCACGTGGGTACGCAAAGCTTTGAACAAAATATATACGTGTGTGTGTGTGTGTGTGTGTGTGTGTGTGTGTGTGTGTCTTCCTGTCCCCTTTCGAGGATGAAATGCCATCCCCGCGGGTGCGGGACACGGAAGCTGGCAGCGAGGTGAGGCAGTGCTGGCAGTGTGGGGCACGGGGAAGGGCAGCCCCCAGGACAGCCTCCCTGATCGAGCCGGTACCTTTCGCACAGATCTGCTGGAAGGGCTTGGAAATTCTTTTCCAAATATATCCCCGGAGCTCCCGTCTCCTCCCTCAGCCTTCCCCGGGTGCCCTTCCCCGGCCGCCGGCTCCCCGTGCAGGTGAGGAGGGATGCAGTGGGAGCGGTGACAGCCGCAGCCCCCTCACCCCGAGCCGTATCCCGGAGCTGGGGGGGTCACCCAGCCCTGCTTCGGCGGGTGGATCGCGCTGTCCATGCAAAACACGTGTGGGATCCGCAGCTCCGTACACGGTTGCTGGAGCCGGTCCCAAGGGTACAAGCAGGGAAGTGTTTGGTGTCCTCTGAGTGGGATAACGGGATGTCGTTGTCCCTGTGTTTGATATTTCGGGTCCTTCCCCCCTGCTGTCACCCCCCGAAGGAGAGCACCGTCCCTGACTGTCCTGCTACAGAGACAGCAAGGAGGGCCGAGAAGTTCCTCTTCTAAGCACTTGGCCTAGCCAAAAACTGGGGAACTCCACCCAAAATGCCTTGGAGGAGAGAACTGTGGTGCTGCTGCCGGGAGGAAATGCCCGAAGGAAGCGCGCAGCTTCGGGATTTGGAGGGTCAGAGTTTTGGTGCGCGCGTTCCCCAGCAGCGCTGCTGTCAGCCGAACCGTGCCGGGTTCTTCTCGTTTTGGGATCCCGCGGGGTGGGGGGGTCGGGGGGGACAACGGAACACCTTCCCCGCTGAGGGCAGCGGAGCCGGGCCGGGGCTGGAACCCCTGCAGGCATCTGGGGTGGGGGATCGCACTCTGGGAGCCTTCAGAAGTCATTTTAACAGCGCGTTTCGTTGGAATATATATATATATATTCATTATGAAAGGCTCCGCCTGGGTTGTTTCTCCCCCATCACGTTTTTATAGTGAGATCAAGGACACGCTCGTTGCACTGTGGTGGCGGGTCCTTGTTTCTTCGGGTGTTGGTTTTTTTTTCTCTTTTTTTCCCCTCTTTTTCAAATTCCTCTGGCGGGTTGTTTTGTTTTTCCTTTTTTTTCCTTTTCCTTTTGTTTTTCTTCTTGTTTTTTCTTTCCTCAATGCACTTCGGGATAAAGCCCAAAGAAGTTCGCATTTCGCGCGGTGCAATTAAGGGAGAAGGAGCGAGATCTTGATTGCTTCTGCTCGTTGTGATCGCTCCGGAGGAGGGGGGCGGGCGGGCGGGAATTGATTTTAGATTTCTCTTTTATGTCGGGTCTGGTTTCTGGTGATTAAATTTCTCTCTTATGTGGACTGAACCTACGGATAACTGATTAATAACATGCCACTTGGCGCCAACACGGGGTCTCGAGGCCTTTAATCGGCAAGATGCACAAGAGAACAGAGAGAAACACAGAGCAGGACAAACTCCACCAGCTCTTTCAGCCTGCTGTTCTCTGCCTCGGCGGAGGGTTTTTTTTTTTTTCATCTATTCAGTATTTCCTGCTAAACTCGTAAACTTTATTTGATTTACAGCTATTTCATGAACCTGCTTAAACTAACATGTGTTCCGTCTTGTCCAACTGAATCATAAAAAACAATCTTGGATCCAAACGAGATTTTTTTTTTTTCCTTAAAGAAACGAGTTATTAATGACAGAAAATAGGCATTGTCTCGAGCGGCGCTGCTGCGGCCCCGGGTGCGGGTGCGGGTGGGGGGATCCTGAGCCCAGACCCGCAGGTAACGCCCGGCTCTCGGCTCGGAGGCTTTGGCGCTGAGGTGGGAGCGGATTATTTTTCCCTAAATAAAAGAAAATATTCTTTGGAAACGAACGGTTGCCAATCCCGTGGTGCCTAAAATGTGCTCCCGGAGGCAGGAGATCCGCTCCCTCAGCCCGAGACAGCGCAGCCGAGCAGGTAAATGCGCACGTCCGCCTCCCAAAGCAAACAGACGGGCACGGAATGAGCTCCGAGTGCTCTCCCAAAGCGCGTTCTTCTGTGCACACAGCCACTGCTCCATCCAGACAAAACGAGACAAGCACGCATTCGTCTCGGTACACGTAGAACTGGTCTAATTTTTACTGCGATGTAGAGGTGCGAGTGCACGTGTCCTTGCGAGACACCGGCTTCACCAAACCCTGTGCCAACCAGAGCGGCTCTTTGCACCCGGATCCTCACCTCTGTGGGGATGAAAGCTCTCGGGAAAGCTCCGAGCAGCCCCCCGCCCCGGCAGCAGAGTACGGCCCGGCCTCACCGCCTGCAGCCGCTGGTTCTGCCCGTCCCGACCCCAGCTCCCCTCCGCGCT
>JACDJE010000341.1:349617-383962 GCA_016647715.1 Pavo muticus | reverse complement strand
CAATATTGTCTCCATATGGTTGGCCTTTCAAAACCGAATCCTCTTCTTTGAAACACGCGAGAGAGGTTTTTTAAAAGCTATTAAAGCTCCGAACTCCTCAAAACAAACGAAAAGAAAAATCCTAACAGATAATTCAATTGCTTTTATCTCTCTCTCTTTTTTTCCTGTTTGGAA
Source organism: Pavo muticus (assembly GCA_016647715.1). NCBI lineage: Eukaryota > Metazoa > Chordata > Aves > Galliformes > Phasianidae > Pavo > Pavo muticus. Next base: position 383,788 of record JACDJE010000341.1, on the reverse strand, counting down.
CTTCTACCGTTCCTGATAGAGCCCTCAAAGCTCCACCAAAGCACCGCCTTTAAAACTCGCTCTCATTGCTCGCATCAGATGTAAGCGGCGGATTTCTCAGGCTCTGCCGGTGCAGTTTTCCTCCCGTTAGGGCTCAGCTCGCTGCACGCGCAGTCCGTGCGCACGTTACTTTGCACCGTATCGGATTGATTCGCACTTTTTAGATGTTTTTTAATCGTCTCGTCCGTCCAATCCTGCTTGATTTGCAACTGCTCGGCACAGCGCTTTGAGTTTGGGGTTTTGGAGGATGGATAAAATACTTGTTTTATTTTATTTTAGCGGAAAGGTCGCGCTTCGTAGGGGTGCAAAAAGTTGAATTTTCTTTGAAATTGGGGTTATATAAACGGCGTCACGTGGCGGTGGCATTTGCCTGCTGGAAAGCGGCTCCCACCTCCCGGGGAGGACGGGGGGATCTTCCAGCCTACCCGGCCGCAGTGAGCCCGATAGCGGCCCGGGGGATGAGGAGGCCCTGCCCCCCCCCGGGGACACCCCACCTCGCGGCCACGCGTGTTCCGAGCGGTTCGGTCCCGCGGCAAGGTGCCCCGTGTGCGCTGCCGGGCGGACTGCGGGAAGGAGGCTGTTTACCTTGTCCAAAAGATGCATTTAATAATACCGCCTCCCCTCTCCCCATCCCCCACCCCCAAATCCTATCATCCCTTGCGGGCTGCGATAATAAATAAAAGTCTTTATTTCTCCCTCTCCAAAAGTTAAAGGGCCTCGTTCCCTCCCGGGCTGCTGGAAGTGAGTTGCGGGCAGCGCTGCTTCGCCCTCCCGCCCTGCCCAGCGCCGGGCTCAGCGCATGTGTATCGTTAGATGTATATATATTTGATTGAGCGTCAGCCTTGACTTATGTGCCTCTTATCTCTGCTCTCTCCCCGATGTGTGCCTGCAGTGGGGGATTCGGCGAGGGAAGCTCGTAACATGGCGGACACCGAGGAAGGCTTCGGGCTCCCGAGCACGCCGGCTGACTCGGAGGCCAAGGAGCTGCAGGCTGAGGCCAAGCAGGATCCCCAGCTGGGGACCACCAGCAAGGCCCCCACCTCTCCGCAGGCAGCCTTCACCCAGCAGGTAAGGACCCGGCCGCAGCCCCCCTTCTCTTTCATCCCCCTCTCTCCTTTTTTTGCCATTTTTCTGCTTTTTTCCCCCAATCCCAGCTGTGGTTCTGCTTCTGAGCTGGGCAGGAGTGAGTTAGTTTAGGCCTCACGGGAAGAAAAGCTCTCACCTGACAGTCAGGGAGGTGGGCTCTTTCCTGCTTTGCTGTTCTTTGAGGTGTGTTTGGGTGCTGGGGGGGCATGCAGAGAAAAATCACTCCGAGTGTCACAGGGAGGGACCCGCTTGTGCAAGGACAGGCACACACAGTCCATGCTTGAGTGTACAAATGCAGATGCACACTCGGATAGCTGCATATTTGCTATGTGCTTACAAATGCCTGTGTGGATTTGTATAAGATATGTTATGAACATATACACATATATACATGTGAACACACTGTGCCTGCATGCGGCTCTGCCCGCACCCACACACCCCAGGGCACGCCGTGGGTGTCACGCGTGGGCAGCCCGCAGCCTCCTGGGGGCTGGGCACACCCGGGGTCCCCCTGCACATCCCCACCAACCCTCGAGTCGCGGTTACACACGTGGGCTCATCGGCGGGCCCCAGCAAGCTGTGCTCCCTGCGCTGCCGAGGAGGGCAGGGCCGGGCCACGGAGCCGGACTGCGGGCAGCGCTCAGAGACGGCCCCGGAGCTCGGTGCCGGGGAGTAGGGCTTCACCGGGAACCTTAGGCAGCCGCAGGTAATTCCCCGGGAGGAGACCCCACGGCCGATGCCGGCTCGGTTTTTGGCTCTGCTATCTTTAGGGGGATACGTGTGCTCGGTCTGGGGGTTCTGCTGGGCAATGGCGAGGCTGCGGGTCTCCCTCCCGCTCCGAGCAATACCTCCGGACGGGGCTAACAAGATGAGCACCGAGGGGTGCGGGGCTCACAGCCATTGGGCCCCAGCCCGCAGAAGCGGGTGTAAATCACTCATCAGAAGGATGTGGATCTCCTCCGGCCGCCTCCCGACCGCAGCACGGGGGGATTTCTCCCAGCCGGCCCCGGCCGTCCCTCCCCTCTCCCGCAGCGCCGGGGCCCGCAGGATCCTGCGCTGCCCGAGAAGCGTTCCCCGCGCTCCGGCCCCACCGCCCGGCTGCTTCCCTCCCTGGTTTTGCCTCCTCGGGGCTCGGTGCTCACGACTCTGCCTTCCTCCTTTGCAGGGCATGGAGGGGATCAAAGTGTTTTTGCACGAGCGGGAGCTGTGGCTGAAATTTCACGAGGTGGGGACGGAGATGATCATAACAAAGGCTGGAAGGTAAGAAGCAGCCCCAGTGCAGCGGGGGAAGGCGGCCGCACGCCCTTTGTGCCCGTGGGGCCGAATCCTCCTCCTTCCTCGGTGTTTGCGGGGAGAGTTTTGCACAGATACACACCCTGAGCTTCTCCACGCGTGTTCGTGTGCGGGGGGAGTGCGTGCCCACCGCGGAACGGAGGTGCCCGGCCTCAGCCCCGCTGCTGTCCCGGGTCTCCGTGACACCCCTGCGAGGATGGATTGAGAAGAAATTGTTTCTTCTGGCTCCTTTCTTAACCAGAACAGTTGGATCGTTAATCCCAGTTTCAGGCCTTTGGAAGCTTTCCAGGCAAGCGCCGAATTGCAGCCACTTGGCCAAAAGCTGACCTTGTTTAGAGCCGTTCGCTGGGCGATCTCGTTAATATTACCATTATTTCTAACTAAAGGAGCAGCTCTGTCCTTCCGCGATTTTCGGACGCCTTCCTCTTTTTTTTTTTTTTTCCGGACCCTTCTAATTTCTTACGCGCTCATTGAGGCGAATATACGCGGAACACCCACTCCATCCCATTTAAAAGTATATGTGGTCTTAAGCTACTGTTTATATACCGATAGCGTAACAGTTCAGATGCATAAATAGATGTGCCCGCAAATAAATAGCATGCGTGTCTAACCGCGTCCAGATACACATTTCTATATGTGTGTGCTCGCCTGCGTGGGTGTGTAGAAAAATATACAGCCTCGCAAATCCAACTTTATTGGGACTGTGCGTAATGGATTCCATGGCCGGCTTAGTAAACCCGATCCACAGATATTTTATATGTGTACGCGGATGTATTTGAGTGCGTTTGAGGTTATTTAGCATTATCCTCAATATCAGCGTCTTTGAGGGCTGTACAAGGGAGACCCAGCGGAACGATCTCTGCGGTCCCACCTGCGAGCTCGGGGCTCTTTTCGCTACGATTTGAAACGAACTGCCGTACCTGGCGCTGCCCGAGGCTCGGTCTGGAAAGGGAAACCCCTCCCGCAAAGAAAGAATGGCAGCGTTAGAAGGCGAGGGCACAGTAAGCAGCGCCAAGTCAGACTTTCATTTTGCTCTGTCATCTGGTATTTGTTGTGGTCTTCCAAAATTTGCCTGGAGAGGGAGGAAAAAAAAATAGAGCTGGCTGCAGACAGTGCTGCGAGTGGGTCTGTCTCACGGCTCGCCTTGCTCTGCTGCTGGAAAGGGCGACCCGTGCGGGAAATGCGCGGCCGTCCCTCCGCCCCCAGACCCAGCGGGGACACGGGCTGCGCGCTGCCTCCGCTCGGGGACACGGGAGCTCAGCGAAGAAAAGCAGATTTTTTCTTTTTTTTTCCTCTCAGAAAGCAGCGCAAGGAGGGAGACGGACATAAACCACCTTGCGGAGATTTCAAACAAATAGCGCAACGCATAGGAACGTCGTCTGGAGAGCTATAAAACCGACGTTTATAGAGCGGGGTGTTTAGGGGAGAGCGCACGCAGCACCGGGGCAGACACAGAATAGTTGTTCTTCTTCCTAGAATTCCTTATGCTCACTGCTGGAGAAGCCCGGGGTCGCGCCGTTGCCTATCAGGTGTTTGCGGTGGACGCGCAGATCCGTGCTCGGGTGGAATTTGGTTTCTTCTCCCTCAATGTACCCCCATAGCCCCCCCTTGGTCGCCGGCCTCCCCCCCTTCATCTCTTACCACGTGAATTTACACACCAGTCCAGATGCCCTATCGCACAGATAAGAACCCCGGAGAAGTGCGCGGTATTTTTAGAGGTGTGGGGCTTTTTGTTTATGCGTGTTTTAAGTCAAGGGCTACGTTTTCATCTGCCTTATTTTTAAATATTTGGAAAGCTCAAACTAAAATAACATCAGTGTTTTAAGTCCCGGCCTCGCAGTAATGGAAACTATTTCGAAAAGCCGCTGTCCTCAGCGTGTATCCGCATGCTTCCAAGTATTTGTCAGGTGTGTTCGCTGATGTCTCTGTATGCACGTCCTCGGTGCCACACCTGAGCGTGTGCGTTCTTTCAGCGTCTGAGCGCGGAGCGGTCGATACACACGGGAGCTTTGGGGAAACGTGCTTGCTTTAAACGCGTACTTTTGCAGAAATATATACTTCTTTCAGTTCTTTTTTTTTTTTTTTTTGGCATATTTCCCCTACTCTCCCAACAATTTTAAGCAAACAGGAAAGTAAGTTGCTTCCAAAGGATCTCGCGGCCAGATTTGTTTAAATTTTTTATTTTTTATTTTTTGAAAGAATCGAAGCATTGGTGAAAGAAATGATAATAAATAGGCGAATTGAGGAGTAGGTGAAGAAACCAACCCGCTGGGATCGCAACTACGATTCCGCTTCGCCAAGTCGCCTGTCCCCCCAGGCACCCCCTGCCCACCCCCCCGTACAGGATGTGCCCCCGCCTGGCTGCAGGGCCCCTCCACCTTCTGATAAACCGCACACAACGCACAGATCCACCTTGGGAAACTTTCCCTCCTCTGCTTTTATATTTACTCACTTCTTTCTTTTATAGGCGTATGTTTCCCAGTTACAAAGTGAAGGTCACTGGACTCAATCCAAAAACGAAGTACATACTGTTGATGGATATTGTACCAGCGGATGACCACAGATACAAATTTGCAGATAATAAATGGTACGCACGCAGGGGGGAAGGGGGTGGAGGGCTGATTCGTGTCGGGCTGCCCGACCCTGGGGCGGCATAGGGTGGGAGATGCTGCTGTTGGCTGCTGGGCTGTACCTGAGGGTCTCGGGACGCACCCCTGGAGAAGGAACACCAAAAAAACCCAACCAAACAAAAGAGAGCCAAATCCGTTGCAGAGAGCGAACAATACCTGTAATCCTGCCTAACGATGACATCGTTGGCTATCCCGGTGCCAATGGTTTAATTACCCTTCAGGCGGCAGCGTCTCCGGGCGGGGGAGATGCTGAAGGATGGATACGCGGCGTTTTCTTTGCTCCTTGTTTGGGTGTCCTTAATTAGGACGGAGGAAGGATGGGGTTAAATGGGGAAACGGCCATCTCGGCGGGAAAAGAGCCAAAGATCTCCATTAATTCTCCGCACTGTGTGTGTCCGCAAATGTCTTTTTTTTTTTTTTTTTTTTTTTTTTTTTTTCACCGAAGACCGCCGGGCCCCACGGTGCTGGGGGCAGGAGGGGGGACCCCACGGGTGGGAGCTCAGCGCCTCTGTCCCACGCAGGTCCGTGACCGGGAAGGCAGAGCCGGCCATGCCCGGCCGCCTCTACGTGCACCCCGACTCCCCCGCTACCGGAGCCCATTGGATGAGGCAGTTGGTTTCCTTCCAGAAGCTCAAGCTCACAAACAACCACCTCGACCCCTTCGGACATGTGAGTACCGGGCTGGGATGGGGCCGGGAGACGCGGATCTGCGCTTCACAGGACGACCGTGGGGTCCCACGCGCAACCGCGTCCCTACGAGTGACATCGCATTGCCAGAGCCACCGAACTTACAGTCTAAATCCGTTATGTGGGTGGGGTGTTACCTTCTCTCCTGGTAAGACGGGATGAGCCCCAATGATGACTTCCCCCCCAAAAAAAGGATACATAGCCCTTATTTTTTTAAGATTTATTTCACAGCACTGCGTGGGAATTGTTTACTGACCGCAGTGCCTGGCTTTAATGACGCTTTAGCTACCTGGTTTTAACCCGAAGGGGAGTCTGAGAGCCTCAAAATCTGCTCGTAGCTTCCATGAATTTGGCTAACAGGTAAAAATCAATCAGGCATAACTATTCGAGGAAATAGGACCCAAAACCACGTGGGTCCCTCGATCCGAAAAGAAAAAAAGAAAAAGCCAAATCCCACCACCAGCCATTGTTGGACCCAAGGGGCCGTGAAAGCTTGTGTGAATTCTGCAGCCAGAAGCAGCCCACCTTCGGAGGTCTCCAAAGACACGGGTTTCTCTGAGCAATCGTATATATGCGTCTATGAATTATAAATATATATATCTATAAAATATATGTAGTTACTTAAGCGAGTATATGAATCCAGATCCCGCCATCCTTCTCCAAGAGCGCGTTTTTCCCCAGTCTCATTTCAACACTTCGGTTGCACTTTTTTTTTCCCCGAGCTTTTTTTTTTTCTTCTCCTTCCTTCTGGTTTCACTTTTTAACGCCGAAAACCTCGCGTTCCTAAATCCTGTCCGCCGGGGGGGGGCCACCAGCCGAGCCCGCAGCGCACCTGAGCGCTGAGCATCACTGTCCGAGCCGCGCTTTCCCTCTCCAATTCAGGGTTGGTTGGTTGATTTATTTATTATTATTTTTTCCCTTGGAACCCGAATTAAGACGTTTTGCGAGTGCTGCTGATTTCCTATTTTTTTTTCTTTTTTTTTTTTCTTTTTTTTAATATAATTTTGTTTGGAGGGGGGAGAATTTTGGAGGGGGATCCGGCCGGGTCCCGGGGCCAGGCACCCCCAGCTGGGAGCAGGCGGCTCTGGGGAGAAGTCCCTGCAAGCAGAGCCGGGCCGCTGGGACAATAGGGGCTTCAGAGGCGGAGCTGCACCGGGAGCCTCTCAATTAGAGTCGCGGTAATGAAATTAAAAACCATTAGATCGTTCACCGTTGATGTCTACGGCTTTCCCGGATGTCAAAGCAATTTGCCTAAACCCCCGGGACGGGGGAGGCGGCGAGGCGGTCGGGGTCTGGCGTTGGGGCGCGCTGCGTCTCGCTGTCGCCAGGGTCCGGTCATTATCGGCGCGGGTCCCCCCCCCCCCACCGTCCCCATCCCCGCCACTGTCCCTGGAGATTAACCCGGTACGGAGCAGGGGCCGCTTTTTATCTTGAGCGCAGCGCTTCCCTCCCCACCACCCTCCTGCCCCATCCTCTGCGGGTGGCGTGGTGGGGGAGCGGACACACGAATTTCTCTGCTTCTCACCCCCTGTTTTGTTGGATTGCTGGGAAGATTGAGGTACCTGTGCTGGGGGTGCTGTGAAAGGCAGAGAGCCCCCTCCAGTTGTGGGAACATGTGTTAGGGTCCCTGATGGACTCCTTGTCTGTGGGGGGAATGTTTTTCTGGAGAGATATTCCCTCCCCCATCCCTTCTGGGGAGCCCTGAGGTGGGATAATCTTTTGGGGAAGGGATTGGAGGTCCCTCTCTGTCTCCTTTCTCCATCACAAGGTTGTTTGCGTTAGGAATGCGCCGAGTTGTGTCCCCTCCTTTCCCATGGTCCGTCCTTTCCTTCTACCCATGCCTAGATCATCCTGAACTCCATGCACAAATACCAGCCCCGGCTCCACATCGTGAAGGCAGATGAGAACAACGGCTTCGGCTCCAAGAACACCGCCTTCTGCACCCATGTCTTCCCAGAGACCGCCTTCATCGCTGTTACCTCCTACCAGAACCACAAGGTGAGGGCTGGGCCGGGCCTTCGCGCTGGCAAACTGTCGCCTCTTCCTCACTCCCTCCTGACACAACTCCTTTTGAGGTGCTGTCCACCCCACCATCATCTCCCTCACCTCCCTGCTTGCCGTAGTCCTGGCTCCCTTCTTTTCCCCACACCCCTCCCCATCCGTCGAGATTTGTCCTGTCCCCGTCCCCTCTGTTATTCCTGGCAATGCGCACAAAGCATCCAAAGAAGGGGCTCAAGGCGCGCCAAGGGGGAATGAGCTCAAACCAGGATGGCTTGCTCAGAGTGAAGGCGACCAACCGAGGAAGTTGGTTTTATCTTCTTTCCCCACATCGGTCAAAGGCTGTAATCTGGTGCTGGAGAAGGGAGCTGGGCGCTCCCCTCTGTGGCTGGGGCTCTGATAACCCCAGCTGGCTGTGCTCCGTCCCTTTGTTTGGGGACGGCTCCGTCCCCACCGACCGAGGGCAGTGAGACCCTGGCAGGAAGGGAGGCTCTGAGCCTGGAGTCAGCTCCTGCCCGAGCAAAACAAAGCCAAATGTGTCAATTTAGGCTTCCTTGGGGTGCCGCCGAGAGGGTTCCCCTAATGGCATTGAAAGCAGGGTTTTTGCTTGGACTTGCGGGCATGTAGAATGTCTCTCTTATGCTCAACAGAGTGAAAGCATACCGTTATTTTTTCAAATGGAGAAAGGTCAGATAAGACTTTAGTTGAATTCTGGATGTTTTCCTGGAGATGTAACGGGGAAGCTCCTAAACGTGCGTGAAATGGTCGCGTTTCCTCCATCCATCGGTTGGCCGGGGAGCTGCAGAGAGCAGAGGTAGGCTGGAGAAGAAAGAATGTTTCACCGTAACTAGGGAGAAAAGAAAATACTTCCCTGCCCTTTAAAATAGGAGCTGCTGGCACGGCCAGGACAAGCAGACTGAATCCAAGTTGAGCCCTCGCCAAATTATGCCTTAGATTATAACTCCGTTGTGGATGCTATAAAATCAAGTTTAACTTCTGCTTGATGGATTTGGAGAAAGAATATAATATTAATAGAACGGGGAGTTAATAAAACAGGACATACTGCTTGCTTTAAATGCATTTCCCTATGAGAAAACAGGCCTGAATTTAATTGCTTTCCTTTGAAGAAAAATAGGACTGTTATGTAGGGGGGAAAAAAATTACTACGCAAATAAAACAAAGCAAAGCAAAAACATGTAAGTACAGTAGTTTGGGAAAACTGCCATATTAGGAGGAGCGGGGATATTTGATTGTAAATCAACAACATCTGGTTGATAAGGAATGACATCTGCGTATCCGTCTCTGTCAAAACATACACTCTGACGAGCGCATGAATCTCTACAGACGCACATGCGCTCGCATCCCTGCAGACACATGCACATGCATACAGACACCACTACATATTTTACACACCCCCTACACATTTTACATGCTCTCGCATCCCTCCCCCCCAGCGCACACATTCCTCTCCTTGCTGCCTTGAGTCACTGGGGGAGCAAGCGAAAGAATGGCCGTAGCCCCAAGATAAAGCCCCAATTGAGAAAGATAGGGCCATAAAAATAAACCAGGGAATGATCTACCCTAAATGGCATCTCCCTCCAGGGAAGGGAATAAAATCTGCAGCTTGCCCCTGTGCCGAGGAGGCGCAGCACCAGGGTGCAGCTGGCACTGGCAGTGTGGAATGGTGACGTCCGTCACATGTAGGGCCACTCTGCTGGCACAAGCCCCGGTTCTGCTGTCACAGCGGGGTGTTTTTGGGGCCAAGTGTGTTTTTGGATTGTGCTTCCTGCTGCCGTAAATGATCTCAGGCTGTGTCTGTGGAGCTCAGCAAGGAGGGTTGGTCTGTCCGTCCATCCTCGTATCTCTCTGTCTGTACACCACCTATTCATACCCACCTGCTGCCACCTCTCTCACTTCCATCCATCACCTGTAGAGCACCCTTCACACAGATCCTCCTACCCGTGCAATTACACCCCACCTTTATGCAGCGATTCATTTTACGCGCACAATTTCATACACAGGTGCACACACTGATCTACACGTATGTGTGCTTTCAAAAACTACATTATACTTGCATGATGTTGTAGTGTGTTGCAGTATTAATTGTATGAGTCATCCATAACCGCATTTGACTCGATGCTTACACAGCTTACAGAAATACCTGTCTGATTGCGAATCAGTCCATTCATTCCAAGAGCACAGCTGCAATCCCAATACAGGGCTTGCGCTTATTTCCCCTGATATTTTAGGCAGCCTGCAAAGATATTTAAGCCCACTGGGCTCTCCCCTCCTCAGCCTGCTCCCCAAAAGGAGGGCTCAGCTACGAAGAACGGTTTTGTAAAGTTTTCAGTGGACTTGTCAGCAGCTGGGTCGGCCACCTCCCCCCTCACTGCAGCCCTGAAAAAAGACCCCAGAAATATCGAGGTGTTAAAATAGGTCACATGCGCATTTCATTTCCTTGCCGTTTACACAATGGGTGCTTGCAATCAGGTTGATTCCCAAATATTAACTTCCCCTACAGTTAAGTACCGTTTTGCTGTAGCTTAAATCATTGTGTTACTAGTTATTAGGTACTAGCTCTCTACTTAGGACCAGGAAATGAACCCTAATAGACAGAAATAATTAAGGTTCTGCCCTCTTGAGGGTTCTTTCAAAAGCAAGAATTCACAACAATTATTCTCATTAATTTTTACAACCTACTTTCCCTGTTAGCTGGACTTGGGCTTTATATTGGTTTTCCTTCCCTCAGGATATCCGGTTTTATGCTGATTTTTTCCCCCCAAGTTATTCATCATTCTCAGTAGCCCAAATTCCTTTTGGGTAACATAGCACTAGCTGGGATGCTGCAGGCACCACAGTGATGTGGACAACCAGGAAGGCTTTCTGCTCTTTTGAGGAGGGCAGCTCCTGGGGCTCAGGATGCTTTGTTTTAGAGTGTGGCTATCCTGGTTGGATTGCAGGGGACTGCATGCATCACTTTAGGATGTCAGAGGCCACGGGTACATGGTCCATCTGGCATCCCATGGGGTGCCTCAGTGTAGGGGCTGGGCCCAGTCCTGTCCCCCAGCCTGTTCCTGCTCAGCCTGGGACCCTTGGGCTTGTGCCTTCCCTCTCTGAGGGGACCCTGGGCACCACAGCTCTCCCCACTCTCACCCTCTCCCATCTCCTGATCCACCTCCTCCCCACCCAAGCACTGTGCAGGGTCTGTCTCTTCTTGTCTTCTGTCCCTGCCTCCCAGTTCAGCCAGCAGCCTCCTCAATGGGCCCCTCTGTCTCACACCAGTAGCTCTGACCAGTCACTGGCTCACAGTCCCTCCTATTTCCTTCACTGCCCTCTGGGTTTGGTATTCTCTCCCCCCTGCCAGCCTTTCCCTTGGGCTCACAGTCCCCATTTCCCATCCAGCTGCTCTGCCTGCCCCAACCAGATGCACACAGCATCAGCAGCCACCTTGTCTTCATCCAGTCCTTCCCTTCACACCGCTCTGGTTTGGCTTTCTCCTCCACGCTGACTTGATTCCCACCTGGGGTACGTGACAGCACAGAAGAAAAAGGCTCTGTCCTTTCAAGCCTGGAGCTCAGCCTCCTGGTTACTCCCAGCACCTGTGGGGATTTTCCAAAATGCCCAGCTCTGGGATGGCTTTGGAATAGCCTCCAGAGGGTAAGAGCGGTGTGTTTCCCCTTGGCTGTGGTGCTCAAAAAATGTGGGACTGGTTCAGTTGATAGGAAAGTACATAAACAGAAAGGAGACCAGAGCAAACTGCTGGTGCGGAACATCTCAGCCCTAACAAAGTTTATCAGTTAGAAGCAATGGAGAGAAGCCTTATCAATACAGAGTGATAGTTTGACCCTGGCTGTAGCAGTGCTTGTGAATCTAGAGACACACACCTGTGTAAATACATGGCTATGCAAGAACAAAAAATGCAAAGACGGTGCATTTCTTCCACCTAACTAGATGCAAAGCTCAATTTCATCATGCTGGAGCAAGAGATGCCGTTGGAAATGTCTCAGCAGACGTGCTTTGTGGTCAGTTAGCCCAGAGAAAGGCGCGGAGGAGCAGCGCTGAGATTTCATTGGGAACTGTCGCTTCCCGTTAAAGTGAAGATGAACCCATAGGTCAGACAGGCACTGAGGAGTGCAGATTGGGAAGGCTGCACTGGGAAAGTGCTTGTCACTGAGGGGTCTGCAGCAGCACCAGTAATCAGTGGCCAGAAAGTAACTTTGCCATCAGTTTCTTCCAGTAACAAATCAATAAACAAAACCCCACGTCTTGGTTGAATCTCTGCTGTGTGATTTAGCCCCGAGTGCTCCGTCTTAATGACCCTGTGGGACGTGGCATTCATTTATTTATTTGTTTTAAAATGATGTCACTGTCATTTGACTTTCTGACAGCTTTTTTGTCCCCACCCCCAGCGAATTACAGTCAATTAAACACAGAGTTTTGCTGCGGCAAAGCCGATCAGAAGAAGGCAATTTCCACCCATTTGTTTGCTTTTCTACTTCTGAATAGTTTTGAAGTCAGACAAAAAGCAGCCAAACAAAATACCTTCCAGAGGCTGTTTTCTAAAGCAGAGGCTCAGCAGCTTGCTCTCTATTTTCTAATTTGTTGCACTTTTTTTTTGTGCTGAAACTGGCTTAGACTCAATGCTGGGGCTGATGCCTCTAAGCGTTATCCAGAGAAACCACTTGGAAATCCGAAGGCCGCCCACCACTGAGCTCAGATCTAACTTAGAGCCTTCTGTACCCTAGAGCTATTAGATCCCTCCAATGCAGCAGATCCTTTGTTTTAGGGTGTTTGCAGTTCCAGGTGATCTACTTGGGACTTTCTGCTATCAACACATACATTCATCCCATTGTTTCTAAGCATTCCCAAAGAGAGTTAGGAGGTTTCTTTACTAGTAAAGCAATGTTTTTGCAAGATGGAGGTTTTGTATGATATTTTGCCAACATTCTGTGGACGACTGAAGGCTTGATTTGTCAAAAAGGGCAGTTAGCTGAGATGCTTAACTAAGGGGCTCACATGTTGGCGGCTCCTTCTTCAGTGAGCAGAGTGAATTTGGGCAGTGCTACCCACCCCAGAGCCCGCCTGCCCTCCAGCACTCCCCATCTCCTCCCTTGATTCCAGCAGGAACACTGGGAGCTGAGGTCCTCTGTGCAGGCGCCTTGGTTAAAGAGCCTTCGGTTAGGTTGGGATGAATCCGCGCCTTTGTATGGTTGTGTGCTGGTGCCAATACTGTAAATCCTCGCTCCGTGAAGGACTTCTCTTATGCAAGCAAATATTGCCATTGGGTTCGGCAAGTGAGGACAACCCGTACATTTAGTGCGTTTCAGAATGCAGATTAAATGGAACCTTCCACAAGTTGAATAATGCCTATTATTCACTATAGAAATTCCACCACCTCGGTGGTGGAAAGTGATAGGCAGTTTCTTTGCAACGTACACAGCTGTTTTCTAACAGTTTGGGGCTCTTAATTATAAAATATATCGCTGGTTTACTGCTAGACAACAGCTCAAATGGCAGATTGGTCCAAATGGGTTGTTTGTTCAGCCTCCGCTTTGAAATCTGAAATGCGTGACAAAAAAAAGCAGCGCCTGTTTATGCAGTGAATTAGGGCCTGACTTAATGGGAGTGCCTGTAGGGACATGCGTACGTGGGTGTTGGGAGCTGTGTGAGATCTGGGGCTGAATTAAGCAAAAAAGTCAAGTAAACAACTAGCCTTTGGAAAAAATATGCTATACGATGAGAAAAAACAAAATGAGCTGGTAGTGCAGACACCTGGCGGGGCTTGCTATTGATTCTGGCCGGGCCAGATTTCTCTCTTAGAATTTTGGCGAAGAGGTGGGTCCAGTTGTGTGTGCTCAGCCTGGTGAGCATGAACCTCTCTCTGTTCTCCCGCCATCAATCCTGAGCTCTTCCCTTCCCATTGGCCCACCAGCAGCGCGAAGGAAGGACGGTGAGTGCGTGAAGCTGCTCCAAGCACAGGGCTCTCCCTGCTCCTGGCCCTGTGCTCGGACTGCCCGGCAGTGATGGAGAAAGGGAAGAAGGGAAACTGCTGCCTTTGCCGCCTATGTATTTGATATAACATAAGCTGAAGGTTGGTATGGGGCCTTGCACAGAAGCCGGCCCTCTCCTCTCCCTGCAAGGCTGGTGCTCCTTGGTTGCTGACCCTGGCTGCGTGCTGCAGACAGATTTGTTTCATACAGCAGCGAGTTTATGGCTCTGTTTCTGTCAAGTGAGCCAAAACTCATGCTGCCTTCGCTTTGCCATGCCAACCCTGGAGGAGCAGCTGGTCCAGGCTGGCTCTCAGGGCAGCGCGCATCTGATCCGGCCTCAGCTCTGCTCTGCAGAGCCACCAAAGCACTTGCAGCAAACGTGGCACAGCAACAGGAGCTCGTAGAAGATCATAAGTGTGGTGGGGAGTGCTGCTGGCCCACAGGTGATATCTGCTTTAATGTCAGCCTGAGGGTGAGAAAACCTGTATCCTTGCCTAAGACCTCAGGGTAGGTATCGGAAGGAGAAGACTGCACCTCTGCAACAGAGTTGGTTTGGATTAAGGGACATCCTCTATAGCAGATGCTTTAAATGTTCAAGTTTGATGTTGCAGGAGGACCAAAGTTAGGTGACTGAGGAAGATTCACGCGAACTAACTTTAGACTCTGAATGTAGCCAACTAGTTGAGCAAAGCAGACCCCCTTACTTCATTCTATAGTGAACTGGGAGAGAAATATTCCTAATCTGCGGCTACAGGTGTGCAGCTGGGTGGGGAAGCATGTCAGCTGCAGTGCTCCTGGAGTGCGAGTAGCAGGTCTGAACAGGACAGGGTGAGCCTCGGCTGAGCGGGCTCTAGGGTTTGAGAGGTTTCGGTTATGGTTATGCACAGATGAGAAAATATCTGTTGGTGTTAGCGAAATTTGTTTGGGCAATGCCACCTTCATCACCAGCCCTCTGCTCAGTGCAGCCCTTTCTATCCCAGCAGCAAAAAGATGATATGGAACTTTCAGAAAGCAGCTTTCCTCCGATGAGGAATCTGTGTGTTAGGTATGGGGCAAGCCTGAGGGAAGTGAGAAGCTGTTGACAAGAGATATTTTTCCAGTGGAGAGAGCTGGAGGAAGCCCCATCTGGAGTGCTCAGAGCCTGAGCTGAAGGATGGCTTGAGTTCCCAGAAGTGTCTTTCCCCTACCATCCCAACTGGCTCAGATTTAATAAACAACATCCCCTCTCTCCCTGGCCGTGCCTTGGACTTGCAATGAACCCATTGCGTTTCCTCCCTTTCAGATCACTCAGCTGAAGATTGAGAACAACCCCTTTGCAAAAGGTTTCCGTGGCAGCGACGACATGGAGCTCCACAGGATGTCCAGGATGCAGAGGTAATGCATGCCTCCATCACGGGGATCCCCAGCCCCATGAGAGCTCCAGGTTCTGCTTTGTGTGTCACTGGTGGGTGAGTGATCAAGGATGTGGTGACAGTCCCTTCTCTGGCATCTTCTTGTCCCTTTTACCTCAAGTTGGTGAAATACCATTCCAAGGTGAGGCCAACATCTACAACTTTCCACTCCAGTTTTAATGCTCGGGTTGCAGAGGCAGGGTTTGTGGCCACGGGGACGCAGGGCTATTGCAGAAGAGTTGGGGGATATTTTCTCCCCAGCTGGCAGTGCTGTAGAGCCAAAGGCCTCAGCCCCGTTCTGAGAGCAGGTTTGTTAAGGGTTCTCCAGATGCCCCTCGAGACTTGGTGCATTGTGTTGGTTTCTGACGTTCAGAGGGTCTTAGGCAGGAAGGATGTGTTTTCCTGGTCAGTCTCAGATTCTCAAAGCAGGGATATAGACACGGTGGCTTCAGGGTGAAACAGGAAGGTGTTAGAAAATGTTGGGATCTCCAGGGCCAGGTGGCTGAAGAGGTCTTTTTGGATCTCCGTTTTGGATGTAAATACGTAGGCTGAAACTTATGCCTAAATCCTGTTTAAAAATCCTGTTTAAAGTCCTTTTCTAAATGTCAGGCTCTGCTGGTAATTAACTTCATGCCTTTCACTTGACTTGGAACTTCATACATGTGTCAAGTTACTTCCTGGTGCAAATGTTTTGCAGGAACTTTGCCATACCCGTGATTACACCTAAGACAGATGTAGAGGCTCAATATAGCATTTTCCATCCAGGAGAGCAGAGTGATTTAGATCCCTTATTCTCTGGAAGCAGTGAAGCTGGCTTTGAGCAGAGGGCTGTAGGGGCCCATGCTGTCGCCTTCTGGAGGCATTCACCCACAGGCAGCCCAGGAACCTGGAGCTGATCCCTCCAGGCTGTAAGTGGTCGCTTCTGCCTTGGGAGCTGATGTCTGTGCAGATCCACAAGCCTTACAGTTCTGTATTTGGTGACCCATAGATCTTACAGCCATGCAAAAGGTGGGCACCAAATGATGCCTGTAATCCTGCAAACCCAGAACCTTACTCAATACACCCATAACCTTACCCAAATGGAGTGGGCAAGCATACGCTTGTGTACAACCACTCTCAGGCTCAGATCTGAAGAAGCCTGTATATATATATATATAAAGCACTTACTCTTCTCATTCTAAACCATTCCTGAATGTGTCTGGTGTTCCCTGCTGCCCACACTTTGCACGGATCCTATTGGCACAACATCTCAATATTTATTGATTTATTTATTTATTGGGTTCATGGCCACTTGAAATAGCTTTGCTCCCCTGGTGCTCCCCTTTGCTCCCCCAACCTTTACTGCAACTTGAGTGACGATGTCCTGGCACATTTTTTTTTTCTTTTTTTTTTCTTTTTTATTTTTTTGCTGCTAAACTGCCCTTTCATTACGGCCAATGGGAAGATTTGAAGGTTTACATTCACTGTGGGGTTTTTGGAGGGGGGAGGGAGGAGGTAAAACAGTGAGGACTATTTGAAGGGCTTCATGACATATGAAGAGCATGGCACCTAGCCATGCTGAGCTTGTGCTAAAAATGGCTTGGCATTTTTCTGTGGGGCCTGTGGTCATACTCTGATACAGTGAACAGAAGCACTTGGAATAAATAAACACACATGCTCAGACCTGACATGGTGGAAAGGGTTAAAATCCATAGCATTGACTTTATAGGATATTTTCTGATGCTTGCCGCCTTAATAACTTATCCTCTGTACAGATTACATGGAAATAACGTTGTACTCTCACAACGATGTCATTTTTTTTTAACAAGAGAGCAGGATCAGGTTATAATATTATGATGAAGACCCATCCAGGGTTGTAAATACAGACAAATAAGCGCTCATGTTTGTGGGCTTTTTATGTATCTCAACTCATACAAAATGTATTAATCTATCAAAGCATGTAAATGATGTATATATGAGATAAATAACCGTTCAGCACTGAGTATGTTAGAGAAGTTCGATCTACCTCTGTGGTTTTATGTTTCATATGTAAATATACATTTAAATACAATGTATGTGTGTATACACGCGGGTAGTGAGGCTGTTTTCTCCGCTGGCTGGCAGACATAGGCTCTGGGGGGTGATGGCTGTGTGCGCTCTCAGAGGACATATTTTAGGGCAGTTTCTTCATTACAGGGAAAAAAAAGGTAGCTGGAAAAAAAACCATGCTTTTACAAAACAGCACACAGCCTTTAGTCCTGGGAAGCGGTGACCTGACATTCATTAGGTCACTGATCATCTCATTAGGGGGTGTAGCCATGGAGGGAATGAATTTTTCATGCTGAGGAAAGCCTAGGCACCTTTGTTTTCTTAACTGTGTCCTAACTTCCAGTGCAGAGGGACATTTCAGAGCTGAGAGCAGGCCTAGAGGAAGGAAACCCTGCCAGCAGGGTGTGTGAGCTCAGAGCATGGTGGGTTTGGGGAAAGCCATGCCAGCTATGGCCGGAGCACTCCCCTTCTCACCTCCATCACCCGCATGTCTTGGGGAAGTGTTGGAGAGAGGCCTGAGCCCTGAGATGCGCTCCCAGCACTGATCCTACTGTGTCTCTTGAGGCACGGACCTAGCGGCAGCAAGTGGCTGAAGATACTGTCCAGAAGCAGTAACCCCTGGCTGGGCTGGGTTCCTAGGCTCCCTCTTTGCAAAAGGGGCTTCCAGAGAGCAGAACTGCTTTTGAGAAGGTGGTGACATGAGTGTCATGAGTGATATGGGTGTAGGTTGGGCTGAGGGACCCTCCCTGCCTTGTCTGCAGTCTGAACAATGTGCTTAGAGTGAACTCCTACCTTTCAATAGCTGGAGTTACGGGAGAGGAACTCCACCTGGGCCTGAAGAGCTGTGCCTGTCAGCAGATGCGAGCATAGGACAAAGGCTGGCTTGCTGGGTCCAACATTATTTTGCTCAGCTCAGGTCTTGCAGTGGTGTATAGCAGCACTCGGTGATGGAGATTCCTCCCCCTTTGATGGCAGACAGCAGGGGCTGGGGGGAAGAAGACAAAGCAGGGAATAAAGACAACTTTGAGAGCCAAGTGTGAGCTCAGAGCAAGGTCTCGGGTGCCTTGTTGAGGGCTCTCCCTCCGTCTCCTTCTGCACTGTGGCCAAGAAGGAGCAGCATGTTGTCCTGAGCTCCCCAGGGATGGGCGTTCTGTGGGGCGGATGTGGATGTGTGTGAGTCCAGCCCTCTCTGTGGCTCCTCTTTGCAAGATCTCTGTGGTGATTTTTCTCCCTCTGGTTTCCCAGAAGAAAAGTTAATAAGTCCGTGTAGGTAGAAAACTTCATTCAGGAGTGTTATTGAGCCTTTCAGCAGCAGATGATTTCATTCAGAACAAATAGCCTTGAGCTCCAGAGAGATCCCAATTCCAGCGAAAACAGACTCCTGACATAAGTTCACTTCCCCCCTTCTTTCCTAAGGCACGTGGGACCCCGTAGCAGTTTCTCTGATGGGATAAGTGCTCTGGGACAACATGCTTTTTTTTAACTCTCAATTTTTTTCCAAGTGTGAGATCAGGTTTTTTTGCTTTCCTGATTATTTTAGGAAAAAAAAAAAAACCACCAACATTACTATAGGAAAATGCATAGGGATTAAGTTATACTGCATCTGCATCCTGTGGTCATGCTGCAACTGAAAGGCGTAAATCAGGTGAATAGAACCACTTGGTTGTGATGCTGGGAATATCAGGCGAATTAGTCTTTTCAGATCTGTTTGCAGAAATTCCTTCTGTCTCTTCTGCCTGTGCCAATGGGAATTTGGAATGGGGAGAAAGAGCAAAATGCACAGCAGAAATCCACCGAGGGTGAAGTTTGTCCGGAGACGATGAGGTCTGCATTGCAGATGCTAGTGTAGGACTTGGCCCTTAACAACTCTCCATGCATGACAGTCAGAGGAGCTGTGCTAATAGACCGTGGCTACAGAATGAGTTGGGAGGTTGCATGCAAGTGGTGGCTTTTATTTATCTTTTTAATCTGTAATTGCCAAGAGACAGCAGGAGAGAAGTGTCTGTGGGTCTGGGGCTAGGGTGCTGTGACAGAGCCATTCTGTTCAACCGTTCAGCCAACTTTGCTGATCATTTGCAACTCCTATTGTCTGCGGTGATTACTACGGGTGCTGAAGAGCTTCTGGAAATCTCAGCCCCTGGTTACTGCTCATTGGGGTTGCTGCAATTAGTCCTTGAATCTCCTCATTGGGAAAGCTTTTGAGTGGAAAGATGACGACGTGGAAGGGTGGCTCTCAGCTGCTGTGGTGGCTGCCCTGGGCCTTTTCTAAGTGAGACCCAGAGCGATGTGTTCAGCAAAGGGCAGAGCGGTGGTGTGATTCACGGATGTGGCTCAGTGCTATGGATGTGTTTTTTCCATCAAGGACCTTGAGCCGTAGCTTGCTTCCTTTGGCATCAATCTACAGTAATCTTCTTGGCTCCAGGGGAACTATTCCAAATATTTCCTGGTGTAACTGAGAACAGAAACTGGGCCAGACTCATAGGATATACAAACAGTGCCATGATTCAGAACTGGTACAGCAGAGAAGATGGTGCATTTTTGGCTGCCTGTAGAGTAAATGGATGAGCCTATAGGCTCTAAAAATGTCATCTACCCCAGGATGCTGACATCATGCTGGACTGATTGGCCCTGTTCTGCCTCCTGCAAGTGAGTCTCAGCCCACCCCAAACAACCTCACTCTCATTGCATCTTCTTGCATCTTTACATCCACTTTCATTTCCCATCTTCCATCACTGAAATCCCCCAAGGGTCACATGCTGTCTGAAGCATTTTCAGTGCTAGACTTAGGGTTGTAACATCTGTTGGAGAGATGATGTTTTCCTCCAGCAAACGTCCCTGAGGAAAGTTTCCTGGTCAAAACCCCAGTGGAAACCCTAGGCTAGAACTGCATTCTGTAGAATTTGATGAGATTCAGATGAAATCCAGAATAAGGCTCTGTGGATTTCACTGGAGGGTATCCACCGTTCTTTTAAAGTGAGATATTTACAGGGTATTGCAATTTCCCCCACTGCTGGATCTGTCCAGCAGGACCCGATCTGCAGATGCTCTGGCCAGCATCGATGCCTGCTGATGCTGCCTCTGGCCAGTGTCCATTTTCCATATCCTCCCATGTTCCTGTTACACGAACAGCAGTATTTGTCTGTGGCACTCCAGCATGTCATCTGCTTGACGATGAGAGCTCTGGGTTTCTAGAAATTTCTCTGTTGGTCCTTCGGGTTTGTTGCAATGGGCTATTTGTACCACCCACTGAGTGACAGGGGCACTGGTACGTGGCATAGGCATGCCCCCAGAACAGCTGTATTGGGCCCCTTCACATGCTGGCGAGGAGGTCAGGACATCTGATGTGTTGGTGGAGCCTGTTGCTGTGAACAGCCTTCCATATTTCTCTGGATATTTGGACTTATTTTAGTAGACATCCAGTCTGGGGCATTGTTTTCTGTGGGGCTGGCCTGCAGTCCCCATGCAGATAGAGCTCA
The DNA here is from genome assembly GCA_016647715.1 of Pavo muticus. NCBI lineage: Eukaryota > Metazoa > Chordata > Aves > Galliformes > Phasianidae > Pavo > Pavo muticus. The sequence goes on along the minus strand of JACDJE010000341.1, from coordinate 363,170 downwards.
TATTTGATCTGCGCTAAGACTGAAGGAAGTACTTGGTAGTCCCCCTCCCTCTAAGTCCTCTCACGCTGTAGATTATCCACCTCAGACTCTCCAGACAGTCTCCTGAGGGAGGTTCGGTTTTATTACAATGTGCTGGAAATAAGCTGAAATGAATGTACAGTGACAATTGGCAATTGTTTGCTGGTATTTTTGTTTTTTTTCTTAGGACATGTTATACTTATTGCAGTCACTTATGTTCTCTTCCTCTCTATATCTTCTGTGGCTTACTTTCATTTCTTTCCTATTCTCAAATCTCAGTAGGAAGGACAAAAATTGGTGGCGTGGGTAATACAAAATCAAATACCTTCGAGTTGTATTTGCACATCTGGAATAAGGGTCTGATCCTGCACCACCGCATCCTTTGGCTCTGAGTGGATGACTTAAATCTTATGATGCTTTAGAAAGGGAGAAGAGGAATCTGGTACACCATAGGTCAGCCTTGAGGGTAGGAACTGTCATCACAAAGAAGATGTAGATGGTGCTGAGCCTAGAGGCTCTAAAGGATGCTATGAAAACATGGCAGCAACAACCATAGGGAAATCCTCTTCCGTCTCATGTCTCATCCTCAAAGAGATATTGGTATGATCTTTGGGACCTGGTACTTCATGGCTCTTTTGTGTTCTCATTACTGTTACTACAACAGCTCTGAAGAGCCTGGTACCCATTGCTTTGTTGCAGAAATATCAGAAGAGCCATAGCAGAACCATTTGCTTACAGCCACTAGGGACTGGATGTTGCAACACAGAAGATTCCCAGTTGTAAACCGGATTTATGGAGAGATTTTTAACTTTTTATTTTTGTCTGCTAGCTGTGCTTACTATGCAATGACTTGTAAACTAGGGAACTTCAAGTCTGCACATCAAAATATGTTGAAAATTCTCTATTCTTTTGCAACACAGTGATAAGCAGGAAAGCGAACTGGATGCCGCTCTGTGAAGATATACATTTATCATTTTCCACAGTTTTTATTAGTGTACAGAGGCCAAAGAGGTTTACGACTCTAAGATTACAAGACCTCCTTGAACTTCCTTCTCTGAATCCTTTCTAGATACGAATTGGTGGCATAAGTGACCTCATCGTGTCGTGGTGAGGGTGTCATTTGGCTGGGGAAGGGGGAAGATGCCATGAGATGTGACAATGGGAAGGAGTTTGCTAATCCACCTGGCAGAGCTGTTCAGTGCCCCGCACAGCATTCCTGCTTCCTCCCAGTCCTCCTCTGCTGTCGTAATACACAAGCTGTGGTAACCAAACGTTCAGCAGCACTAACTCTAACTCACTTCAAGCGTACCACTGACATCTTCTTCCCTTGTAAATTCTTTCCCAAACCGAAGTTTTCTGTTCTTCTAATTTTTTTTTTTTTTTTTCACTAAAATGTAGCTCATTAATGATCCCATATAGAACTGTTGCTCATGCTCACCCGGGAACAGCAATCTGTCCCTTACTCTGCAGACAACCTCCTGTCTTGCCACGTTCGGTCAGTCCTCCCAACTTCTCCACCATTTTTTTGGACAGCAGCAGTTCTGGACACAAGAAGCATTGTGTGCCAGCAGTGAGTGAAACCTTTAATTCCATGAAACTGTGGCCCAGGATTGCAACTGGCTATTCTGGGGATGGTGACTTTTAGGTATTCACTGGAAAAAGAAAAATAAAAGGATGCATTCTTAAAGACCAAAAGACAATCTATAGTTGTGGCTGTGCATACTGTGTATCATGTGCTCAGGAAATAGTATGAATGCTTCAAGATGACAGTAGTGTTACAGTGCACCAAAGCAATCTCTTTCTTAGAACTCAGAGCTTGTAAAGAACAGAGGAGTAGAATACAGAGAGAATTGCCTTTGACCATAGCAAAAAAAAAGTGAAAGGAAGAGAATATTTTTGATCTTTAGTTTCCTGCCTCTCACTCCTCAAATTGTTAATTTTGGGGGCAAAAATAACACCCAACGTGTTTGACTGAAATGGAAATATTTCTGTCTGAAGAGAAGTCCCTGTGATGCCTCCTGGGAAGAGAAATGTGGTGTTTCCAACTGCTCTCCCCCCAGCACATGTCCTGCCGTGCCATGGAGCACCATGCTCCTCTGGCAGCCACAGAGGATGTGGTTTCCCTGGGAAAAGCAGTTGGAAAGTAACCAGTGCTCAGTAGGAGTGTGGGACCCTGACACCACCTCTGCTGGGCACATTGGGGTAAAAATATTGCAGCTTAAGGCACATAGCTCCTTTAGAGAACGGAAATACCTTTTATTAATGAAAAACAATCAGCTCTCTGTAGCAACAGAGAAAGCACTGTTATAGGTGAGCAGTATCAGGATGAGGGCTGCTTCTCAGTGCTTATATGATGCTTTGCACAGCAAGAGCATGATGCAAATGGAGGTCTCTGTGAGCTCCTGTGAGAGGTTACAGGAAGAAACACCTGCAGAAGGGCAGTCTGATGGAGGCATCCAATACCTCCACCCCAGAAGAAGGGAGAAACTGTGACAGCATTCAGCTTTGCTGTTCTCCAAAAGAGCCACAGTAAGCATGGTGTGACATCAGGCCACAGTGTGTCCCTCCTCTGTGGCAGCTCACAGGCACTCCACTGGGGAAACAAAAAGAGGACTGTGTCATTTTAGTCTGGGGAAGAGGAGGCTGAGGGGAGACCTTATTGCTCTCCTCAAATACCTGAAAGGTGATTGCAGCAGAGCGGGGTTGGTCTCTTCTCATTGGTGACAGGTGACAGGGGAAATGGCCTCAAGTTGTGCCAGGGGAGATTTAGGTTGGATATCAGGAAAACTTCTTTACAGAACCGGTGGTTAAGCTCTGGAATGGGCTGCCCAGGGTGGTGGTTGAATCACCATCCCTGGATGTGTTTAAAAACCATTTGGATGTGGTGCTCAGGGACACGATTTAGCAGAGGGTTGTTAGAGTTAGGGTAGTATGGTTAGGTTGTGGTTGGACTTGATGATCTTTAAGGTCTTTTCCAACCTGAGCATTTCTGTGATTCCATGTTTCTATGATTTTTGGGAGGGGTGTGTGGAGCTGAGGAAGAAGGAATCAGCCAGTCCACATAGCAGTCTCTGATCAGGGAGCAGAGTCAGCTTCGGACATCTTGTCTCCTTAGAAGGGAAACGCGAGGATGCAGCTTTGGGCATCGTGCTGGTACCATTTCCATGAAGGCCCATATGTGAAGGTGGAGCATGGCAGAAGCAGACAGCTCAAAGCCACAGTCTGGTAGGGCTGGGAGACGTAGTACTTACGGGGTTTATCTGAAGGGAGGTCTGAAGGCAATAGCTCTTGACCTTCCCGAAAGACCACCTTCCAGCAGGAGCTTCTGCAATGGAATCATGGGTGCTGACTGCCCTACTGATGGAGAGGTCTCCGCCAACACCTCCTGGCACTCATTACTGCCTTGTGTACCCGAGAAATGAGTCCCCACTTCCTCCTATGTTCCTACCAGCCCACCTCTCTTTTTGTTCACCATGCACAGCCTGGAATTCACTTTCAGGCAAAAAGCTGCATGGTTGGTCAGCTGTGGGAAGGAGCTGCAGGGCTGGTGGGGGAAGAACCCCACCTTTGGAGTAGGCTCTGCATGGCAAGTCACAAGTGCCCAGGGTTTGGAAAGCATTCGTGGCACAATGAGAAACACATTCACTTGGTTTTGAGCTCCTGGGCGAGTTTCCCCTCTATAACAGCTCTGTTGCTAATAGTTCTGGCAGTCACCACAGCAGTGGTTTGGATGAAAGCTCCCTGCTGGGAGTAGGTTTATGTAATTGGTATTGTTAAATTTTGTAAATAAGTTCTGAGTTGTTGCTGTGATAGGTCCTCTCTAAAAGGCCTAAGAGGAGTTTCAAAGCTCATCCTCCACACATAGGTGTCCAGGTGAGCCCGTTCAAGGTGGGATTGCAGGATCCACCCTTGGACAGGTGAGCAGGGCACCTCTAAGCCACCTTGCTGCAGAGACTGTGGCTGCAAAGAGGAAAGTTGTATTGTGATCTGGGCTCCGGTTCAGACTGCTCTGAGCCCAGCAAGTCCTTCGGTTCAGCAAGTGCCTGGCCATTGTGGAAGCAGAGCAGAAGGAGGTTAGTGTCTCACCTGAGGTCTCTGGTCTCTGAGCCCCCCTACTCTTTCTTGTGGGAATAATCTTGTCTTGCCGCACGTTGCTGATGTGCTTGGAGAAATGTCTCCAGAACATTGTATGCTCTTGTAGGAGAGGGATTTGGAGCCACTGTTGGTGAATCACCGCTGCTTCAAACCAGATTTCAAAACAAGGAAACAAACCACGCTTTCCATCAGTGCTCGCCCTCCTGGAGTGGCTCTGCTCAGGCTCCTGGTGATATTTTATTTCTCCAAGCACTCAGGGAGGGAGCTTGTTCTCTGGTCCAGAGATCCCCATTCAGGACAACGAGGCTGGAGGAGCCTGGGGAAAAGGAATGGGGACAACAACCACACAGGGAAAAAGTAGACCTAAATATTTAATCCACCTTCACATCAGCCTGATTTCCTGTAAGCAACTTGGCAGAAATGAGGTTTTTATTTACACACATGCTCATATATACCATATAAATAGGAAGTGATTCATAAATGCCATCATACTGTGTACGTATAAATCTTATTATTTTGCTGTGACTTCATATATCTATCTTGTGTGTGTGTGTAAAATAACAGTGGTGAAGAGGCAAGAATTCAAAGAGAAAGATACCGAAAGGAGAGCAGGAGAGGAGAGAAAGCTGCAGTAACAACGTGTGATGGGGCTGCAGTCTCCTGGGAGGGACATCTCTATTTCTCTGAAAGTCTCATCAACACCATGACACAAATGTGCTGCCTTCATTTATTAATTCACCAATCTATTTATTAATTGATTGCTTTTCTGCTTTTCTTTTTTGTTTGTTTGTTTGTTTGCTTTTAGTAAAGAGTACCCGGTTGTTCCCAGGAGCACAGTGAGACAGAAAGTATCCTCGAATCACAGCCCCTTCAGCGGCGAGACCAGGGTCCTTTCCACCTCCTCCAATCTGGGCTCCCAGTACCAGTGTGAGAACGGGGTGTCGAGCACCTCCCAGGACCTGCTGCCACCTGCCAACCCCTACCCGATCTCCCAGGAGCACAGCCAGATCTACCACTGCACCAAGAGAAAAGGTCAGGCCTTCAATACTGTTGCTTGTGACTTCCCCCCTACCTAGCTTGACTGTGGCCATTACTTTGTGGTGCTCGTTTGCTGTGGGATGGGAGGCTCTGGCTTGCTTTGTGGTGCCATTTGAAGATATGCAAGGGCTGAGTGCTGTGCAATGGAGGTGGGGGGCAGCACGGAGTAGGGCTAGAAAACTCATCTCACCAGTGGGAGCCTGGATTCTTTCCTCTGCCCTGGGCTGGGAGCAGCTGCTGGCACCTTCCACCCATGGTGAATCCACATTTGGCAAGATAGCTGGTGCCGGAGATAAAGTTGACTTATCTGCCTCTGTAGCCCTCAGACAGGGTTAATCTCTGAGTGTAGACAGACAGCTTGGATTTTGTGGTTTTTGTCTAAAAGTCTCATGGCTGGAAGACATTTGCCCATATGCAGAAAGCATTTCCACTTAACTGCTCGGTCTAATGAGCGGGGCAAGGGATTGAAAATCATGATATCCATGTTCATTCCCCTCTGGCGTGACTGACCTGCTTTGACAGAGCTTGAGGGATCACACTGTGAGTGCTTTACACTGACTGCTCAGCTCGTCCTGGCGTGAAGAGCCCGGGGTACCGGCGGGATAATTGTTCTCAGGCAGGAGCAGGCACTTTGTGGGCTCTCCCTTCCCCTCCCAGAGCAATGGGAGTGCCCAGATGCAGAAACGCTTCAGGACTGGGAAAGCAGAAAGCTGAGATCAGGCCCAGACCCTCAGAGGAAAATAGGGGATTTCCAGGGCAGAGTGCTCTGGGATAGGCAGGAGGTTGTGGCTGCCTACTCTGGTTCACTTTTCCCCAGGATTTGGACTTGGTGCACAAGAAAAGCCAAAAGGAGACATCACGCACCACAGCATTTGGCTGCACCAAGTACTGCTCCAGCCCAGCAGCCTCTTCCTACAGCAGATCTCTTCCTGCTTCCCTGCAGGGTCCTATCAGCAAGCCACATGCCATTATTTTTAGCATCCTAACCCTGGGGCACTGGGATGTGCAGTGCAGACTCAGGCTGAAGGTGGCGGATGCTGGGAAGTGCTGGCAGATGGGGCAGCAGGGCAGTGGAAATAGAAGTCTCACCCTTGGTGAATTCTCCAAGTATTGTAGCATCGCATCTGTGGAAGTTTGTATAGACATGTATATATGCAAAACAAAAATTGTTGAGAAATCTTAATATTTTCATGTTGTGGAGCTGAGCCAAACAGTGAGAAATGGAGGCATAATTTTCTGAGTCCTCCAGCTGGTGGGGTGACCCTGCTTCTCATACAGCCCGTATCCAAGCTGTGGTGGGAAGAGAGCAGCCAGGTGGAGAGTAAGGAACAGCAGTGCCCTTCCAGAGAGTCCCCTGAGGTCCGAGTGAGCTGTGTCACCCTTGCTCCCCCCATCCTGGTGCAGAACGATGGGTGCAAGCTGCTGGGACATGGTGGGACTGCCACTAAGCCCCATGTTGGCAGTGGGACAAGAGGTCACAATGGCCCTTGGTGTCTCAGCCTGAGATCCAGCCTCTGTGCTCTGGGAGCTGAGCTTTTGATGTTCCTCTTCCCTTCCACTGAAACTGAACAAAACAAGCTGGCTCAAATGGCAGCGGCCCTTCGGACAATCTGTGTGTCCCTGCACCGCAGGGCAATTCATCATTCGCCTCCACATTGTAAAGCGATAAGGAATCAGCAGAGGTTTCCTTCCAGTTTTGGGATTCCCACTAAGTGGTGTCTCCATGGGTGGTTTCCCTCAATCCCTCAATTATCTCACTTCCTCTTATTGTCACAAAAGAGACGACTATCTGCCCCATAATAAGCTCCCTGGCCCCTTCTGGCCTGCGTGGCCCTTGCAGAAGTGCAGGAGACTGGCCAAGCGCGTCCTTGTCTGTAGGGCCGACGGCCCCTCATTATCTCCACGATGGCTTGAGTGGCACAAGCAGTTAAGGGCCTTTTATCAAAGCCGCCAAACGCTTTAATCAAAGAGAAGCAGCGTCCTGTCCGATACCACCGCCTTCTTCCCCAAGCTGTGTGTCTCAGGAGCCTGAGCCTCTCCTCTCCTCGCCTTTTTCCCCTCCCATGCATGCAGCAAATCGAAAACAGTCACGGGGGCTTAAAGGAAAGAAACACAAAGTTAATGGGAAACAGAGAGCCAACGTCAGCTGCCAAGCAGCGCTTTGCAAAGTGAAATTAATTAAAACAACAACAACAACAACAAAAACCAAGGGATGAGCAATTCTTCTCAGATAAATCAGAACGTGATCCAAGGTTTTATCTCAAACTGAGGCCGAGTGTGGCACTTTCTTCTAGCGCTGAACGGGGTCTGCATTAAACTAGGGGAAATAATCTTATCTATTATATTTCTCTTTATCTTCCTCTTGCAGCCTCTCCTCCTTCAGTGAAATACCAAACTCTTCCTCACACCTCTCCTGCTTTCCTACTGCAGTCTCTCTGCATATATTTTAACAAGCCTTCTCAGCGAAGGAAAAGCTTAGGTAGGAGTGTGTTCAGTCCCAGTCAACTCCTCAAGCACTGGCTCTTCTCAGTCAGGTTAGGATTTGTGTCCAGCAGATGATTTCCTTCTCACGAGACTGTGGTTATGGATAAGTGCTCCTAGGGGCAGAGGGCAATCTGGCTGTGCTCAAGACCAGCTGGTGTCTGTATCTTCTGTAGCAAATACCAGCCCTGCTTTCCAAGATAGGCTCTCAGATTCTGCTTCATCCAGCTTTGACATCTCGTGGTGTTTCTTTGGAGCCCTTCTAATCAGGAGGGCGACTCTTCTTTTAGGCTTGGTAAAGAATGGGTCTGTCTGGCAGCTAAATGGCACCTTATTCAACTTCTCCTTTCTTGGTGACTTGAGACCAAGATTTTACTCTGTGGTTGACAGTGTTGTTCTTAGCTGTCAAGTCAAGATGGATTCACTCTGTAGATCTGATATGGAGTTGCATTAGGGGAGAGCAGCAGGGATGTTATCTCTGAAGGCTCCTCTGTCTCAGGGAGCAGATCCCCTTCTGGGTGAGGAAGGAAGGACACATCCCAGAGCCACCAATGTGGCAATTCCTGGTGCCTGGGTGGGAACGCGGGGTCAAGGCATTGGGAATGACCCCAGTATGATGTGACAGGTTGCTGCTCCAAGCACTTTCTGGACATGTTGAATGTTAGGGAATAGCAGTCCCGAAGGCTTGAATGGTCCTGCGTTGAATCCTAGCTCCAGACTGAGATTGCCTATGGGATTTCACATGGATGGCTCTGGGATGGATGGATGGATGAACTCCACAACTGCGTGTGGAGAAGTGGCCTCATCTCTTGATGTGGATTTTTAGGTTGCAACAAAAATCTGTTAAAGCTTTGCCTTTTCTCTAGTTGTTCTCCACTTCTTCCTGTCTCACAGCTGTGCTTGGGAAGCCCAAAAGGACTTGCCAGCAGGCAGCTGGCTTTCTGACTTTCATTTTAGCCCCACATCCCAACTAGGGCATCAGGGCTTGTTCTCCCTTCTGTTATCCTCTCCTTCAGACTTCCTGTGAACTAAAAAGTCATCCCTCTAAACCTCTGCTCCCTCCCAGCCTTACACAATCCCAACCACTTGGCAGATTTCTGGGATGCTTGTGATGCTGAACAGGAGGCGACTGGAACAGCTTCTCCCGGGGGAGGTTATAAAAGTTGTCATGTTGGCACTCTGAGGGAGAAGAGGGATGCGGCAGAATCCACCGGCTCCAACCAGCAAGAACTGTGTCATTCAGCCACTCAGCTTGGATGTGATCCTGCCCATGGGGAAGTATATATCTCTCATCTCCTTCTTGTTCTGCTGAGGTTGGTGGAGATGCAGCAGTGCCTTTCTCCCTTTTCCTCAAGAGCAGGCACTGTTAGGGTGAGCCGAACTTTAACCAAACTGATTTCTCCCTCATCACAGGAAGATGGGATTGCTTTCTCTTGAAGAAGCTGTAGGACCAGGGCTGAATAAAAGCCAGCTGTAGGGTGACCTTCTTCTCATCCTGCCAGCATTTTAGGAGTTCACAGAATCATAGAATCACAGAATCATAGGGGTTGGAAGGGACCTCCAGAGATCATCGAGTCCAACCCCCCAGTTTTCAGTTGCAATGAATTGGCCAAGCCCCATGCTACCTCGCAGCCAGAGGTATCTGCAGCCTGGGAGGACGCAGCAGATGTAGCTTGGAGCCTGGAGAAATGGGCTGCAGAGGAGCCTGCCTCCAAGGTGGGAGATGTTCTTGAGGCCAGTGCTGCTTCATGCAGACTCCCCACTGCCTCACCAGGAGATGCTTTCTGCGCCTCTGCAGGCAGTACCAGCCATTTGCTGCCTCCAGCTTCTGGTGCTGTTTTTTTTTCTGCCCTGTATCTCTTTCTGTTTTGCTCCCCTGCAGTGCAATGCAGCCACTGCAAGCAGTGTGACTGCTAAAATAACTACCATGGCCACAACACGTCTTAGGTTTCATGTCCCAGGACAGATGACTTGTCTGCCCTTTAGGGATGCACATTTTGGTTGAGTCCATCCTTTTCTTCTTTGACAGCCCTTGTCAGCTTTGTACACTGTGATTGGCTGTTCCCTCTCATGTTAGATTCATACGAGAAACCATAATGGGAAAGCAACAGCGTTAATGATAATCATCCATTGTCTGTCCCTCATAAAGTTGGGATGAACCTACTGTAATATCTGGGAAGTGTGGGTGAGCTTTAAAAACTAAAACATTTGGGTCTCATTCTTCATTGTCCTCTATCCCAGGGAGCTGAGTGCCATGAATTGGAAAGGAGCTCTCCTTTGCAGGGGATTTGCACCAGGGGAAGAGCTGGGCCCTGGGTACCCTGAAGTCCAGAGATTTTACATGTTTGCATTTCATTTTGGATAGGTCTAATCCTGGAATTGGGAAAATTCTATTTAAAAAGTCATTTGTGTGGTATTTACAACCCAGCTGGAAGTAGTAAATACTGGTAATCTTGGAACTGCTTATGCTCTCATTCAAACTCCTTCATTAGATAGATCATCTAAGAGGGAGCCAGTTTCCAAGCATTCTGCAGGCTCCATTTTCCTTGGATCCACATCTGGCAGCTTCCCCTGCTTGGCACAACCCCCTGCTGTTGGAGATTTGTGTGGTATCAAGAGGCTGCTCACAAGAGCTGGTTGCCACTCCAGGCTTCCAAGAACAGCAATGAGCACAGAGGATGGTCAGCATCTCCCAAAAGTGTGCCACCAGGAAAAGGACAAGGGGGGCTGTTAGGGAACCAGCATCAAGAAGCAAAGCCAGAGGAGAGCAGGTGTTTCTCTGCTATGCCCTGCTGGTGCTAAGGATGTGAGAGGACCTTCAGGAAGAGGACTGTGGCCTTGGGATGCATTGTCCAGGCTCCAGAGCAGATGGGATTGGCTCTGAGCTGCCCAGGACGGGAATGCCTCTTCTTTTAGCACTGCGAGAGAGGTGGAAAAGCAGTAGGAAGAGGGGCTGGGGAGCAGGCAGGCACTGATAGGGTGGGCTGCGATCCTCTGTTAGCATCCTCTTTGGAGATAGGTACAGTCCCCTTAAAGTCCTTAAGAACTGGAATATCAGTGTCCTTTCCACATTTGACATCAGTGAGTATGGCTCTAGAAAGGACAGCAGAGCACTTGCTAGAGCTCATAAAGGAGAGGAGGCAGCTGTAGGGCTTCCACTCATGTGCTAGTTGTTTTTGTTTTCTTCTTTCCACCTGCAATGCGTTCTGGAAGCAGACCTGTGGCTCTGCAGCCCTGCCTGGCTGTGCTGCAGCAGGGAGTGGAACGTCTGGGCTCAATGGAAAAATCAGCAGTCTCAGGTTGTAAGTCAGGCACACTTCAGCACAATGGAAAAACAGGGTTTGACTGTTTTGAGCTTCATACTTAAAAAAAATAACATAAAATAAACAGTCAAACCCCAAGCCAGTGGCTTCTAATGCCAGCAGAGTAATGCGGTTTAATGCTGAAAATTTTATTAGTAGAACAATGCTTCATTTTACAAGACATTGTTTTTCCACCCCAGCGTTCTTATTACTCAGTGGTGGGTTAGGGATCCAAAGCTTTTAGGCTGTGTGTAGGAGCTAGCTCTCCGGCCAGTACTGCAGATGTGCCTCTTGTGACGGACCACGCTCAGAACCAGGACTTCAGCTTTCATCTCACAGCGAACCTTTACCTATACCTGAACCCGATCAGAAGTGAGAGCAGTGATACACTGCTGCACCCACTTACCATTTTGGCTGTGCCAAAGGTGCTGTTTCAATGCTTGGTTCTCCTGCCCTTTGGTGCCCAGATGTGCTGGCTGCACTGGATGGGCAGCTGAGTGAGGTGATGGGTTATATTACAAGCAGAGCAGGTGCAGCTTCCAAGAGGAACATATGGCTGCTTACAACAGTAAGGGTCATTTCTTTGTGGTATTCTTTCCAATGTTATGCCTTTAGATGGAGGCCATGTTCTGCCTGCACCAGGAATCCTGCTCTTAGAGCAACAGCACCAAGCTAACGTGGGTCAGAACAAGCTCCCCTTCCCTTGCCTCACTGACCTTAAAATCTCTCGGTGAAGCTCTTGTTCCTGGGAAATCTGCCATCCATTCCAGCAGAGCTGGATTTCATCTGATGACCCTGTGAATGAATAAATAAGCGCATATTCATTTATTCATTTTACTCCCCCTAGAGATTTCACCTACATTGTTTATCTCCTTCCTGCTGTTGGCACGGGGATGCTGCGGGAAACAAAGGGCTCTGCAAGCTGTGCCTTGTTGTTTGGAGATGGAAAATTCACTTTTTCATTTTGCTTGGCCCCAGCACGCAGCCCTGCGTGGATTTATGTGCCCCTTGGCAGAGCTGAAGGCTGGGGCTGTTAAATCTGATTGCTTCACCTCTGTCATAGCTGCTCTCACAGTATAATTTTTATTGTGTCACTTATCACAGAAGTGTATAATTGTACAAGCTTTTAATTAACAGCATCATCTCTGGGAGTGGGGATGTCTGTTAGGGTGCTGTGTCTGCAGGCAGATGTGCTGGCAGCCAACAGAGATGAGTTTGGTGTAACTGAGTATCACCAGAAATAATATATCTAAAGATTCCTTCTGCATCTTATAGCATTGCTTCTCCTCCCAGAGCTCCCAGCTAATCCCTCCCTCCCCAGTCCAGCAGGCACAATGAGCTGCTTCAGTGGGATCTGTTCAGAACAGTCCCAAGAAAGGGCTGTGACAGCACTGGAAGATGTGTCTGCAGCAGAGGGACTGGAACTAGATGGTCGTTAGGACATGTCTGCCTCAGCCCTGCGTGGGCTGTGCCCTTGGTAAAAGGAGGATGGTCCTGGAAGCCTGCAGAGAGGGAGGTTCAGCTGAGGGCATGGCATTGTTGTTTGCTACCAGGAGTTTTCTCTCCCAGCAGATGAGGAATGTTCCACCACTGAGCATCCCTACAAGAAGCCCTACATGGAAACTTCACCAGCAGAAGAGGATCCTTTCTACAGGTCCAGTTACCCCCAGCAACAGGGACTGAACACTTCGTACAGGACTGAATCAGCCCAGCGCCAGGCATGTATGTACGCCAGCTCTGCTCCCCCCACGGACCCCGTGCCCAGCCTGGAAGACATCAGCTGTAACACGTGGCCCAGCGTGCCATCCTACAGCAGTTGCACAGTGTCTGCCATGCAGCCCATGGACAGGTTACCCTACCAGCATTTCTCTGCCCACTTCACCTCGGGGCCTCTGATGCCTCGGCTCAGCAGTGTGGCCAACCACACGTCCCCCCAGATAGGAGACACCCATAGCATGTTCCAGCACCAGACCTCGGTTTCTCACCAACCCATCGTGCGGCAGTGCGGACCTCAGACCAGCATCCAGTCCCCCCCCAGCAGCTTGCAGCCTGCAGAGTTCCTCTATTCCCACGGTGTGCCTCGAACCCTCTCGCCCCACCAGTACCACTCGGTGCATGGCGTGGGCATGGTGCCAGAGTGGAGTGAGAACAGCTAACGAGGCAGTCGATGGAAATGGGAAAAAAATAAAATAAAATGAAATAAAATAAAAAAGTGGAGGGGGAAATAAGAAAAAAAAAAAAAGGGAAACCTCCCCCCCCCCAGCACCCCGTCGATAACAAAAACGAGAGCATTTTCAAGTCCCCTTTAAGTGAATGTTCACCGTCAGACTCGAGAGGGATGGACGCTGACTGTGCCAATGGTTGGAAGCACGGACGGAGCACTCATTGGCCACGGCGCGATGCGCCCCTCCTGGTGCTTTGGTTCAGAAGGCAAACCCAGCAGAGCAGAGCGCTGCCCCCATGTCACCCCTGGTCTGTGTCGCTGCCACAGCCAGCCCCTGCCCTCCTGCCCCTCTCCTTCCCAAAGGGACATGCGACTCCTGCTGCCTTTCTCAACACGGCCAGAGTGCTGGGATGAAAACAACTAGGATGTTACTTTTTTTTTTGTGGTGTTGATGT
>JACDJE010000341.1:248275-349520 GCA_016647715.1 Pavo muticus | reverse complement strand
TCAAAAAAAAAAAAAAAGAAAGAAAGACACCAGCCCTTTTTTTCTTTCTTTCTTTCTTTTTTTTTTTTTACCAAGGGTGGAGTTTGGAGTGGTGGTCTTTTCTTTTTTTTTTTTCCATTGGTATGGTTATCATCACTCTTCAACGGCAAAAAGGTGCTTTGAACCCACAAATAAGAAAGCCAGGCATCTCCCTCCCTCAGGTGTTGTACTGCGAGCGGGACTGCTCCTTCAAAATGTCACATCCCCAACACATGGCCAATGAGCAGCGCCTCCCCGCCTCTGCCAATCCCTCATCTCTCCCCCTTTCCCCATCATCTCCCCATCTCCCATTTCCCCATCTCCCCATCTCCCATCTCCCACCTCCCAATCTCCCCATCTCCAATCTCCCATCTCCCCATCTCCCATCTCCTCATCTCCCATCTCCCCATCTCCCAGTCTCCCAGTCTCCCATCTCCCATCTCCCATCTCCCCATCTCCCATCTCCCCATCTCCCGGTCTCTCGGCCCACCAGCTGCCCCACAAATGCGGGGTATCTCCCATTTGGAAGCGCCCACTGCCTGGCTGCTGCCAGAGCTCTGCAGCTCATGGAATGGGAGGAGGGGGAGGAGAGACGGGGAGCATGCAGGCAGTGAGGGGAGAAACAGCATTTGGAAAATCGATAACCATGATAATTTTATCAGAAATTCTTTTTCATCCTCTCTCTCTCTCTCTCAAAAAAAAAAAAAAGAAAAGAGTTACATGGCTGGGTATGCTGAGCTATTGAGTGCATGTGTCTTAACAAAGCAGAAAATGAACATGGGAGGCAGGGAGTGGGGGGGAATCAAGAAGAATAGGAAGAGCAAATTCACGTAATGTCTATGCAGGGCTCTTCAGGTATAACACCTCCTGGTACTGCTTATTTACGGGGGTTGGAGTAAGTCCTCCTGTGTCACAAAGCCAGCAAAGCAGCTGACTGAGAGGGTTCAGTTTATTGAAACTGAAGTTTGCTTTCTCTTCTTCTTTTCTTCTTTTTTCTCTTTCTCTCCAAGCTGTGCCCACACTCTCTCTCTACAATTTACATATATTTTTGATTAAAAGTAATTCTAACCAACAAAAGAGCCATACCTGTGTGTCAGCAAAGTAGATCATGGGTGTGAGTGCACAGGAATGCGTGTGTGTGTGCGGGAGGGACCCCAGGCAGATACCCTCACCGTGCATCCTGACTTAGCTATGCTTTCCTATTCTTGTGTGCAAGTTTATATCTAATAAACACCACATGCTACGAAGTGCAAGGGACCTGCCCACCTTTTTTCTTGTTTTTCCCATATTCTTCTTGCTTGATACCCAGGAGTTTGATTTTCATTTCTTTCTGGTGGACCAGCTACACCATCCCAATGCTTTTAGGCAGTGGTGGGCTGAGCTCGCTGGGTCCAGGGCAGTGTGGTTTGCCTCTACAGCTCTGTGTGGGTCCCTGGGTCCTTCTCACCAACAGTCTCCCCTTGTCAGCTTTAAGGCTCTCAGGGTTGCTTTCCAAGCAAGGAAGATTCAGGAGCAGCCTTAGGAACCCACCTGGGCATGAGGACCTTATGGAGGTGGAGCTGAGCCTCTTTCCATGCAGGTGGGGATATCTGGCCTGGGGGAGGCATGGGGCAGCCTCCCAGCTTCAGCAAAGGATGTGAGGTTGCTGTGTGCTTCATGAATGGGAAGAAGATGAGAAAACAGATCCAGAGAAAGAGATTGCACTGAAATAGGCTGCACACAAGAGGTCCAGCAGTGCCCACACCAGCAGGAGTGTTGGCCAGGTACTGGGGACACCTTGCTGAGGGGCAGAAGGTGAGCAGGGACAGATGGTTCTCCTATTCAGCTACCCCACTGCAGGCAGGACTTGGGGAACAGCATCCATTGGGGCTGCCCTGGTGCAGGCTGCAGTGCACCTCCATCTGCTGTCTGCTTTCACTGCCTTCTGCATGCAAGAAGTGAGTGCCACATGTTGGTGTTGACGGGGCACGCACGGTCAAAAAGCAATACTGTGCCCTCATGGGAGCTTGCACTGGGCTGCGGCAGAAGGAGATGCAAGTACTGTATAGTCTGTGGGCATGGCTGGGATCTGGAGCTACACACAGAGCTGCTTGTCTCCATGGGGCCACCTCAGGGAACTGCTCAGATGTTGCGCTGCTCCGTAAATCACAAGCTGTTCCTCCAGAATTTGCAGTTACCCAAGATTAATGACGGAGTAAATTGAATTTTGAGTTAAGGAATAAAAAATTGCACCATATTTAGCTGTCAATTATATTGTAGTTTCCAGGCTTCATCATCCCACTGCTAATCATGTAATCAACTTATCGCTTTATGGCAATTTACGTGTAATTAAATGGCCAGTGGTTACACAGTAAGGAGAGAGGTCTTCCCAGAAATGTGTGCCTTGCATCTCAAAGAGTACTAAGGAAACTAAACCCATATGGTAAAATATTTCTCAAACTTTGAAGGAAAATCTTTCAACTTGACTAACTTCCTCCACGCCCCTCAAGTTACCTTTTTGGCTCTTGAGGGAGCTGTGTGGGCATGAGGAGCAAGGGGCCATCCATGGAAATCATCATGGTGGCAAAACCAGAAATCTGAGGTGGGTGGGAGGACGCAGTTCTGCTTTCTGCTCTTCTTGAGTTTGTTACTGGGTGCAGCTCAGTACGGCTCTGCTGGGCTTTAGCATGGAGCAAGCTCAGCAGCACCACATGAGCACAGCCTGCTATCCAAGCTGAATGAGTAGGGCTGCGATGGGGAGACTGTGTGAAAGAAAAAATGTGACTCCTGAAAGGCCTGTGGTGAGTCCCAGCCTGGGTGTGAACGTGCCTTGCCTGTGCTGGGCCTGGAGAAATGGTCTGTACATCCTCCCAGCTTTCCAGCTGAAGGGATTTCCCTCGTTTCTTTTCTTAAGGACTTATTCCTCAGCAGAATCACGGCGATGATGATACAAAAGCTAGGGAGAAATTACACGCAAGTGGATGTCACTGAAAGAAGTAAACTCTAACCAGAGCTAAGCTGACAATTAAGCCATCAGCAACACTGAATCTTGGGGAGGACCATCCCAGTGTGGTATGGGGGAGTGTGCAGAGACACCACAAGCCAACCTGTTGCAGGCAGGTTGGAGCCTGATGATCCTTAAGGTCCCTTCCCATCCAAGCCATTCTGTGATTCTTTGGTTCCACAATTCCCTTTTTGCCTTTTTGACAAGTCTCAGCTGTCATCAAACGGCCTCGAGAGCTGCCTTGTGGCTTCTCACTGCCATAAGCACTACTGAGGGTACCTCTGCCATGGGCCTGGGGACAGAGAGGGTGGAATATGGCCATATGGTTTAGTAGGCATAGTGATGATGGGTTGATGGTTGGATTAGATGATCTTAGTGGTCTTTTCCAACCTTAATGATTCTATGATTCTCCGAAGAGCCCTGGAGATCAGGACTTGCTGGTGCCTCTTCCTGGCAAAACACCCAGAGTGTGAATGGTGTCCCCAGGAGAGGAGGGCACTGGGCACTGAGAGTGATGTGATGGCTGCAGGAGGTGGTGGTGGCCCATCCCCATGTCGGGGCGATGGCCTTCAGGCTGCCTTGGCAGCGCAGAAAGCAGCCATGAAACATTCCTAGGCAGAAAAACAGAGCTTTCTGTATGAACCATAATAAATAAATGCAGGCTGTGCAATTCCTTCAACCAGAGGAAGAGAGAGAGAGAAACCCAACCTCTGCTCAAAACATCTTTTAAGGAGCGAACGCCAACGTGCAGGCTGTGGTCACAGACACTGTTTTTGCAGCTGCCTGCCTGGGCTAAACCACTCTGCAGTCACCATCGTTTGTACCTAGGGAAGCTGCAGATGCCCTGAGCAGGCAAATAGAGAGCTCTTTGTTTGCCCCTATCAGCTTGTTTCAACTTTGGGCAGCCAGGACAAGCGCTGTTAGCAGGAGCTGGCTTTTCATGTGGGACCTGCAGGTCCTGGCAGCTCAACACGGTGAGGTTCCTGCTAGGGGTGAGGCCACCTGAGTGGGGCAGAGGCGCTGTGAGGCCATCCCCACTGCCCCGGACAGAAAACAGCCCTGTGCCTCTGGGCTGGGTGAAGAAAACAGCCCAAAGCCTCAGGATTCTTGCCCATAAATCCCACCCACACTACCATAGATTTGTATGGTGCTGCCAACTCTGACAATTTTATGTTGAGTCTTGTGTGATTTGCAGTGTTTTTTATTCTTTTTCTCTTTTTAAGTCTCCAGTTCCTGGAGCCCTGTGATTATATGAAATTCTCAAGGGATGCTGAGGGCTTTCTTTTTTTTTCCCCTTTCTCTGCTCAGTTTTAGGCTACATAATAATAATGGAAATTTTACCAGGGAGGGAAGTGAGGCAGAAAAGAAGCAGCTTGTCTGGAGGTGGGACGAGGATTCATCACCAGACAAAAATATTTTGCTTTCTATTTTTTTGGTCCGTGTGCTCTCCCTGGAAAACCGAATGCTTTTGCTGCCTTTTTTTTTTTCTTTTTTTTTTTTTTTTNTTTTTTTTTTTTTGGACTAATAAAGTCTTCAAAGCTTGAAGTGAATGGAAAATGTTCAGAAAGTGGCCTGAATACATTCCTGCCCCTAGAAAAAAAAAAAATAGAAATACTTTGTTTATATTTAGGACCTTTTACTCTTCTGAAATTCCAACGGAATTTTTTTCCACCCAAATTCCCTTCAGAATGAAACCGTGACGTGTTTCAATGGGAAGCCCCACGCTCAGCAGCTCTCATCCTTCCTTTGGCTGAAATAGAATCCTAGAATGGCCTGGGTTGAAAAGGACCACAATGATCATCTAGTTCCAACCCCCTGCTATGTGCAGGGTTGCCAACCCACCAGACCAGGCTGCCCAGAGCCACATCCAGCCTGGCCTTGAATTGCCTCCAGGGATGGGGCATCCACAACCTCCTTGGGCAACCTGTTCCAGTGCGTCACCACCCTCTGTGTGAAAAACTTCTTCCTAAGATCCAACCTCAACCTCCCCTGTCTCAGTCTCAAAATCATTCCCCCTTGTCCTGTCACTATCCACCCTTGTAAACAGCCGTTCCCCCTCCTGTTTATATGCTCCCTTCAAGTATTGGAAGGCCACTGCCCTCATGGCTGCTGCTGCCCATGCATCATCTGCCCTGCTGAGATCCATCACCTGGATGAGCCATCGTGCCATGGTGGTGGAGGGTAGATGCACTGCTGGGAAGCACATTTTCAGGCTGAGTAAAGCAACAAGGCTGCAATATGGAGATGGAAATCAGTCCCTACGAAGGGGTTTCTATGCAACCTGCTTGGGGCTGCGTGACTGTGCGTGGGAAGGAGCTGGCCTCTGCTTCAGCCCTAACAAATGGCTTGTAACCTGCCTCAAGGCCAAACAAAAACACTGCCTGAATTATGGATGGAAAGTGCAGAGCTAGAGTGGGGGGGGGAGCACATGGGAAACTCTTTAATAGCACAGGATTGAGAGCTCCAGTAGTACAGCTGTAAATGCTGGTGTTTGAGATGATTTTGTTGCCTAAGGCTGAACACGTATATTATTATTTTTATTATCATGATAATAATAACATATTGCAGCTCTTCATCTGCTTTGTGTGATCTGGCACGTGGAGAACATGGTTACAGTGCATGTCTGCAGCATGGAGGGGCTCTGCAGTTCTAATATCCCCATCGCTATCCCAGGCTACTGCAGATCTCCAGCATTGCACTTCAGCTCCTGCACAGCGTTGGGCTGCAAGGAATCTGGAACTTGTTTGTTGTCCTTGGGGTTTTTGATGGAACGTTCTTGTTGAGAGGTAACCAGGTGGTCACAATGGAGTATCATTTCCTCTTTCCCTCCTCTTGTTGTCTAGACTTGTGGTATATCCCTATGACCAGTGAGACTGGAGGCAGTACTGTAGGCAGTACACACGTGCTGTGCAGAGGGAAGGAGTCACTCCCCTGGATGTACACACAGCTGAGAGTGCAGATAATCCTTGATCCAAGGGCACATAGCTGGCTCTGTTTGCCAGAATGCCCTGGTTGTTTTCTGCAAAGCTGCTTGATAGCCCCTGCCTGTCCTTCTGCATAGGGTAGCTCATCCCAGAGCCCAGGCCTCACTTCTGCCTTTGTTGAGCTGCATAAGGTTCCTACCACTCCTGTTTTCTAGTGGGATCCCTCTGAGCAGCCGCCCCACTGCTCCGATAGATTTCTTGCTCCCTATTTTGTATAATCTGTGAGCTCTGCCCCATTTCCCTGGTCATCAGTAATGGTGCCCGCGAGCTCTGGTGCCAGCTCTGGCCCTCGAAGGATGCTGCTGGTGCCCAGCCACCAGCTGAACTTCTTGCACCTGATGCCACAACCACTTTTCCACCCGCCTTGTTGTCCACGTATCCAGTCCATAACTCGTTAATTCAGCTGAGAGAATGCTATAGGAGACTTCCAAAGTCTTAGATAAGCCAGGGTTTGTGTGCATTTCTCCAATGTTTCTTTGCCTACAGGAGGGCAGATTCCTCTATCCCATCTCTCTCTTGAGATCATCAGTTGCAGGTCCCAACATTCATCAGAAGCATGGCCTGGGAGATCACGCAAGGATTTCCATCTCAAGATTACTGTAAATCTTAAGGCGTCTGCATGCACCTTCTTCATCAGAGCTTTTAATTGGAAACACGGCAGCCTGCTGCAGCACAGGATGGCTTTTGTGAGGCACATACCTGGGAAAAGAAGCCTAGCTGGTTGAAAAGCTGGACTAGCATGATGTATTTGCTGCTGTTCAAATTGTGTTGGCTACCCTGCCTGAGTATGGTTCTTGGCGTGCCCGGACAGGGATTGAGAGGTGATTCAAGACTTGGAGAGCTTTTAATTTAAGGCAGTGGGTCAATGGACCACGGCTGGTCCACGATGCTGTAAGCAGTCTGGAGCTGGTCAGTGAGTTATGAGTGTGTGTGTGAACCCAGACGCTTTAACAGCCTCGCTGAGTGACAAGCACCAGTATTGCTATTGGGCTGGTGCCAGTCAAGGTGGTGATGAAAAAACCAGCTTGGCAGTGACTGCAGCACTTGCCTGTGCAGGGAGCAAATAATAAAACCCTGTTCTGGGTCGTTTCCAAGTGTCTTCCGTGGAGATTGTGCAGCTGGGAAGGAGGCAGCACCACACAGCAAGGGGCATGGCCTGCAGATCTGGCAGCTCTGCATTGCTGGGTGACCTTCAAACACTTCGGAAAGGAAATTAAATACCACTACTGGACCAATGCAAATAACTTCCCTTTTTTTTTGGTGTACTTAATCAGCACCAAAACACTGCTTAAGCATGAATGACATCATTTGCTTAGCTTCCAAAGAAATAATCGTACTTTCTCCTCCATTTTTATACGTATCACCTGAAACAATAAAGTATGTTCCTGAGTAAAGCATCACCTTGATCAGGAGACATCCAGGCTTGTTAAACATAGACATAGCATTTTGCTGCTGGGATGTGAGGGGAGGGCAGCTCTTATAGCAGTTTCTTAAAGCTTCTTTTTAGGAGAATTTGATCTAATCTGCCTTTTTGTGAGGATAAAAGACACCCCAAAATATTGCCCAGCTCCAATCAGTACTCAAAAGAAAAATGAAGTACTGCAAAGTCAGCATTGGTAACAAAAAGGGCCGCCTCATTCCTAGTTCTAAGGCTGTGACACTCAAATGAAAATCCAAAACAAGCTTTAAATGTTTTCCTAATGCCCATCTTCCAGCCAGGGCACTTCAGATCATGACAACATTTGAAGATGCGTGCTGGTGAGGAAGTGAGCTCTTGGGCTGAGCAGGCTCATCACTCAGAGCATCGCTGATCCTCATAGGGAGTTATTTGTAATGTCAGTTTGCTCAGATTTTACACAGCTGTTAATAAAGTCTGGGAGATTTGTGCATGGCATTTCCTTTCTCATCTGACTGGGGCAGCTTTTAGCACAACTTCAACGACCTGATCAGTTATTGATGGATAGGGTAAGAGCCTCCCAGTTCATTCACTGGGTTTAGCCCATGGGCACACAACTGCGTCTCTTCCCAGTAGAACGGACTTCTGACGGCAGGAGAGGTGGCCTTGTGTCTGAGAGGAGCAGGTAGCTATATATAACCTACACTAGGGCTTCAGCCAAAGCCAAGTCTGGAGACTTTGTGAGCCAGGAAAAGTTTAACAAGTACTACAGAAAAAGTGAACCAGCTTGAGACAGTTTTCAAGCTCGGTGCCTTCTTCCTGGGGACCCTCAGCAGCGACCCACCTGAATTTTTCAGTCATATCTCTTTGTTGAAAGTGGTTCGATTTGGTTGAAAGAGTTGAAAGGTTCCCAGGAGGCAGCATCTATGGCTTGGTTTGGCACATTTCATTGGGAAATTCAGCTGCAGCAGATTGTCTGGACCAGCTGACCCCTAACCAAAAGGCTTTATCCAGTCTTTTCTGCAGTGGGGCTACTGCTGGGGGTCCAGTGGGAATATTCCCATAGGCAGGGTATGTGTGTGCCCGTGTAGGGTTAGGCTGCAAATGTGTTTTTTGAACTTAAGCCATCCTGGTGAAATTTGGTCTTCTGGAACTGCACTGCTGAGATCTTGTGCTGTTGTGAGTCCATCCTCAGGGAGGACACATGGAGTAACTGGGGGATGAGTTATTTCCCTGTTAATTCATTATAATGAAGTACAGTCATATCCCAGACATGGTTTGTGCCATCCATTGCCCACGCTGCTTGGAACTCAATCAAGGAGGCAATGCTTGCCATGTGACAAAAATAGAGGCTCCCCCAGGCTCCCCCCCTAAGCTCCCTCCAACTCTCCCACACACCTTGGACTCTATTAAAGGAAAAACAAATGTTTTCTTCACTTCAGAATGACCCCAGCACCTGGCAATATAGGTGGGGCGATGTTCCCTGGTATCTCAACCCTTCCAAAGTGCCTTGTGCTGCTGTCTGGGACAAGTAAGTAGCTTGTTGGTGACATGGCCCTGAGCTGTTCTCTGCTTCAATTGCTCACGCTAGTGCCAAAGTGTCTATTAGTGTCAGTGATGGCCATGACCTTTTGGTTGAGTCTGTGCTGGAGTTAAGCAGTGCTCCTCCACACCAGGAATAATGGGGCTGGGAGACTTGACAGCGCTTCCTCTCCATCCTCTTCCTCCCTTCTGCCTTTAGATGGGATGGAAAAATCTTCAGGCTACCTGCCTCCATTTCTTGAAGCAAGTGAGATGAGGGGGAAATGGAGGAAAGCCCCTTACATCGCTGTAACTTTCTGAGACATAAAAGCTTTTCTTTGAGAGCAAATCTTTTTTTTCCTTGTGGCATTAGGGCTAAAGAAATTCCTTGGAAAATAATTTGTCAAGGCCCTGACTGATCAAAGACACATATAAAAGGACCCTTTTTTTAAAGGGGAAAAAATCCCCCTCCAAGCTCAGAATGAATTGGCAATTCATTTACTGACTGTCAGATAAAGTAGCTCAATCCCTATCACGTCTTTAGCTGGAGCTGTGGCCAGAAGGAAGCAATTCTCGGCCCACTGTGTGTACATGTTTGGGGGTATGTTAGTGATTAGGGTATTCCTGCCTAGGGGATGCAGAAAGATATGACTCAGATTTGCAAAAGAGCCATAAATCTCCCTCCTTTTATTCAAAATGTGTGTTTTATAGCCGTTTCCTGGCCAATTTCTGCCTTGAATAAATACGTAACATATCTTTGTGTGTACAGTTTTTAGGTCCAAGCATTGGGCTTCCTCTCAAGAGTGAGCCGTCTGCTAAGATACAGTTTGAACACGGTTCTGTGCTGTTCCTTTCTTCCCAGAAAAATCCTTCATTGAGTTTTAACTGGCTGAAGGTTGTCCCTGTGACACCTGCACCTGCTTGTCTATGGTGACCTGGGATAGGACTGGGAGGGAAGACCCCAAAGGACTCCAAAAGGTGATCTGGCTCCCAAGGCTGGATCAGTGAGACTGAAAACTGGGATTTGAGCCCAAAGGCTCAGGAGGATTTTGGTAATCCCAGGCACGAGCTCGCCCTCACACAGCACTGCATTTGGATGTCAGCAGCAAGTGAAGCTCCAAAGTTCTGTAGGTGCTGTGCTCACACCCCATGGCTGCGCAGATGCTCACCAGGAGCTGGGCTTGCTGTTCTGCAGGAGCCCACTTGTCTCTGCAGCTGGAATTGCGTCTGGCTCCTGGTCTGTAGGGGACACTGTGCTTCCAGCTGATGGATTCTGTGGGACTGCACATCCCCATCTCAAGAACAGCATCATCTGCATGGCTCTCTGCTCCTTATCCCCCCATCCCACATCCTTTCCAACCACCATGGTGTGTCCCAGTTTACTGCTCCCACATGTTCTTTTCCACCTCTGTTTCCCAATGTCATCTCTGGATGATATCAAAAAGACAGCATGGAGCTGGAGGAAAAGGCAGAAGCAGATGGACAGCAACACAGGAGGAAGTAGGCAGGGATATTCCTTGGGTCCTCAGTGTGGGCTGCACAAGTAGAAATGCCCAACTGCTTTTCATCATGTTGTCTTTTGGCATTGATGGATTGTAATTTTTTTATTGAACTGTGCTGAAGCAGATGAGACATGGTACAGGAAGAGGCTGTGTCATCTTTTCTTCCCCACGTTTAGTGAGGATGAGACCCAGGAAGAAGGAAGAACAACAGGAACAGCTCTGGTCTTGGAGGGAAATATCAAAGCTTTCCATCAGCGTCTGCTCTCTTAGGTCACACAGAAAGCAGATTCCCCTCACTAAAACAACAGGAAAAACCATCCTTTTGCAAGGAAAGCAGTAAAAGTTTAGGGTCTGGTAATATTGGTATTGGTATTTTATTTTTAGCTCTTCCTTCTAATCCCTTAAGCCCGTAGTTCCTTTCTGCTTCCTTTTCCCCGAAACCAGGAGCTGCAATCATTTGGCCCTGCTTCAAAGTCTCAAAGCCAACGGCACAGCTCCCAGATCCCATGCCAGAGAAGTCTGGTAGGGGCCTGAAGTTTATCTCAGAGAAGGCAGTCGTTGCACTTGGTGGGAATCATGCCACTAACCCTGAGGAGCCTTTTTTTACCATGCCCTTAAACATGCCAGCAGTGCATCCTGAGCCTACATGTCTTGTAAAAATAACACGAGAGGCTGCAGCGAACAACCTCCAAAAGTTTCCTAAACTTCGGTCCAAGATTAGAATTGATCTCACATACACAAAAGCAGTGTGATACCTCGAGTAAAGGATCGAGCAAGGAAAAGGTGGCAGAGGGATGGCTGGGGATCCTGGGAGTTTCTCCTGAAGGCAGATGGCATGGGGCAGAATCATCCATTGAAGTGGAAGCCATGTGTGTACATTTGCTTTGGATGCTCTTCAGGGGAAAGTCACCATCCTTTGCAATTTCTCAGTGGTCTCTTTTGGGTGAACGTGGCCTTTTTGTAGCCTCAGAGCCATTCCCAAGGTGTGACTCCCAAGTGCCAGGATATATTTATTCCCTTGGATTACCTCTTCACCACTGCTACTATCTCTGCACCAGGCAGCAACATTACTAGTGGCATTTATTAGTGAAGGAAATACATCTGGGGATTTCCCAGGTGCAGAGGATAGGAATTCTGTACCTGGGAGGTTTCCATTCAAGCAATGACAGCTCTGAAGCCCTCCAGACAAGTGTCTTTTACTCAGCTGGAGTGCAGCTTTGTTTCTTCCCCCTGCTGTGGTATCTCCATTTAAGGCCCAGTCGTGTAAACATTTATAAGCACATGATGGGTTTAACAATGATTCATCCTACTAAAGTCAAAGTGGCTACTTAACGGATAGTTTCCAGAACTAGGCAATAGATATAAAAAGGGCAGGGACCATGACTTCTCTGTGCTATCTGAAGTGGCTAACACTTCAGGCACAACAGGCTCCATCTCAGCGGAGCTGGCCTCCTTCTGACTACATATTAAAGCTGCCTAGAAACATAATTTTGTTTTCTGTCTGGGAAATCTCTTGTTTGAGAACACCCCAAACAGACTCGGGGATCTGGGAATGGTTCAGAGCAGCAATGCTGTGTGAATGGTCCTGAGAAGAGGTGGAGGTTATTTATCTCTGGTAGTTGGTGGGCATGGTGGTTGGACTAGATGATCTTCAAGGTCTTTTCCAACCTTAATAATTCCATGATCCTATGATTTTATAATCGGCCAGAGTAAAACAAAATCAAGTCGAGAAACACCCAGTCTTCCCTTTGAGGAAAAAAAAAAAAAGACCTTAGAGCTGTGACACAGAGCAAATGTTTTGAGGTTTTGTCTGCCTTGTGACAGTAGCTGCATCTCACCAGATCCCAAAATGCTACCTTGGCCAGGGAGGGAAGCATCTAGTCCTCAGCTCGCTGCAGGCACTGGGATGCTGCTGGTGTAGACGGGAAGCAGCTCTATGTGGGGACCACCCAGAGCGGCTCTGGAGGAGCTACTTGGCTCCCCAGCCATGCTGCAGTACTTCGAACACCTCTTTGAAGCAGCCTGTGTCCCACCACAGCTCAGAGCCCCCTGCCCCAGGAAGCTCAGTGCTGGCTGTGTGCTGCTACAGGGATGCTGGGGGGACCATCTCAGCTGGGAGCGCACCCCCATGCACCTCTGTGTGCCTTCAGGCAAAGAACCTGCCAGGAATTTCAGGGGTCTGTGAGCTCTCTGGCAAGCCAAGCATGACCTTCTCCGCCTGCACCCTCAGCTGGATGTCAGCCAGCTCTGTGCTAGGAGGCATGTAGCTCTGTCAGCCTGACACTAAGCCTCCACTGTTACCAAAAATAGGAATTAAAAGTATGTTCAATGCCTTCTATTATCATTATATTATTATTATTATTATTATTATTATTCTCCAATGAAAAGTAGTAGAGGTTTCATCAGCAAACAGCATGCTTTTTGTTAGAGGCCTGGATGAAAGCAATAAATTAATAAATAAATACATAAACGTGTCCAAAATGAAGGCCATGGCGAAACTCAGCTTTTTCATTACAAGATGATTCAGTGCAGAGAAATCTTTGAATTTTTTAAATGATTTATCGGCTGCCTTTAAATATATCAGGCAGCTTGAGATAAAAACAATCACACTGTTGAAAAACTACATTCTCCCTTCAAAAAAAGCTTCAGGAGGAAAAACTTTCTCTGGGTACCACTGAAGGGCTTTTGGAGATACGTAGCTGCATACCATGATGATAGGGAGAAGGAATTAAGTGGGATGATAAATATTCTATAGACACCTTACAAATACCTTATACATTATTCTACTTGATTGGTGGACAGCTAAACACTGAAGCAAAGATGCCACCTTAATATCTTGGTGGGAATTACGACCTCACTGGGCATTTGAAGGAGGTGTATGGACCATTGAGACTTCAGCAAAGTGGTAAAGTGGGATGTTATTGGGGGAGAGCACGAAAACCAAAGGCCCTGAGCATGGCCAGGCTGCTGCAGAGAAAGAAAAAAAGCAAAAAAAAAATCAGAATTGCCAGAAAAAGCCTCCAGATGACCATGGTGAGGTTGAGTGAGGGAACACCTGGGGAAGATTGATTAAGAGACAGCCAATGTGACTGTGTGATTTACGAGGAGTGGTCCTGGCTTTAGTAGGAGTTCTTTAGAGATATTGCTGTTATGGTACAGGACAAAACACTCCTGGATGCAATATTGTTACTGGGTTGTCAAACATCACTTGATACAGTTCCACAAGTGAGATCATTAGCTTAGCAAGGGAGAAACTGAATATGAGGTTGAATGGGCTGTGGGACAGAAACTTCCTTCAAGACACTGCAATTCTCTATACATCCAACCCAGTGTATGCCTGTGCACCCATCCATCTGCCCATCCGCCTGTCCATCTGGCTATTTACTCAACTTTCTTCAGCTGGGAGATTTGTCAGGGGCTCCCAAGATGCCCTGTTGGAGTTCAGCCTTCCCATGGGAGCAGAAGGTCTCCGGTGTGCTGGTTGGTGAAGCTGCAATGAGGAGGCGGTGTTTCGAGACGCAGCAGGCGGTGAGCTGCCCGTTGGGCTGTTGGCACGCTGGCGACAAGAAGCAAAGCTGGATACAACCTGGAGGCCTGGCCCCCAGGGGAAGTTCAGAGTTGGGAGAACTGAAGAGGCTTCAACTGCTGTGGCTTTGTAGGCCTGCTAAGGTGGCCCTACAGGCTGGTTCTCCGTGGAGGAAGTGCAGAAGTTCTGATGGAAATGAAAGAAAATGCAGCTGGGATGTACTCTTGTCCCATTTCTGCTCCTGTCTATGTCTACTGAGTGTCTTCTATTGCCCTCCTTTTTCTCTTCCACTACCATTATTTTGATCACCTTTCTATCTGCAGTCTCTGCAAAGTTTTGTGCAGGCCTGAGCTTCAGACCCACCAGCATCAGCCTTTCCCTCTGAATGTGAGCCAGGAAGCCTGAGGGATTGAAGGCCACATGTGGAAAACCACGGCTCCAATACATCCAGCCTTCCTCTCACAGTGTTCAGAGCTCCAAGGCACTGGAGCCTCCACTTTATGATTTGATTAATAGCTAGACGAAGTCTGAAAGATGGCAAAATGAATACGCATTGTTTCCCAGATGAGAAAAGACAGGAAAACAGATAAGAGAAATTGGATGGCTTTGGCTTTTGGTGTGAGCAGTGACCTCAAGCTAATGTGTTATAAATGTTGGCAAAACAGAGGAGTTTGAGCATCCCTGGACTGTGCAATACCCACGGGCCTGGAAAATGCAGCCTTGGATATATTCTGTCTTCCAAACACATTAAGAGAGTTTTCTGTAATGTAATCTTTCAGTTTCTTGTTTTCATGTCATTCTGAATTCTCTGGGGACAGATGATGACCAGGCAGCGTTCCCTCTCCTTTGATAAGTCTGTAGCTTTTGGAATTTCACTTTCTGAAGTGATGCTTTGAAAGATGTGTCCAAAGGGGAGCGAGGCAGGCAGACAGCTTTCTAGCCTCTGCTCTTACTCAAGACAAGGTACTAACCTGCTTCTGGCAGTTGGACCAGATGATCTTTGAAGGTTCCTTGTAACTTAAATGCTCTCCAGAGCCAAAATAACAAGATTTCTTTAATTCCTGGTCAATAATCATGCTTCTCAGCATAAAAATGCATACATCTGAAAACATATGATGAGACATCATAATACTTTCTATCAAGAAGGTGGACTATTAGAACAAAAAGGAAAGGAGAAGGCACAAAGCCTTTGCATAAATTGCAAATATTTGATGCCTTCAGCTCTAAGGCTGCACTGGGTGGGAAAAAAACAGGCTGAAAAAGCACGTGGGACATTGGGGCTCCCTTTACTAAGGGATTAATTGGGAACTTAAAGATGAGATATGGGTATGGCATTGTTTTGGGGGAGAGTTTGAGTTGAGCACACCTGAAATAAGGACTACATGTGTGTGTGACTGTACGAATGAATGCTACTGACTGATGGGGCAATCAGGATGAGTCCAGGGCCAAAGGATTCTCTTGTGGGGGACTTAGACAGAGGTTTCCAAATTAGGAAAGGAATGAATAAGATAAATGGCTCACACTGGTAATGTGGAGGAGGTTCAGAATCATTGGGGCCACGGTCTGGCTGTTAGTAAAAAAGGAACTGCAGCCACACTTCTTCCTGGCAAGGAGGTAAAACGATGAAGGCAGTTGCCAGAAAGGATACAAAGGCATGATGTGCTTGTAAAACCCATTTTTATAGAAAAACAACTGCGTGTGAGGAGCTTGGAAGGAAATGAGTGGAAGTGTAAGAAAGGGACAGGGCACAGCAAAGCAGAACAGGGATATGTTTTGGGGCTTGCAGCCCTTTTTGAGAACTGCCTGTATGGCTGTCGGCTGTCATCTGTGTCCTTACCTCCCTCATGCCACCTAGCAGGAGCTTTTCCAGCAAACTTCCATTCTGGTTTGTTGTGTATGAGGTGACCTTGAACCAAGACCTGAGGAGGCCAGGTCCAAGTGGAGCAGAGCACATGTTTTTGTGGGGTGCCTGCCTGTGAGCTGCATCTTGAACTTGCACTCAGGTAACGCATATTCCCATATGCACTGTAATCATCAAGGATTTGGGAGCTTTTGTGCCACCTAGGTTATACCAGCACTTGCAGTACTGCACAGCATCACATGTGCACAGCCACCTGTCTCTGCTGGGACAGCAAGGGGTTGCTGGCCATGTAACCTCATCTCCAAATATTCCTTCTTGCAGGAGAAAGCTCTGCCTCCCAGGGGGATCAGCTGTCCTTGCAATCAGAGCTGGGAGTCCTTGTCATATAACTTCAGCCATCTAAAATGTAGACGTGGAATCTAAACTACCCATCCAGGTTTTCTTTTAGCAAAGTGTGTGTCTTTTGGCTCCTAGAGACACCGCAGGTTTGTACTGCAGCAAACGTATGGATAAAGTGCATGCCTATGGGGATGCCCTGGCAGAACAAGGTGGAGTGCTGGCTTTGGGTGAACACAAGGCATCGGCACAGAATCAGACCTCTGTGCTGAGTCTCTCCTATGCCTAGACAAAAAGATAAAGAGGAATGACAAACAGCAGTTGAATCAACAGAAAAACCAGCTTCCATTCTGATATTTGCTCTTGTTGGTACTTACATTCTTTTAAAGCAGACAAAGATGACAACAAACTATAATAATCACAACAACAACAACAAATCCCCACTGGGCCTGTTTCCTAACTCATGTTTTGGCATGGGCTGTCTGCTGCTTGCTTCTTGTGCTATAGCACTGCTTGGGAGCGATAAGGAGCACATAGCCTTCTGTACTTTAAAGTGCACTAGAAATAGAAAGAGAGATACAGTGCCACAAAAGGAAACCGGCTGGCTTCAGGCTTTCCCCAGGGCTGACTGGTTCAACATCCAGGAGTTCGATGTATCATTGCAAACCGAGGGCAGATTTTCCATTCTCTTTGACTGTCAGAAGCTCAATCTGCTAGTCAAGATTCAAACATCTCTGCTTTAACCAGATGTGCTGGGATCAAGGCATCATGAGGTAAATGTCACACACAGCATTGGCACAACCATGCTTTGGCTTAGCCCATTGGTTCGGGAATTCATTTTAGCTATAAGGCAGTTGTAGACTTGCCAGTATTAGAAAAATGACAGAGTCCTTAAGAAAAAGTCCTGACAAACTTGGCATCTTGTAGCAGGAAGCTCTACAGGTCACTCAGGTATGACGATAAACAAAATATAAGACAATCTCCTGTTTAGAAAGTAGAAGGAGATTTGGGTAGCTTGTGGCTCATCAGATACAGCCCCACTTGGGCTTCTATAGCACTTCAGAATCTGTTGCCATTTTCTTTCCGTTAATCCCACCAAGGGCAAATCCCTTCCAAACCAACATCTACAGAGACTGGCAAGCATGTTAGGTGATGGAGTGGAGGAAGTTTCCAGCAGCCGTGGGCTTGGACCAGCATAGCTACGGAGAGTGCCAGACTCTCCAATTTCCTTGCGTTTGGCAAGGCACGCAGGAGAGGGAGATGGCCTCTGTACAGCCAAGAACTCTGCCCAAAGACTGGCCTTAGGGAGCACTTGTGTTTCACCAAGCCTTAGACCAGTAAAAAATCCTAATAATTTTTATCAAGCATTTGTTTAAATCCATTGGCCTCAAGGGGACCATCCTGCCCTTGGCCAAGAAGTAAGTGAAGGTGAGACCACTGCGTTTGCTTGCACAAGCTGGCAATTAGTGCAAACAGTCCCTGACTTTGGGCATACATAGGGTCTGTGCTACTACATCTCCACCGGTGTTGTTTTCATGCTTGATCTAGAATGTCTCACCATGCACCTTCATTTTCCTGCTATAAACAGTTATGCACCTGCTTAACTCTTCCAAAGAGGTGGAAGCTGGAAATAAATAGCTGTATGAGAAGAGCTAATCCCCTTTTTCCACCCCACTGACACAAGTTTCTCTACCATCCAAAGCAAACATTTTAGCATGCAAGAAAAGGACCGCTTTCCAGGAATAGTTTCTCTGTCTTCTTAGAGAAGAGACTTAGGAAAATCTTTGGAAACTTTCTTGCTGGCCCAAGTGAGTTGAAAGAGAAATTTTGCTTCATGGAATCAAGATGAGAAATGTTTTTGGTTTTGTTTGCCTTCATGAACATGAAAGGCAATTCATGGGAGAAAAGGAGGATGGCTGCCTGTAGAAACCACAAAAATCTTTCTAGGATCTGGTTCCCAATTTTGCTGCACTTGGACTAGCCATTAGTTTTCAACGTGGATATCAGCAATAGTCATGCATAATCAGATCTTCTGCAAAACAGGCTGTATACTGTGGGAAAGGAGAAGATGGTCAGGCTGTTGGATAGGCCAATAAATAGGAAGCTGATGTTTGAGCAGAATCAGTTCTGTCTGGATCTGAGGTTGATAATCTGTGCTAAAATCCTGATGTTGTTCTTCCTCTCATGCTCCTCCCCAACTCAAAAAGGAGGAAAATAAATAAATGATTGAATAAAAAAAGTGCTTTAAACTGTCTTTAAAGAAGAAATTTTTGTTTAATTTTAGGTCATGGTAGTGGTTCTGCACAGGGGGATGGTAGAATCTACCATGACTGGAAAAGGCATTGATTATTTCAGATCCATCAGTAAAGACTTCCTCGCATCTGGCAGCAAGAAGGGAGAATAGAGCAGTGATTTTGTGCATGGAGAGGGTGGCTTGTTAGACAGGAGGAATCATGCCTTGGCTGCCTGGGGAAGCAGGATGTCAAGCCCAGAGGGCTAAGCATTTATTTTGGAAAACCAAGCTCCCACTTTCTCATCTACACATGGATGTGCTTCCCTTCCCTCTCCTTCTCCAGGCCCATTTCTTTCATGCTTTTCCAGCCCGCATTCCTGGGAGGCTGAGGAGCTGTGTTCCCAGCAGCCCTCTTCCCCCACCTCAGGGTACTGCTGTCACTGTCACCTGTTGGCAAGAAGGTTCCTGGCAAAGGGAAGTGAGGCTGGAGGCTGGTTTCCTCTACCAGCTCATTGCAGCGCTGCCCTGCTGGGAAGCCTTGGCTCTGTCAGTTTCCCACACTTCAGCTCACTTGTTCTTTCCATGAGTTTCTGCAGCGTTTTGCAAGAAGCCAAAACACCTGCTCAGTGAACACAGATCTCTGGGGGAAGTTAGCAGAGATGATCCTCCTGGGCTGATATTTTTATTTTTTTAATTGCAGGTAAGTATGATCCTTTCTCTCCTAAAGCACCTGACGTGATGCCATATTTGTTATCTTTTCTTCCCCCGTTGACAACAGCATCTCTCCCCATGCTGCATTTTAACTGCTGAAGGGGCAGTAGTTTCTCTGTGTTGGGTAAGTTAACTTTAGCCCTGTCCTCAGTCCATGAACGTGCCACCAGTCACGTCTTGCCTCCCAGAGGTGCCTGCTCAGTACCAGCCAATGTCACTTCCAGAGGTCTGCTGTTCCTGTTGGATGAACAGCGGCATCACTTGTCTACGCAAGCTCTTATTTCTGCCTAATGCAGCTGTCTGAAGTCAGTCCAGGAGTTTGATCTTGAATTAGAGAATGACAGTAAGGACTTAATCTCTTGTATGTTTACTGGTCAAGACTCAGCTCTAGAGATACAAGCGAAGAGGCTCCTTTTTTTTCAGCAGCAGTCCAACAGTTGTCCTAATCCAAGCTTTGGATCGCTCCACTGTTAATTTGGAAAGGGGAGAAAAGTAACAAAACTAAGCCCACTGCAGTCCCTTGAAGTGGACTCAAGTAGAAATAAAAGCCCTTTGCAGAGTGAGCTTTGGATTGATTTCTCATTTCATGTCCAAAAATTACTTGGAAAGATCATGTCGGCCAAAGGCCAGGGCCTAGTCTGCATACCTGTGCTGCTCTCCAGATGGTGAAGAAAAAGAACAGATGCATTGAGACGAAGAGAAGGATTTCAGAATGTGTTTTCAAAACCTCCTGTTCGTTGAAAGGGCTGGAAAGCAATTTAGAAAACACATCTAGGGTTTCCTTTGAACATAAGGAAAAAATTGACTTGGACATTGCTAACGTAGTGCCTTTCCAAGCTTACCGCAGTGGGGAAATGTCATTTGCTTGCTAGGAACTCAACTCAAACCCTCCCTTGGGTCAGCTTCCTCCTTGTATTGAGCAGGCTGGTGTGGGAGGAGACAAGCGCATGAGAAGCTGAATGAGACTTTTTAAATATTTGGCCCTCCTCTAATGGAGGCCTAAAGCTGGCAAATGATTTGGTATTTTATTTCCTATGACTTTGCCCAAGCGTCCAAAATGGTTCATGACTGCAGTGCTCTCACAGGTTCTTCAGTTATAAGCAAAAAGAAGGAACATTCTTTGGCCAGCTCAGATTTGGCTATTTTCAGGTGGTGTTGGCTGTAGCTCCAATCCAAATGGGCAAGCAGAGTAGTTGCATCTGTACTGGGTGGTGTAGATGCTCCATTGGTACAAGTGTGCTGTTGCTTTCTAATTCTTCAGTGAGTCTACACCACTCTACCCCATCTGTCCTCTGCTCAGAGTTTCCTTGGTCATGAGAAGATACTCCCCCTACTACAGAGGACATGATGCTGCCTACTAACTGTAGACATACAAAGAAAAAAAGCAGACAGCTAGACTAGTATCAGCAATGATTTCTGTGGAAACAACAGCTAGACTAGTATCAGCAATGATTTCTGTGGAAACAATTTTTTAGCAGCTTCAGAGACTGATGGTGATACGTGTTCAGTAAAGGTGAAATTCTGGCAGTTGGAACTGATGTTGGAATTTGTGGTGCTAATGCTGAAACCAGGGGATCTGACATGGGCATCAGCATGGGGTGAACATTGAGCTTGATGGGAAAACTTGGTGCTCACACTGAAATGCTCTAAGGCCATCCATACGATTAGGTAAAGCCAATATGGAAGAAAACATTGAATTTGACCAAGAGTAACCAAATGGAGAGCTAGTATCCAACCTCAGATGTATGGACGCCAGACCCTGCTTTCCATTTATAATAACACTGTTTTACAATCTTCTGGCAGCCTTCCTTACAACCTTAAAGTGTACTCAATTCCCTTCCCTCTGAAGGCCTATGTGTTCTACCACTGCAGACTAAGTTTTGTGGGATAACGAATGAGTCTTATCACGTCCAGAAATCACAATGAGAAAAGTAGAATTGACAGTTGTGGAAAGCTTGTTCCTACAGAGTCCAATGACGAATTTGAGCTGCAGCAAGCTGTAAAACGCAACGCAGACTGACTTGATCTAGATTCTATCCTTTGTTGTGGGAAACTGCAGAAGTTCCTTACCTCCTTGACAGAGACGTTCAAGAACAAGCACCGAGGTGTAAACCTAGCAATGACACAGATCTTGAGCATATTTAGGCTCTAAGATTTGTTGTGGTTTTTCTCTGAATGTGGATTTAGGGACTTCATCCTACTCAAGATGTGTAACTTAGTATATGCCCAGAGCTTTTAGGCTTGGATATCTAATGCAGAAAGCCTAGGTCTTGGCTGTGAGCAACAGCTTAAACAGTGAATGAGACTGAGCCTTGTTTCCCCTCCTCTGTGCTGGATCAGCCGGGCCTTTGCCCCTTCTGTGCTTTGATTCTGACTCTGATGGGCTCACACACTCTACATCCTATGAACATGCCAACTGGCAGCCCATGCTAAAAAGGGAGCTGGAATAAACCCTGAGCATGAGGTATGTCCTTGCAGGAGGAGAGAAAAAATCTCTCAGCTAGCTATGTAGTAGTGATAGACTTATGGAATCTCTCAGCTAGCTATGTAGTAGTGGTAGACTTATGGAAGATCTGTGTTTGAAAAATGGTCTGTCTTCAGCTGTCATCTAGCTTAATAAAGGCAGGATG
The DNA here is from genome assembly GCA_016647715.1 of Pavo muticus. Taxonomy (NCBI): domain Eukaryota; kingdom Metazoa; phylum Chordata; class Aves; order Galliformes; family Phasianidae; genus Pavo; species Pavo muticus. The sequence goes on along the minus strand of JACDJE010000341.1, from coordinate 327,819 downwards.
GAGAGGGAATAGCTCTTCTTACCTCCTTAGACTATCGCTGTAACAACAGCCCTACAGCAGAACTGGAGCAGTATGCAGAAAGGGAGACAAAGTTTTCTCTTTAGAGAGACAAGCAGACAGACAAGTAGACAGCTAGCCAGATTCTTCTGTGTTATACGCATGTAACTCCAAAACTATTAAAGGAACTATTCGTAACCAGGAACAGAATCAAACTGCTGGCATAGTCCACTGTAAAAGATTTTCAGTTCAATCTTTGATGGCATTTTAATAGGAACAGCTACTCATCAGCAATGTCAGGGTTAAATACTCCCAGCATGTATGCAATTGCAGAAATACCCTGAGAAGAATCAAGGAAATATTTCCATCTTAAACTCTGATAAGGAGTGAAAACGTGCAACTCGTTCCATATGGTGGCTGAGAGCCCTGAGCCAAGCGGAAAGCCGTGCAGTCTGCCAGTGCGTAAGAACTTGCAAGGCTGATAAATGAGTGCGTTGCTTTGGGAAAGCCAGAGATGAAGCCGCACTGGAAAGAAGAAAACTGAAAAGTGAGGAGGAATCTTTTTTTTTTTTTCTTTTTTTTTTTTTTTTTTTTTTTTTAAGAGGGGGGAAAAAAAAAAAAGCCAAGTCCTACCCATTTTTCTTGTTGGATGGCAGCAAGAATTTCTGGAAATGTTTTACATGTCAAAGATTTAAACAAGCTGGGATGTTTGTGGACAAGCCATTATGCAACGAATAAATAAATCAGTAAAGCAAGGGGAAGAGTCTATCTTCTCTCCTGCTGTACAAAAATGATCCTGGCCTGAGACAGTTGCATTTTTCTGGGGTACTCAGCACAAGATGGGATGCGAGTTGTCACAGAGTAGAGAGGGAGAATTTCGGGGTTTCTCCAGTATTGACCACACCATGCCCAGATATGCAGCAAGGAGAGACTCGTGCACATCATGCAAGGTGGGGAAAGGGCACTAGAGGAGAGCTATGGTCATAGAAGTCTCTGAGCATCAGGCATCCTGGAGCAGTAGGGAGCGGGCTCCAGCACAGCATCAGGCATGGGTGCTTGGCCAAACAGAATTGGGCCGTGTCTGGCACTGGGGTCACGGGGCAGGGGCAAGGGTGGGAGAGCAGGGCTGTGCTGGAAGGGAGCAGAGGGTCAGAGCAGATTGCACGTCTCCAGCTCGGTGCCTGAGATTTGACAGGTCCGCATTCTTGGCTGAAGGGATCTGGCTGTACAATCGATTTTGGGAGAGGAGTGGGTAAATTCATGGCTGGGCTGGCTGGGGGAAAGGCCGTTCTTTTGAAAAAGTCTTTCTGTGGCTAAAAAAGTCATCTCTGACAATCTGAGCTCGCTTCCATGTTCAGTCAAATAAGGGAGGAAATCAACCACACAAACAAACAAAATGATCTCTTCTGTTCCTTCTCCAAACAGGGATTTTTCATCCAGGAGCTTCTTTGAAGCTATGGCTATAGAAGCACTTTGATTCCCAGCAATGGACAGGAATAGGAAATCTTTGCTGGCTCATTTGCCTGAGCAAACTTGCTGCAATGAAATTGGTGCTGCTACTCAGACATCAGCACCTCTGCATGGGCAGAGGGTGGACAGACCCGTGCCAGCTCCGTAACTTCACCCGAACGAGGCATGCAAAGCCAAGAGCATTTTGTTAGGCTAAAAAGAGTAACAAAAAGAGCAAGCTGTGCAGGTTGTGAATTGCTGGCCATGGTGATAAATGTATGTGAGCTGGCCACTATAATCCGCAAAGTCTGGGAGGCCGAAAAGAAACCCTCCTTCTTGTGAGCCCACAATATTTCTCTCCTTAGAGTACCATAGTTTCCAGCTATGTGCCACAGACGTTTACTTCCCAAAATGTTTGTTCTCAAGTCTGAGCTTCTGTCTTGCAGCTGCTGACAAAAGCGGCCTCTCCAAATATCCCTGGCAAAAGGAAAATGAAAGTTTCCCATCTTTGCTGAGCAGTGCTCCAGCAGCTGCGTGCTTCCAGCAGCGCCTGCCTCCGAGGTTATAGCCTGCACAGATGGAGTGCGTTTTGCTGAGGTGTATTTAGGTAAAAGGAGGCTGCTTTGCTGGGACTGGGGGTAGTGGTGTGGAGCACCGTGGCTGTGGCAGGCTGGAGGCATATCTTCAGCAGGAGACACCTGGGCACAGGAAGGTGAGGATGTGACAGAGCTGGGGAGGTGGAGCAGGGATATGCAGGGAGTTTGGATTCATGGATGGTGTCCTGCACCATGTAGAGATTCTCAGGTCTGTTACATCCCACGCTCCTGAGTGGGTCCCATCCCCTTTGCCAACCCATACATCTGCCCACATAACTCATGCCATTGCTTCCTTCCCAGATGCTTCACTTTGGCTGTGGCTGCACTGCTGTCCATCCTCTCACCCAGCCGACTTCCCCTGCCACCCTCTGCTGCAGCTCTCCAGCGCTGTCAGCTCCCCTTTGGTGTTGCCTAATGTGATGTGTGTGCTCCCAGGCTTATGGCAGGGAGGTGCTGTGGAATCCCATCCCTCCATACCCACAAGTCTGACATTTATTATTTGTTAAGCCTTTCTTTGGCTAGCCCAAGACACTGTGGGGAAGTCCTCTCTAAGCCTGAGCTGGCCAAAAAAATCACTGGGTGGGTGGAAAATCTTCAGAGACTGAATGTTGAGCCTTCTCAGATGATTACCCCTTTGATTTCCATTTAAGAACAAGATGAGGAACTAATTTTGATTATGACATCTCTGTCCTTGCAAAATGCCCCACCTAAAAGGCATAGGCCTGAATCTTAGGGCCAGATTTTCCTTTGTACTTTGTTTTGTGCTATCATTTACAGCTCCGAAAAATGCCTGTAAACATGCTCGGTTTCACACTCCATTCTCCTACACAGTGTCTACATAACTGGACAGACCCTGTCAAAGATCTCAAGGGCTTCTAGACACCTCATTTTCACCAATGTCAGATGCCTGTGCACAAATAGGTTTCTATCCATCTTGTGCAAGAGAGTATCTGCAGTGTCTGGAGGAGTCCCTGAGCCTGGGAAATTCCAGATGTGTTCTTCTCCAGCTGTGGTTGGACATCCACCATTGGTTTTGTGCCATGCCAAGGAACTAGCATGAGATCTGTGCTTCTTTCTGCATCAACAGCAATGTTAATCCAATCAGAGGTGGCTGAAGATAAACCAGCCTCATTTTCTATCCAGTTATTTCAAGCTGATGAAGTTCCAGGCTGCTTAAGCACTTTGATTGGTCACCTAAATCTCCTCTGACTGTGAACAGCTGCTGCCTTACCCAGCACTAAGGTAGCTGTCAGCTCTGCCTAAATGCATAACGTTGGTGTAAGGTAAGCCTTCGTTCCCTGCTGCCAGCCAGCCCTCATGCTAAGCTTGTTCCCAGCACGATTCTTGTTGCCACATGGACACATCTTCTTTGTGGGAATGCGGATCTAGCTGAGTTTCCCTTGTCGCCCTATAAAGATTTGAGCTCTTTGAACAGGAATCTTTTTTACTCTATGGAGTTTTATGAATCACTGCTTCACTTAAAAAACAATGCTTAGGCTTTTTCCCTTATTGCTCCTTGCAGTGACTCTTCACTACCAGTGTCAGTGTTTCAGGTCACCTAGGAGAGCAGGAGAAGGAGCTCCGTCACTCGGTACCCTGTAACCCTGCAGAGGCAACCTGCATTTTCACCATGCTGTGGGGGCTTCCTGGTAATCACTGCTCACTGGGAAGTGGGTCTGGAGTTTTGTCCTATCATCAGTGTCACCTCCAGGCCAGATGCTAAGCAACAGATGCTCCAGAGACAGATTTTCATCTGGTATGAAAAAGCTTAGTTCATTTGATTTATTCCTGGCTGAATCAATCCAATGCAGCAAAGGGGTTGGCTGGATCATTCTTTAGCTACTTTGTTTGAAATTAAAGAGGTTTTCCTCCAATGCTACACTAAGTCAATGAGCAGCTCCATCAAACGGGCAATTTCTGTCACCTTGTCTGTCCGAGACAACACAAAGCGACCACCAGGATTTAAGACTGAGGATCCATCAAATTTCTCCTTGAAAGGGAACTGTTTGATGAATCCTACAAACACAGGAGACATACGTGGGGAGGTGTGTCCCCAGGCTGCAGCTCCTGCCTTGCTCTTCTGGCTTTGCTGACCCCTGTGATCACCACAGTCATGGGAAATCAGCTGTGCATTTTGTGAGCTGGGCTGATGTTCACATTCTCCCCCTGATATTTACTTTTCTTTAAAGCATTGCCAACTTAGGGAATCAGAAAGCTGTAACTAGCACTACAACATTTGTTTCTCACGGTTTTCTTCCCAGCCAATGAAAATTCATTTAGTGAGAGCTCCCCTTCTGTAGGCCTTCCTAGTCTGAAGCTTGGAAGATGTTCCAGTCCCCTGAACCGGGGTTCTGGCACAGCCTCCTTGATGGAGAAGATACAGCTTCTAAGTCAGGTCTGTATCTTTCAGACCTAACCACAGTCTAAACTTGTTTTGGCCTGGTTGCCTTTTGGAAGGAGTGGATCTGTCAGAGGCCTTGCTGTGCATACATCAGGGTAGACATGCTGGCTCAGACCAAAGCTGCATCTAGCCCAACATTCTGTCTCTGATGGTGCCAGCAGCAAATGTTGAGGGCAAGATATAAGCTCACTGCAAGTCCCATGTGCTACTTCCTATGGCCCTTCCAACTCATGGCAATTTGGAGCTGAAGGACTTCCTGACATGTCCGCATCGTTGTGTATAACCACTTTTGATGGATCTTTCAATTTCTTTAATTTTTATTTGAACCCATTTTAAGCTTTTGGCTTCCACAACATCGTATGACAATGAATTCTGCCACTTAATTATGTGCAGTTTAAAAACATAACCATGAACCATAACAATCTTCAATTATAATAAAAGCCTTGCATTTGGATAAGATTGCCAGCATAGATAAAGCCCACGTAATTACATTTGTGCATTATGTCTACAGAAATGGGAGCCTGATACCAAAGGGCAGGGGATATATGCAATGAGTTTATGGCAAGATCTTCAAGGGGGGTTTGTTGTTCAGGATTCTTCATCTCTCAGCTGCCCAATGGCATGTGCTTTGTCAGGGTCTGGCTTATACAGAGCTGTCCATCTGTTTTCTCTTCCCCAGAGCAGTTGGTAGGAAAAGTTTATTCATCTTTGCAAGGCTGCTGTGGTCTCTTGTGTTTAAGGGGAAAGGTCAGGGTAATGGATGCTTTTCCTGAGACATTTGTATCCCCGTGAATCTGCAGGCTTGAGGAGCAGTCCTGCAGTTGTTTCAAACCTGCCTGTGAATTCTCCAGTTATGGCTCAGCCTGAAAGAGCTTCCTCATGAAACCATGCCTAGCCTTGGGCTTGCTACTCATGGACCATGTAGGAAAGCCTGGCTCTGTTGGAGAGCTCTGCTGGGAAATTAATAGCCTGCTCCTTTCTGTGAGGTAAAGGAGAGCTCATCCTGCTTTGAGGAAAAGCCCTATTGCTTCCCATCTGTTGGAGCAATGTGATGCTCCACACCTCTGGAGTTTTGTTTTCAGAGAGCAGGGGACATGTCCTGTGACACCAGTCCTGCTCTGAGGGCTGGATCCGATCTGCCTCTTGGCACTGCTTCTCTCCCTTCCCAGGAAGTGATTTCTGTGGTGACAGTGGCAAAGTGCAGATGAGAGCTTACCTCAGCCACTTTCTGCCACGAGTCTTGGGGAGAAGAAAAGGGTTTGTCTGCTTAATCCTTCTTGCTAAGTAAAATCATCTGCACCAGCAAATTCTCCAGGAGATGTACAGTTCACTGCTTGTCAGGACAGGATATTAAATTAAGCAATTTTCATTAGATAACGCATCTTCTGGTTCATGTAAAATGTCCAGCAAACGACTGTGCTCATAGTTCAGACTGACTGAAAGCAAGCTGCTAATCTGTGTCACTTTGGGGACGCACAGTAGCAGGGCCATCTCCATGGGAGACTCCTGCTGCAGCCATGCACATGATGTGCTCCCCTGGGGACTTGTCCCCTGCCTGCAAGGTCACTAGATTACGACGCAGGTCTGTGTTGAGCCTTTCAGTGCTGTGTGGTGTGGCCTGGGTTAGCTGCCTCCTGGCAGGTGTGGATGGTGGAAAACTACGATCAGGTTTGCAGCCTATGGCTCTTGGTGCCCTGAGCTCCTGCCACATCCAGAGTTTTCTGTGGTTGCCAGCCCATGGCAAGGTCCCAGCACTGCCAGTGCTACCACTGCAGCCAAACTGGGAACCCAACACGACTGGACAAATTCAGCATTTGTAACCTGTCTGTGTCATGAAAGCATCCAAAACAGTTCTGGCTGTCATTAGCAGTAATAATGATAATAGCAGCAAGGGAACATTTTTCAGTATGTAAAGGGAGGCAATAAGAAAGGAGGGGTCAGACTCATCAGCAGGGTCTGTTGTGATAGGACAAGGGAAAGTGGTTTCAAACTAATGGAGGAGAGATTTAGGTTGGATACAAGGAAAATGTTTTTACAGTGAGGTCGGTGAGATACTGGCACAGGCTGCCCAGAGAGATGGCAGTGCCCCATCCCTGCAGACACCCAGGGTCGGGCTGGACGGGGCTCTGAGCACTGATGGAGCTGTAGCTGTCAATTGCAGGGGGTTTACTGCAGTGTAGGTGTTCATTGCAGGGGGTTGGACTAGGTAGCCTTTAAGAGTCCCTTCCAACTCAAACTATTCTCAGAGTCTATGATTTTATTTGCTGATACTTTATAGACTCACATTATTCCAATCACTCCTAACAGGAGGCTGGGAATCATTCTCCATTTCTTCTATATATATACAGAGAGAGAGAGAGAGAGGAAGAATATATTTTTTTTTTCTTTTTTTTTTTTTTAAATTAAAGCTGAACTACCGTGTAATTGCATGACCCCAGAAGCAGGGGTTTGAGGAAAAGCAAAAATGTCTGGTGTCGTGGGGCTCATGCAGAGGACAAGGGTTCTTTCCCAGGGTCAGCCCGTTTCTAAAGGGGCCTTTCTCCCGATAGACATCAGACAAGCAATTTCAGCTACACAAATCAGGTATTTTGATGTTCCGGACATTCATGGCCTGTTGGAGACACAGTGCTGTTCTCCTGCACAACCACACGGGAACGGGGAGTGGCTGTGCACCACGAGCAGCCTAACCCACCTCATTTCCCTTCAGCCAGGATGGAAAATGCCCATCTCCAGAGCCAGAGCTGGGAGCTGGAGGCAGCTCCACACCTCTCCAACACGATTAGCAAACCGGACATGAATTGCCTCATTAAAGCTGAACAACCCTGGGCAACCACATCATTATAAAAGACCCAGGAAATCTTACAGCCAGGCAGAGCGGCGATAGTCCCCTCCCCCTGCAGAGCCTCCGTCTTCAAACCCCACTGACCTGCTCACTTGCTCTCTAGCTCCTGCTGCTTCCCTGCCAGCTGAAAGCCCCGTGCGATGCCGCGTGGCTGGGCTCTGGTCCCTCCATCGCCACTGCAGGGGCCGCCCATTTTCAAAGCCCAGCTCTCCGTGGCCAGCCCTGCCCGCTTGTATAAAGGGCTTGGAGGAAACCAAAATGACAGGTGAACAATCCCACGCGCCTGTCTCCCGTCCAGATGGGAGGGCTGGGGATCGGTAACAAACAGCCTGGGCTTGTCCTGGGCAGGCTGTGGGAGGGAGCCACAATTAGGCATACTGTTCCTTCTTGGTCTATGTACTGCAGATGAAAATGTGTTCAATATGTTGTTATGGCACTGCCATAATGCCATGCATTTCTATGCGTTACCAAACTTTGACTGTTCCACTTATAAATAACGGTAGCAAAGCTGTTTCTTTCCTCCTTTAGATTGGAGTGCCCCATCAGTGTTCTCAGTCATTCCAAGACCTTGGCTCCATCCCTTACCTCTCACCAGCACATCCATGCTCCCTCCTGCTGACTGGTGACTTCATGCTCTGCTGCCTGGGAAAGCCTTGTCCCAGCTCATCTCTGGGTCCCAGCACCCTAAGCTCTTCTTAAGGGGCGGCTTATTTGCTCAATTGTGCCAGAGCTAGTTCACATAAGGGGAGGTAAATACCATTTCAAGTATCACGGAGTCTCGTATTTTAGAATCTAGGGGTTTTGTCTCAATAAAATGGCATTTAACCTGTTGTTGCCTTCTTAACTGCTCTGGAAGGAAAATCGGGTTGAAACAGAGTCAGGTGTTTGGCAAAGTTTCCCTCCCTCTCCTTGCTCCAGCTCTGCCAGCAGTGACATCCTGGTCCCTATTCGATGCGTGTGGCTTTGCAGGCCAATGACTACTAATTGCAGGGCAAACTAACTTTCTTCAGAACATATGTTGCTACTATTAAGTATGCAAATATGTTATTATTTACTGTTAAAAAAAAAATGAAAATATAAGCACAGTTGGACTCGTATCATTGCCAAGAGATTAAATGCCGATGTTTGAAAAATTGGCAGTATTTCCACAGCAGGACTTTTGTCGCATAATGCCATATCTACTGGGATTATCCTTTTAAAAAATTGGCACTGTCCTTAGAAAGCACAGCCCCTAGCTTATGATTTTTCTTTTATCTGTTTTTTTGGCAGCTGCTTGAAGAAATCTCCTTGCCATTTCCAGACCAGAGACTTTTTGTTTTCATTCAGCAAAGTACCAGCTCTGTAAGCAACAGATTTCTCCACTCAGCGTCTTCGGGACACCCATCTATCAATGCCAGGGGATTGAAGTAAGAGGAGGGTGACTTGGAAAATAAACTCTTCACATTCAACTGACGAAGTGGGAAACATCCGCTGCTGGCCCATCTCCACCAGCTCTGATGGAGCTGCGCCAGCACAGAGCTTGGCCTGGCGTCTTTCAAGTCATTATTCTTTCATTGGTTATTTGCTAGAGTCAATTGAAAGCTGGAGTTTTACATCTGCTTCCTCACGGACTTTCTCTCCTTCTATTATGAGCACACTTTGTTTTCGTATTTGGCTTTCGCAAGGCCTGGGTTGCAAACACCCGCTTAGTGGCGAACAGGTTTTTGGGGATGGTGAGGCATGTGCACGTGCAGGTATACAGCAGGCTTGTCTTCCCAGAGTCACTCATCAGCAATGAAGAATTTTTATGTAGCTGGACAAAATTAAATGCAGAAAAATTTATCCTGAAGGAAAACAGTGCATGTGAAATCTTTTGCTTTCTTTTTTTTTCCTTTTACTTCTTCAGTTTTGGTGAAGTCTAATATTTAATGGCAGAAATGAGTTGAAGAGATACAAAGATTTGAAGCACTGTCAATTTTGCTTTGAATTTAGACAACAATTGATGATTAATTAAATGTAAACAAGTTAAGATTAAATTAACTATAAATATGTCATTAATTGGGTAACATTTAGTTATCTTTCAGCCCTCCATAGCGCCCCAGCTCCCAGCAGGTTGGAATCACAGTCTCAGCCTCCATCACCTGAGCTCATCCTCTTGATGGGAAGTGATGGGGCTGAGCGCTCAGCAATGGCTTTAAAAACTGAAGATTGAGAAAAGCTACTGAATAGCAAGTAATTAAAAAACCTATCAAATTGCATTTTTAATGCCTATCAGTAATTAAGACTGTAGCTGAGTGCTTGATGGTTTCCAATTTTTTAAAGCAGGAGGCGAGTTACAGATACAGAATGCTCTGCCCAGTGGTGAAGCTACAAATCAGGTAGGAGTTTGGGTCCTAGATGTGCTTGGCTTTTAAGTCATACGAAGAAGAAACCCACAGTGATGTGTTGGTCTCCTGCATGGCTGCTGCAATGGGATATGCATATGGGACCTGTAGGGTTCCAGGTAGAAAGGAGTTTTGCAGCATGCAGGTAAAGTTGTTTGGCTGAGTTTGCAAAACAGGAACTTTGGACACAGGGGACAAAATGCATCTTGTTAGTCTTCAAAATGGTATTTGCTTGTGGATAACCTAAATTTCATGAATACGCTCTCCAAGAGCGTGGCAGGACTGTGTCCCAGCCCCATGCTGGGGAAGTTTGCCCAGCTCCTCTGCAAGTGGGCACCAGAACAGCCCTTGGTGGCCAGCAAGAAAGGGGGCCCAAAGCCCCCAGTCCTCCGATAACAACAGCAGCTTGTAGGCACGCTTGGGGAGGGTTAGCCATCCTTTGCAACAGGACTGTGTGTTTGGCTGTAAATTTCTTCCAGCTGTGAAGTCAGAGAAAACACTGATAAGCGCTCCCTGCCCCCCTCCTCTCGGTCCCCCCAGCTGGGAATGATACATTTACCAGAGTTAGCTCAATGTACCAGTTCCCTGTTCCTCCACTTCTGGGGCATATGGAATATATTGTGGTCTGAGGGAAATATATCTTAAGAATTTCTCCTGTGTCTCTTCAGGAGCATTCCAGGGTGGATTACAGCAGGTGTTGCAAAACCAGTGGATTCCCTCTTTTTCCTTGTGTATTTAGAGCGGGCTGAGCCATGGTAAGCTACACCCAGAGCCACAGCAGCCCTTCACATCAGGCTCCAAGAGTTTTTCTAGTACTTGCGTCTGGGTGAGACTAGCAATGGAAGCTCCAAAATAATGGAAGAAAGAGAGACTTTCCAACAAAAGAGTCAACAAGGAAATACAGATTTCTGCCTGGAAAAGTCTCCCTCTGCAAAGTGTCTGATCCTGGACAGTGATAAGCAGTTTCCATAATGTGATATTTAATCTCTGCTATCTGAGGAGCAAAACCTCATTACACTTCTGCAGTAAGGGCATGCTAGTAAGTGTGCATTACTGAAGGCCTTCAGTTCTCAAGTAGTCCTCGCTCATGTCATAGTTTTGTTTGAAGTTAGAAGTGATAATTTAGGTATTATCAACAGTTATCTTTTGACCAAATGTGATAAGGCCAAATCCTGAATTAGCCAGCACCTTCTGTTATGGTACCCTGTACCAGAATCGTGCCCACAGGATAAATGCACTTCATTTTTTTCACTAGTGCTAACAATTCACTTTGGATAAAAAGGGGGGTGGAGCTGACACACCAGCCAGGGCACATCCATTACGGGTAGCCAGAGCTCCAGCTGCCAGGCTGATGGGAACTCCTTGTGAGATAAAGATCTGTGCGTTGACCCATGAGGCTGGATTATCAACTATATGGAAAACCACTGACCTCACCGTCTTCCAGGAAAAGGCGCCATGTATTGAAAAATATACAGAGAGGCTTGGGATGAAAATTGGGTAAGACAGACCATTTCTCCCACTGGAAGCTCTGGGACGTGCTGCAGAATGAGGGTGGGTGTTTCCAAAGTGCTTTTGGCTGTGGAGGAGTTTTCTCCTGTGATGTTTTCATCACAGCACTGAGGAGGCCTTGATTTACTGCCTTCAGAGCACGCAGAATACTGGAATTGCACTAGATTTCATGTCAACCCCTTGCAAAGGTAGAGCTTAATACAGGCAGTTCCTTCACCTGGTGGACTTTCCTTCTGCCTCAGTACCTCCAGCTGGGCAGGTACTCCCCTCTGCTTCACTGTTGTCATTTCAGTCCCAATGAAATCTGTACCAATCCGGGTGCATCCTTTTGCAGGGCACTGATGTGCACCAAGAAATGTAGGAAGATGGACACCAGTGGGACATCCATGAGTTAGCATACAGTTAGGTTTAGCCCATATCTTTCCTTTCATTTCTCCTCATAAAATGCCTGAATGGTGTTTGGAGCTTACAGACATCTGTCTGGGTTTTCTGGATATCTTGCTGGAGATAAAGGCTGAAGGCTCTGGGCCACCACATGCTGAGCTCACAGGGTTCCTGCGCACAGCCAGACCTCAGGAAGGACAAGGGTCAGCCTACTGTCTCTCTGTGCAGAGCCATGCACTTGCTGGGGAAGCAGTGGATAATCCCCTGCCCTGTGCTTATGTCATGGGCAGAGAGCCCAGCTTTCTCTGCAGAAATACTGAGGCTTACCTGGTGTCCTGGAAAAGGGGACAACATCATCCCAGAGCATGTAGGTAAGATGTAGGCACAGAAATAGGGCCAGTTCTTTGCAGGAAAGACACATAGCTGGAAAAGTGCCTGGGCAAATCCTTCCCCAGAAGAGATAGTAACCGTGATTGCAAGGAAAGACTGTCACTCGTAACCCTGAGGCGTGTCCCAATGTATTCTGATCACTAAAATCTGGGAGCACCTCTGGAGCCCCTTGCTGAGATGCTGGCTATGCCTGGGGGGGGCAATTCTTCTCAGGTAACTCCCATTGTCTCTTAACAGTTTTCCACACTCCATCTGTAGCCAGCAGAGAGTGATCAGTGCCTTCAAGCCAGTGCTGGGTGGGAAGAAAGATGTTCTGAGTAGCCTGCTCCTTCCCTCTGCCTGCAGACATGGCCTGGGAATGCTGATGGCCAAAGCTATGTGCATGACTCCCAACCAGGACCAGCTCTCATGAGTCCAGACACAGAATGGAGCATCTTCAAACTGGGTTATGTACAAATCCCTCTCACCCAGAGCTCTTTGTGAATTTTCTGAACATTTAAAAGCTGGGGAGGTGTTGAGCATCTCCGAACACAAGAGATGTTGTAGGATGTAACAAAGTGCAACTGGATATCTCACACCTTGCCAGTGAGCCGTGCTTAATGGGTCAGGAAGCAGAGGTGTAGAGAAATCAATAGAGTTTCCTCATTGTTTGGTCTGAGTAGAGATCTTCATACATTCAGAAAGCCTGTGGTGGTGCTTTTTTTTTATTTTCTTTTTCTTTTTTTTTCGGGGGGCAGAGGGGGATCGTATTGCTATTTCTGTTTGCTTTTTTTTCCCCTCTAAGTTTTCTGTTCTATTGAAAACTTCTCAGATTTAACCCTTGGGAAGGCTATGGTTTGAAGGGTAGCTGCAAGTGAGTTGAGGTCTACAAGGATGTAATGCATTTGGCATGATTTCTGCTGAGAAATATCTGTGAGAGTAGAAAATAGGAGCTGTGTACAATACACCAGGGAAGGAGCTGAGTCTCGCAGACAGGGCTGCAGGCTCCAGCCCTAACTCCAGCTTGACAATTGATAGAGAAAAATCTTGTGCCTGCCATATTACAGCAGTAACGAGGAACGCGCGTTCTCTTCTGATCAAAAGTCTAAAACACAACGTGCTCTCCGCTGCCCAGCCTCTGATCTGCAAATACATCACTGGCTTTTATCACTCATTTATTCTTTATCTGAGTGGAGCTGGTCTCAAGCGCTACAACCTGATTATCTCTGAGGAGTTTGCCAAAAGCATGTCAGGGATCGTTAAACGTATTAATAAAGGAAGCAGTAGGAATCAAGTGGCTGGAGTAGGAAATCAGAGGGAATTCCTGGCTGTGGTTGCTTCATGTGAAAGAGGAGGCTGTGGCTCATGACTCCTAAGCCTCTTCAGATTAGTGGCATAGTAAGTGAAAATACCAGCCTGTGTTCTCTCCCTCCCATAACAACGTATTTGCATACATGCATATCAGCTAGAGGAATAAATAGCATTGGAAGTAGCATTTCAAATCCCCACTTGGCCACCCCAAGAGCTTATATCAGCTCTTGCTGTTTAGCTCTGGCTCTGGAATTGTTGGTGCTCCAGGGCAGAGCTAAGGGAAGACTTGGTGTCTGCTCGGTTGGCGGAAAAATGACTGATGGCAGAGCTCTGTTTTGGGATGAATTAGAAAACAAGCAACAGTATTTTTCCAGCCAAGAACCTTCTATTCACTCTGAAATGAATTTCAGTTTGCATTCAACAAATATTGGGAATCATTTTTCAGAGAAAATGGGAGGACATTTTTAACTAAGACTGGACTGTAGCTAAAGGCTGTGCTTTAAAATAAAAAAAAACAAATTATTTTGGTCTTCACTGTTGTTGAGTTTGCCAAATTATTTGTGTTTAAAAAAATGTATAACAGAATGGTTTGCTCTGATCGAGTTTCCTCTTGTTTTGCTTCGAAGGATAACTGGCCAAAAAATGTAATTCAGCCCTAATCAAGATCAGATTAATCAAACCTACATAGCTACTGGCTTGTAGCTACCACGCTAGCAAAGGAGACCTTCTCCAGATAAAAAAATGGGGCTGCGGTGTGAATTCCAGGTTTTCAGTGGTCATGTAACATCTTTCACGGACATAGGATAAAACCAGAATAAATGTAAAGGCAAGAACTGCTCCTCAAACAAAGTCATTCTGAAGTAGTTGCAGTTTCTCAAAGATTTTGAGATGCTCTGTCTCATTAAACTGGACCCTCGCTCCTCTTTAGATCTAGATGGAAATTCCCCTTGTCTTTCTTTAATGTGTCTCTTAGTTTTAATGGCGGTGTTTGCATTTCCCAGCAGTCCCGGTGCACATCTCAGCTGTGGCAGGAGGGCTCCAAAGTGCCTGCTCCAGAAGTCTCAATTTTATGAAGGGCTTTTCGTGGTGTTTTTTTAAGGTCTAAGTTGATCCGCGAGGAGTAGGGCTTATGGAGCTTGGTTTCCTGTGTCTCGGTGTCTCGCGGTTGGATTATCACGTGCCTAATAAGGTGTGAGCTCTGATTGAAACATTTCCTGAGGTTGGAGCCTTTCAAGTATTTCTTCTCTCCCATGTGCCCTTTCTAGCATCTAGCAGCCCTGCTGAGCTCCAGCCATGGCTCCTCTCCCAGCGAGGGCAGAAATGTAGAATTTTTCCTCTATCCAGCTGCCTACAGACATCAAACCTAGCAAACTCGAAATGCTTTGGGGGGCTTTTTCCATCCAAGTCGATTGAAACATAACTGTGGATTTCAGAAATTATTACTGGGGGGAGCTGAGTGACGCACAGGGTCGGTATGATTCCTTATGAATCATTGAAAAATTCAGTTTGGGGCTAAGATCAAACCTGGTGTACTTCATCTCAGGGGAAAGCTGGACAGGAAAGCTTCTATGTGGAGGAAAAACAGTGAAGGAGTTTCAGCTCTAATGGGTTTTAACCTGACTTATGGTAAACTTGGACTACTGGGACCAGGACAGGAGAGCTGGAGCCCCATGAAGGCATCAGACCTACCTTGGGCCAAGAGTTACGAGCAACATAGCTGCAAGGACTGCCCTGTTGGATGTCTGTCCCAGAGCCTGAAGGGATGGAGAGGGTCTAAGCAATGGAATGTGAGATTCTCACTGTGTGCTTGTTCCACTGTGGCCTCACAAAACCATGCCCTTGGACAGGTGACATTCACCTCCCAGTGTGTTTAACAGCATGGAAATGAATGTTGACTTACTGATTACCTGGGTTCCAGTGTGGGAACATGCTGGCCAACATATCCCAGCTCTGGTGTGGTCATGTCTTTATTGAAATAATTACTAATTTTCAGGTTGTGGGTTTTTTTTGAGTGTCTGCAAGAAGTACATCATGTGGGGTTCAACGTTTACCTCCAATTCTCTGCATTGTTTCGCTTGAAACAAACTACAGAAATATTCCTGCTACTATTTGGAAATCTTACTGCTCGCAAATAATTCCAGGCTGCAGAACAGGACCGGGGTGGGGGGGGAACTCGTTTTGCTCCTCACCTGGAGCAGCTGAGAGTGCTGGGCTGCTCCAGGGGTCCCTGGATGCATGTCCCCAGGCCCAGCAGTGCAGGCAGGGAACCCGGCAGGCATGCCAGAGCGCTGTCAGCAGCTGCCAGCATTCCCGCGGGGACTGTGGCACCTTGTGTGTTTTGACAGGGAACAAACAGGCTGTTCTCCTGCTAATAGGCTGTTGGACACGGTGTTTGGGAGGAGAGGGTGGGAGGTTACAGACACCAGGCACAACTAAAGTTTAGGGATTCGGTGCTGGCACCATTCCGTGCCTGCATCCTTGAGACCTGGGGTAGAGGGATGCCTCCAGGCTGGCAGCAGGGAAGGAGGGGCTGGCTTTTTGGGCTGCATGCTGTTGTACAGCTGCAGTTTGGGGACTCTATCCAAACCAGGAATGCTCACCTTGTCTCCTTGTTCAAGGCTTTCTCCAGGAGCAAGAGCGGGCTTCCAGATTTTTGGTGAAAGATTATGCCCTAAGTTTGATGAGGAGAGGCAGGTGAGGAAGGAGGCCAGGCTGTTTGCTACTTACATGCACCGCTTCTACAGCACAGCCCAGAATCGCAGACCCTTCACTGCTGCAGCTTATGAGATAAACCAGAGGGGAAAAAATATTCACACTTGCAGGCTTAACTGCCCTGAAAATCCCAGACAAGAGCTGTCTGTGTGGCCTTCCCTGCACACAGAATGGGAGATACAGGTTTTATTTGGGCAATCCCACAGCAGTGATGGGAGCGATCCCAGATGCTTGCAGGGAAATGTGCCCTAAGCACTTCGTCCTGCCCCTACCTGAGGATGGCACAGCTAGACTGGGCTGCACACAACCCCACAGGGAGCCCCAGTCCAAGGGACACAGAACCAGCTCCATTAAGAAACTCAGCTGAAGGTGTTGCAGTTGGGTTGCCAAGCCAGTAAGGCCATTAAAATCCTTCTCAGGGGAGAGGAAGAGCTTGTGTTAGCAAGTACTGCCTTCAGGGTAAGGTAAATAATTATAATGAGGACAATTAATGATTCTGAAGATTTTACTAGCGTAATTGGTGCTGATTTATATCTCCAGGTATCAGAGAGGCATGTGGTGGTAGAAAGAGTGGGTGAATTTTCTGAATGAGACGGGGAAGGGGGATGGCAGTGGGGAGTGAGAAATGAGATGTACTTGCTAAAAAAAGCAAATGGAACTGGCACAGGCATCGAGTGGAGCAAGGCAGGTGGCATAAATAATACCTGTGTATCTGTCGTTCTCCTTACAGAGGGATTGCTCACTCTGTAATTAGCTGAAGTTCTTAGTGCTCTTGGTTGCTATATGAGCAGACATAGAACTCTGTCGAGCAGAAAATAATAGTATCACTCCCTCCTATGGAGGGTAAAGAAGGAAATGAGGGAAAAAGTTAGTTTAGTCTAAGTAAAGAACAACTGCATGAGTTACATGACTTGGAGGGTGGGCTTCATAGGGTTCCAATGAAATCACCCAGCTCCTGGCTGGAGACTGCTCCTCAGGCTTGCTCCAGCAGCAGCTCTGCTGGGAGGACTCTTCCCACCCTCAGGGACCACTGGAGCCACCAAGGTCTCTGGGATCCTTTGGTGTCCCTGCTTTCATCATGTCTGGGCTGTGAGCTCTGCTGAGTGGTGCTGGTGCCAGCCTTTGCAGACAGGTCTAGCACGGGTGTGCAAGCTGAATGTGCAAAGAGCACAAAGAGGGCGCTGGGAATTTCTGGGTTGATTCTGCATTGGTGTGTTCATAGAATCATGGCTATCGATTACCACAGACCTAAAAGATGTTAAGATTTCACTGGGCAGCACCAGTAATGACATGGGATGTACCAGAGGAGTGAGGCCATTGCCCTGCTTGCTGGACTGTCAAGGAAAAGGGGATCATTTCTTTGACATGGTGTCATTGCTTGCTCCTGGGAGCAGTGGTGGCTTAAACACATCTGAAAATAATGTGATTTTTGCTGTTGTTTTGATCTTGTTTTATTGTGAACTTCATCTGGCCAAAACCCCATTATGGAAACAACAGGTTGGATCAATGCAGAAGTATCTCCCAAACTCCCTCTTCTGGGAGTAAGGGCCGGCAGAAATCAATGAGGAGCTCACTGGCCCTTACAGCTGCCTGGCTGGAAGTAATCCCTGTAATGAGTTGCTCCACATCTCCTTGAGATGCATTACAGCACGGCCTGGGGAGCTGGGTGCCCACAGAGGGCTCCGCTGCTGCAGATGCTCAAACAGCGTGTGGCTGGGCTGAGGACATGCTCAAGCCGCCTTACTTACTTTGGAAAAGTGATTTGTCTAAAATGCACTGGGACCAGGGATATCTGCAGGACAAAGCAGAGCAGGAGGGCCAGGGAAGCAGTGGGCTGGAAGGACATTAGGTACAAGAAAAACAGCAAGCCCGGCTTGGGACTGTTGAAATATTGATTGCAATCTTCAAGCAAAGTATAACATACTGCTGCCCCCACTGTGCTGCTTGTGTTTAATGTCTTGATCCTCTCTATAACATCTGCTCTGTGCTCCCAGCTAATGCATGGGGAAACTGAGGCACATTGTGGTTCCTGGAAACCTCTGTGGAGCCTGATGCAAAATGGCAGATGTAGCTAACAATCCTGCACCAAGGCCAACAACCAGACTGCTGACAAATCTGGTGGAACCCCACGTGGAGAAGGCAATGTTTGCCTGCTCCCAGCTTACCTCATGCACCTAAGGATGTATGAGGATCTTCACCTCTGTAGCATCTGCTACAGCCCATGATGAGAGACAAACTCCTCTTGAGAATGCCTGAAGCCTTGTGTAGGCTCAGGGCCCTCTCTTTCTCACCATCACAGGGGGATCATGAAGCTTTGGAGCTCTACAAGCACCAGGCAGGATGAGCCCAGCTCTGTTTGCATCCCTTTAAAGAAGGAACAATTCAGCATTTTGAAGTCTTTGCACAGGAAAAAAGAAAGAAAAGGGATTGCTACATCTCTGCAAGGCTCAGGGCCTACCAGTTCCATGTTTTCCCAGTAGTGGGTGCTTCTGGAGCTGAGGGACACATGATGCCTACCCTAGTCCTGCAAGGTCTCCTGCATCATCACCATCCTGCTAGCTGCCCACACTGCGGGCACACCAGGCCCTGGTCCCATCACAGCAGCAGGCTGTGGGGCTCCCATCACAGCGATGCTGGGGTGGCCAGTGGGTCTGCAGCCATGTGAGCAGCTGAGAAAACTCCCCACCAAGCTGAAGCACTCCGCTGGTGTCTTTCACCCACCCAGGAGTCCAAAACGACACCATGACTCACTCCTTTTCCACAGGCAGTGTTGCCAGCTCTTGAAATACTCAATGTTTTTCTTAGAGCCCTGGCTCCTGAAGCCTTGTAATTACTTGAGCTTCCATTTACTTTAAATAAAGCCTATTTCTAACACTCATATTTTCAGAGAATAGCCAGAAAATGTGACCTCTTATGAGCTCAGAAGCCACATAATGAAAACCCCCACCTTTAGTTTTTGTATTTCAATTTTTCTCTTCCCTTCATCTCATGGTTTTCGCAATCTGCTCTTGCAGATCAGGGCTGCTGGAAGTCTTCCTCTACCTCTTGAGTCTTGCAGCGTTGCAGATGATCTTGAATCTGTGCCTTGGGTGTGTTGACATCTCAAGTTCAGCGACTTCAAGAATTTACTGTGGATATTTTCTGTCTGCTGACACATAGCTTCGTGCAGATAGCAGTGAAGGTAAGCAGAAAGGTTGCCATTCCCAGTCTGCACAGCAGCCTTTTGCTGGTAGGACTTCTCTTCCATGAGCATGTCTCAGATTCAACCTCTGCTTTGAACTCCCAAAGTTTAAACCCCAAGTTTTTGCTGGTCAGGTTTAATTGCCTCCCAGAAGAGCCCAGCTTCTTTCCGAGCTCTGTTCTGCTAAGTGATGCTGCATTGCCTATACTCAGGCAAACCACAATCCCACAACAAATGCTCTGCTCCCAGGTTCAAAACCCCTTGCCCAATGATTTCAGCACGTTTCCCCACTCCTTTCAATTCCAATTCAATAGCAGGAATGAAAGTGCTGCTGCTTCCTTCCCACCCACAGGTGCAATGACTTCTCTGTCGACCATTAGGCATCACAACAATTTGATGCTGCTGTGACAGGACATGCCACGGAGAAGCAGTGATACCTGGTGATGAGTAAGGAGCTCTGGTGGTCCCTCCCATGATAAAGCATCAGGAACATGTGAAGGATGGAGATGCGATAAAATGATCCAATCCTGGGCAAAGCTCCAGCTGAGGCTGCTGCTTTATGGGACAGCAGATGTTGCAGCCATGAGACACAGGCACAGGAAGCTGGCTGCAGCAGCTAAGGAACACCTTCATGTTTTCCTTGCACTGTTCAGAAGCTTGGAAAATTTGTCTTCTGTCCTCAGCCCCCCCACACGGCAGCCAGAGTACGTGGTGATCCCAGGGAATTACCTTTTGGAGTAATCCTCTTACTTTTACAACAAGCACTGGTGATCTCCAGCTAGGAGCACATGATTGGAAGTACGAGTAATGCAGAGACATTCCAAAACACATACTTTCTGGAGGGCGGGTTGCTAGCACTTTTAGCAACATCAATCAATGCAGTGGCCAAAATCACACATTCACATCGAGACCTACAAAATATGGAAAAGTTTAAATAACCCTTGGAAGCAATCCAGGAGTTGGTCACTCAGCCTGCATGAATAGCACAGTAACACAGCCCCGTAATGAAAGCAGCAAGATCCGGCCTGTTGGTTTTCCAGTCTGATTTTCCCATTCCAAATGGAGGGGAAGTGGCAGAACTGCTTTGTCTCCTGGCTGGAGGAGCTTGGCTGTAAGGACCTCAGCTTTCAGGAACAGGAGCAATGTGAGTTTTCTCCATCCGGGGTTCCTCTTGGCTTCAATCTCCTTTTTATTCTCCACTACTTACACCTCTTTTACATAACCTGGGAGCTGCTTGCTTTCTGCTGCAGGAGATTCTCCCCTTCCTCTGTTGGAGACCTCATTGCTGTGCAGTAGCAACCTTGGAGATCCAGTGAATCCACACATTTTTCTCCTCCAGCCCTCGCACCCCCAGTGGCACCTGAAGTTTTCCTTTCTTGAGGCAATAGGACAGAGAAAGAGCAGCATTGCACTGCCTCACTTTCCGAGTGGGAGCAGCCAGTGGAGAGCAGGACTGAGGGTTTACTATAGTGAGAGCTGCTCACATCTCCAGAGGAAAACAGTCAGAGCTTTCTTGCTTCTGTTTTCCCCAGCAACAACCTGAAGCAGAATCCCCTTTGCCATAGCTAAAAGGATGATGAAGAAATAAACGCAGGAGGTTGTGTTTCCCAACCAACTTAGGAGCAAAACATCTCTGGAAAGGAAGGGAAAGGATGGATGGGAGCAGAAAGAGCAGCCCAAGGGTGGGTTCCTGTGCTATGAAGTGCAATGGGCAGCCTTTGGCACAACAAATCCTTGGCATCCAGACATCTTCGGGGTGGCATCTTTGTGTGGTCCACTGATGGCACCAAGCACCAAGACACACACCCGCCTTCCACCGGTGTAGCATGTTAACACATCTTCCTCCTTGATGCTAGGAAAAAAAGTGAAGCAATTCAATACCAATATGCATTCGCTGACCTGCCATTCAACCTGGAGAAGTCAAGCACCTTCCACTTGTTTGTTTTTTTTTAATGTGGTTTTAAATGTTTTTTAGAAGTATCTGTTTATTACAGCTCAATAAAGTTTTATTTTGTGAAAAACCATGACTGGTTTCCTTCGCTTTAAACAACAAACAGCCAACCTCCCTGGCTAGCACCTCCTCCCCGATTCATAAAAACGTGTTAACAATTCATTTAAAATTCATATACAAGCCAAGCGCAGTTTATTCATGAAGTTACACAAATTAATACAAAGCAGCACACTGCCTGGTCCTGGCATGGAGTCAAAGCGTGCTCTGACGGCCTCCCTCTGCTGAACAATGCGTCCGTGTGTGCTCGGGGGCTGCCCTTACCGAACCGCAGTGCGGGGCAGCAGCAGCGCAGACCTTGGGTTGTGCAAGGCTGTGTGTGCCTTCTCCTGCTATCCATCCTCCACCATCAGCTGTTCTCTTCCACGTGTAGCCACAGTGATGGGTACGTTTTTCCTCTCCAGAGTGCTGTGACCTGGAGTGTTACAGTCAGGGATGCTTGCAAGCGCTGTGAGTCTGGTGGTGGGAAAGTAGCGCTCCAAGGGAAAGCCTTCTGCTTGCAGAGGTGTTCATCCAGAGCAGGCACAGGCAGAATGTCCTGCACAATGTGTATGTTTATAGTTGTAACAAACTACGTGGTGTGAAGGAAGATTACAATGGCAGAATTGACTTGTCTGTCCCTGTGTCCAGAAAAGCAGCTACACCAGATCTCGCTGCCTGCTTCCCACCAGCCTGACTCGCAGAGACACATCCATGCCCTCACTGCCCTGGGGAGCTGTTTCCTCAGGCGGTTTTTCAGCCCCATCCCAGCACCCCTGTCCTTGTCCCCAGTGTTACCCTACCAGGGCCAGCACTGCAGAAGGAGCAGGTGAAGCTGGTGACCTTGAGCATGCTGCTGCTGCTGCTAATGGCCCTAAATTTGTCCCATCACCATCTCTTCTCATGGCCTAGGTGCCACCCGTAGGGAGAGCCTTGTGCCGTACTTCCTTCTCTCATTGAGCTATGTTGTGGGTGGGTTTCAGTCCCTGCCTCTGGGATGGATGTTGGACATAAGTTTGTCTCCTACCCTGCATCTGGGATGGACTGAGCCCCTGCTGCAGGCAGCCTGACTCCATTCTTGTCTTCTAAGTTGCCCCCTTGCAGGTACACATGAGTTGTGTCTCCAGCCTTCTCTCATCTTCCACACTGGGTGGCCTCTGGACCTGGTTCATCACTTCCTTGCTGGGCTCTCCATGGCCCTGCTGTGCTCAGTACCTCCAGGACAGCACACAACTGCTGAGAACGCTGCCTGCACTGGGATATCCCTTAGCCCTGTTAACTCCAGGTTATGCCATGCTCACAGCAGCCCTGCTGGTGCCTGGCTGCCTTGCCATGTGGGCAGCTGCAGGCTGGCCAGGTGGAGCAGAGAATTTTTTGTATTTTGGAGTACACAGTTCTGAAATGTCTTCTTCCAACAGTGAATGTCTCAGAATCACATGAAGAGAGCCTTCGCAACAGAGGAGAAAAAGAAAACTATGATGTTGCATTATCTCTTCAGGAAGTTTGGGTTTTGGCTGGTTGGAGTGTTCAGGTCAAGCATGCAAAAAAAAAAATGGTTCTAGAACAGCTGAAACGTTTGCAAAATGAATTTTGTATTTGATTTGCTGAGATCTGGCTGTACAAAATGTTGGCAAACAGATATTTCCAATCAAGAAATTCCTTCTATTGAAGATGAGTGCAATTACTCATCCTTTCATTTGCTTACTTTTCAGCTGGCCAAACTGAATGCTGCCCCATTCCAAAAGAGCCAGTGTAAAACTTGGAGGGCCGTGCAGTCTTTCATGCTCAGCAGGCACAGAATGTGGCTGGACTCTCATCCATCCCTGTGATGTTGCCAAGCTTGTGAACAAGTTCCCTGTGAGCTTAGGTTTGGGTGAAACTATCAACTGAAGCTTCTTTGAGTCATGCAGTGAGAGCACCGCAGCTCCTTGCCATCAGCTGCCCCTTCACAAGGGCTGGGTTTATGCAATTCTAACAGCGACGGAATTAATTTAAAGGTGAATGTTATAACTGGTGTTAAGGGATATGTTCTCTTCAGTAACACCCAGTATGGCTCTGCAGATCTACAGTTTTAATTAACTTGTAACAACTGATTTTATCCACCGAGTAAGCACGCACCTTTGTTTAAGCACATATTCACCTCCATTCTTTCTTTTTCTTTTCTTCCAGAAAGAAAGAAGTCAAACCAGACAATGGTAACAGGCTGCCAGCAAGGTGCTGAGGAGCTGTGCCTGGTTTATTGGGAGGGAGGGCACAGCTGGGTGACTGTCACACCAGGACACATTGATTGTCCTCCATAAAGGAACATGGAAGCAGCAGCAAGAGAAGTGTGAGGCCAGGTGGGACCTGAGAAAACAGCCCTCGCTCCTACCGCCTGTGCTCCTTGGAGCAGGGAGCAACTCAGGTCCATGGAGAAAAGCACAAGTGTGGCTTGATGTTATCAATAAATTGTCAGCCTGGATTTCCCTGTATTGCCAAGGGTCAGTGGCTGCGGTGCCAGAGGTGCTTTCCCTGGGGGCTGTGGGGCAGCCAGTGAGCAGCATGCTGTACGTGCAGCATGGCCCCCAAACAGCGCATCGCCTGTCCTGCCTCTTCCTCAGGGACCTGAGAGGTTTGTGAGTGACAGCATCAAATGCCCCACACTCTTGCTCCTTCCCCCCTTCTCTGCTCACCTCTTATCTAAAGTGCTCTCCTGCCTCCAGCAGCTGAGTTCCGTCACACTGGGGAGGTCCAGTGGCCCATAACCTCATAACCTGCAGCTCCCAGAGCACATCAGGTGGGTCACAAAATGCCACAGACACGTTTTAGCCCTAAGCTCCAAGTCTTCTTCCCCAGCCTCTCTAAATCTCACTGACACGCTGTTTCACACTGTGCTTTCTCCAGGGCTACCAACAGGAGCTGGCACCCTCCTTCCCAAGTTGCCTGCTCTGGCTCGCAATGGGAAGCATCTGGAGTTTGGTCCTAACTTGGTTTGAATCAGCTGCACACCCAAGGGAAGTGCCAGGCAGGGGCACCAAGCCCTCTTGTGCCTCTGGGCATGGCAGGACCTGACATATCTCACCTGTGGGAGAAGAGATGTTTTATCAGCAACAGACAAATCTGAAAAAAAAAAGGGGGGGTTGGAGGCTCAGTTTAGCTGTTTGCAGTCTTTTGGGAGCTACTGACACCCCCCATGTTCCCCTGGGGCTCTGCAGCAGCGTTCTGAGCTCCTGACTGCAGTCATGCTCTCCCCAGGTGTCTCACGGTTCCCCTCACACCTGTGGTCCACAAGGGCTCCATAGCTACAGACTGAGAGCAGTGCAGTGTTGGATGGCACACCAAAGGCCATACCTCTGCTTTGCCATGTTGTTCCCTGGCTGATGACATATATGTGCTGCCTTCTTAGCAGCATCTGTAGCTGAAAAAACCCACACACAACAAAATCAGCAGTTATTTTTTGTTTTATATCGATGACAACTCATTTTACAGGTTTATTACAAAATCTGCTTGCAATGTCAATCTCCAGTAGCTGGGAGCTGTATTTGCTGAGGTTAGACAAGAATGTATTTGAGACCTTTTCCTTTTTTTACAGCAAAGAGACTGAGAAATACTGTGGTGACGGAGCAGAGTCCCAACTGCCAAAGCTGGTACAAGTCCAGAACTGCACTCCAAGGTAAGCAATGATGTGCTGTGTCTCTTAGCTGACTTATAGGCAGCTAAAATTTGCTGCTTAATTGGGAACCATGTGCTTCTTAGAGCCAATGGAGCGATGCTGCCGGATCTCTCCCCCTACAGATGCAGATCTTCTGTCTGATGGCAAAAGTCGGCCACACAGCTGGCCGAGATGAGACACTTCTCTGCAGATGGTTAAGCTTAAGCAAAATGCATCTATGCTACACTCTTTGTTGAATTAAATCCCAGTCATTTTGGGAAGCTGTTGCTTAAAGGTAAAAGTAGATCGCATTTCATTAGATGATGCCTGGGATGAAAAACCGGAGCTGGTTTTATAGAAAACAAGGCTAACCTTCTCCCAGTGTGTATTCTTCTCCTGCAAAAGGTGGGAGAGGAATCCTGCAACTGAGAGCACTCCCCGACGGAGACCGGGAGCGAGTGTGAAGGCAGAGCACAGCAGGGCAGTCACTCCCATCCTAGCAGCAATGAGATGGGTCACTGAGAGCTGCTGTTGCTCCTCTGAGGCTGAGAGCCACAGGTGGACCCTATGGGAGAGGCTGGGAGCACAGTGATAATGGTGACCTGCAGGGTGAACACTTTGTGCCTGCTGGGTGCCAGCTGAGCATGCGTGGCTGGGGTTGTGCTCTTCTTTCTTTTCAGAGGCAGTCTGGTGTAGGCTTAGGGCTGGGACAGAAACAGGAAAAACAACTTTAGTGTGAGAGGTTAGGGAACAGGTAAGCATCCCTGCAGGATGAGCAAGGAAAAGAGCACAAATGTAGGCAAGAGTGCAGCAGTGGCTGGTGCAGAAAATGAGTCTATGACTTTCTAGAAAAAGAGCTGGTTTTTCTCTGATCCCATCCTGACTCAGGAGCAAGCCAGAATCCTACAACTTCTACATAGTCTGTTCCAAAAGGAAAAAGCCTTTTAGAGCAGTTGACAAATTCTGGTTTAGTAGAAAAGTTGATTTGTTTTGAACTGAACATAGAAAATGAATGTCAAGGAAAAGTCATTTCGAAGCAAGCAAGTCCATCCTTTTCGTTGGGGAAAATGTCAAAAGGGCACGCTGACATTTACATTTTTTTTTCACTCTCCACTTTGTTCCTGAACAAAAATTTGCCAAAGCCAACAGGGTGTCATTTTCTGATGGAAATCTGTTTTGACAAAAATTTTCCAACCAGCTTCATGAGCTACGCACAAACATTTCCGCTCTCCATTCCAGCCTGGATTTGGCAGGAGGGGGAGGGGCTGACGGCTGGAGAGGGGCTCTGCTTTTTGGTACCCAATGGTGATGTATCACCCTGCCCTAAGACCCATTGCTGCGAGAAGCAACGCTGCTTCTGATGCCCTGGCACCAAGGCTCACCCCATTTGGCTTGCTGGCTAGCCTGGGTGGAATTGCAGCACTCCCTTAATGGGAAATGCTCACATGTGAGTTGAATTACAGCTTGATAGTTGTTAGTTTGAAGTTAGGTCCCATTTAGACTCCAAACGGAATGGAATGCAAATATGTTTTTCCTGCACAAACCTACCACTGCTGCTAGCAATACTGGGTGTCTTGGTGTGTGTGCTGTGCCTGGGATGGGTTCAGAAATGCACCTAGGCTTCACACCAGCTGTAGCCCATTGGCATCTCCCACCTGGCAACATGGGCTGGAACACTGCTGGGAGCAAAGTCAGCAGAAGTTTTCCTTCAACTGGGCTGACCATTCAGGTGAGCTGCAGGTGGTGTGTGGCATTCCTGCCTGGTTGAGGGGCTGTTCTGCCATACTGCAGGGATTTCTTATACTTAGGGTATTTTTGCTTTAGGTTGGAGTTCATGGATTGCAGTAGAGATATCAAACGAGGGCAGGAATCCTTCTGGCTCTGGCTGAAAGGAAAGTGAGTGTCAGCTTCAGCTATTCCCATGCTTCCTTTGCCATCCTTGGCACAAGACTGGCACCTCTGGAGGTAGCTGAGGAGGGGGCAAGACTCTTCTTGAGGAGTCTCCTCACTGCAGGGTGACCAAACATTAGCTTAGATTAGATGTCACTTTCACAAGTTCAATGTTCACGAGTTCAATGGGATTAATTCCACTCCATCTCGTGGAAGCATTACAGTGAATACAGGGTGGCCTGTGGAGTTCTCTCTTCCTTGGTGGAGTACTTGGGGAACAGATCCACACAACCCTTCATTTCTGGCTGACATCATCAGCCTGTCTCCAAGGAGAGAAAGTCCTGGATGACTGCAGGCTACAGATCTCAGCCAGCTCCTACCTGCTGACAAGGTGCTGCTGAGATGTGTGACAACTGCAGATGGCTATCAGCTCCTGGAGATCGCCTGTCCGTGCTCTCCTGTCCCCTCATTTCACTGAGTGGCACCAGGGGAAAGTGACAGCTGAAGCACCACCTGACCAGACAAGAAAAACACCAGAAAAATGCAGGGGAAACTTTCAGAGTTCTTTCTTCTTTGTTTCTTCTACGACCAGCTCACGCATGCAGTGGTTGTGATCTAACACCATCCCCACACTGGCTCAGCTGTTCCTTGGCCCAAAACTGGATCTACCAAGTCATTCTGCTACAGAGCAGTTGCTTCTCCCCATCTATTCACCTTGCTTTAAGGATGCACCTGAGATCCCACAGCTCACAGCCAAGCTGGTGGCAATGCTTGCAGCAATCCATGAGGACTAGTAGCTCATCTCTACATCACTTGAAACCAGCATATGTGAAGGAAGAGGTTTGGGTCTCTCCCGCTGCCCTGTAGGATGGTGGAGAGAACCACCAACCTGTGGGCAGACACAAGGGCCCCCGCCATGCTGGCAGCCCAGCACCTATCCCTGCAGAGAGCCCAGCTTGTGCATCAGCTCAGCACAAAAGGGGCTCAGGATAAAACGTAAGCACAAGGCATTGGATGTTACTGGGGGGGGTGGGTGGAAAGCCACAGCGGCAATAAAATTAATTTCCTTCTCTAATATATACAAGACTTTCTCCAGGAGAATTATGACCCAAGCTGATCAAAGTCTGTAAGTGGTACTTATGCTATCAGTTTCACCCCCTTAATGCCCTCCTGTCAAAACAAAATCCCTTCGAAAGGCTTTGAGGAAAATCACATGAGCATAATGGCTTTCAAAAAAAGGGCCCTAAGTACTCAGTAACATATACAGAGAAGACTATTAGATCGGCTGGTGTAATTGTACTTATATTCAAACGTAAACATTCTTATATGAGCAAGTTACTGCTTACCCACAGAGCAGAGCACAAGCTGCAAATGCTTTGGTTATCAGCAGAGAGAGGAGGGGCTGGCAGCAGTGGGAACTTTGCCCTAAGACAGGATGGTGACTTTGGGCAGAATTAGATAAAAGGGGAAGAGAAGGGGTGGGGGAAATGATGGGGCTTATTAAAGAACCATTTGGAGATGTACACAGAGAGTATATATATATATATTTCTTCGGAGGGGGGGCAGGTGTCATAGTTGTAGTGCCATGCAAGCGCTTGCAGGTAGGAGTTGGACACATCAGACTATCTGATCCTTTATCTGTGTTTGTTCCAACATGTCCTCCTTGGATTTAGTGCTGCTCTGACAGCTCTGGGAACCACAGCTCTCCGTGTGTTCCCAGGATGGGGGCACGAGGTGGTGCTGTGAGGTGATGGGGTGCAGCCCAACCAGACCCCCCGTCAGTGGGTGCAAGAAGGCTGATGCCTCAGGCACCCACTGACCACTAGTACTGGGAGCAGGCTGCAGACCCATGGGAATGACCAGCCCATCTGTGTCTTTGCACAAAATAGAGCCTGAGGATTTGCTGATACACCTGCAGGGATACGGTCACAGTACGTGCTCTGTGTGCAGCTCCTGCTGTATGTTCTGCCATTTTGCTTTACTGATTGGGAATGCTTCAGCTCCTCAGACCTTTGCTAGTAGCAGCAGTGCTTCAAGGGCGTTCCATAGCTGGGGAAGGCTGAAAAGCATCAGTGGTTCAGGGTGAGTCTGGAGGGTAATAGATGAGGACAGTGAGCAGATGCTGATATTAGGGCAGCACAGCAGAGTGCTGTTGGTGACTTGGATGCTTCTGGGTGGAACAGTTACTTCGAGGGGCAGTGCCATGTGTTTCACCTGCACAAACCCACAGCAGGAGCTGAGAGCAGCACCCATTCCTTCAGTCCCTCTTCTCTCCTCCAGTTTGCATTTCTTCCTCTGACAAGCAGAGCCCAGAAGTTATTTCTTTGGAGTCTCCTTTCTCTTTCCCAGGGTTTCCACCCTCTTTGTGCCCCAAGGACCATTCATTCTCATTGCCATGTTGCTTTATTTTTTTTTTTTTCACAAAAGCCTGAAATATTTCAAAAGCTTTCTTAGAAAGACAAAATGATACCAATAAAACCATACGTTTTCTATTACTCTTTTTCTGGTGAGTTGAAAACAAATCTTCCCTGGCCATCCTTCTTGTGCTGCAGCAGAGACAAAGTCTGCTGGAGTCAATGAAAAGATGTCCATAGATCAGGCTAGTCCAGATTCCTAACATCTCATAGAGGTATTTCCCTATCTGTCCCTCCTTCTTGGACTTACTGTCTTGCTCTCCCTTTGGAGGAAATTCCTTTTCTGGTGATAACCATGTCTCTAGCTCATATTTCCTCTTTCTTGTTGACAGTTTTAAACCAATAGATTTATGAACTTTGAAGTAATAGAAATATTTAAGACATACCTACTCTCCCTTATCTAGAACAGGCTGGGATTATTATTCTTCTGGACACTGCACTTGTAAAGGGAGACATTTGCCTTTCAACCCATCTTCTGGACAGCCAACCCCACTTTGCTTAATGAGGACTCTGCTAACCTCTGGCTGCAGATGTATAGCACAAAGCATTACCACCAGTCTCGTCCCAGTGCTGTTGTACTGAATTTTATCCCAGGCAAGGTGAACCAATGTTTGGGATGGCCACAGCAACACCCAAGTGATTACAGGGTGCTTGGATGAGGGAGATGGGATTGGTGAAGTCCTGAGCTTTGGAGCAATGTGATTCAAAGGTCTTTTCCTCGGGGGTACCCAGATCTCTGCCCCCTCCATGCGGGATGCTCTAGCCTGGGAGAAGCAGATTCTTCACAGGTTTTATTTGTTAGGTGAGAAGGTTTCTGTCTCTTCAAACCCCACGTGGCTTTCATTATACCAGGAAGACAAAGTTTTCAGTTGGAAGACGCCACGCTGCCTCCAAACTCCAGCTGTTTCCCACACTCCATGCTGAGGCATTACCTACGTTATGCTGGGCACAGAGGGGTCAGTGGTAGGGGAACTGCCGCAGAACAAAACCCAAAGAGTGGGGTCCAGGAGTCCTGGCTGTGACCTCATGCTTGAGCAATTGAGCACAGTACATCAACCCATTGAAAAGGTCAGCACAGCAGCTTCAGAAACAGAAATACTGTCCCTCACAAAGTGATGCCGGCTGCTGGCCAGGTCAGAAGTAGCCACAGCACTGACAGCAGCTTAGAGCTGGCCTTGTCTCTGTTAAATGGGCAAGGAGGATGCTGCAGTTTGTTCCTGTCCTGAGGGACAGCCTTGTCCCCAGCTTCCAGGGATGGACATGCTGCAGCATCGCTCTCCTCCTGTCCCCAAGAGCCTGCTGAATGTCAGTTCCTCCCTGAAAGGCTTCACAGATGGGCACAGAATATCTCCACCTTCTTCCTTGCTCTCTGCTGGGTCCCTGCTTACTGGATAGAGGCAGAAGAAGTGGACCTACACAGTGAGCAGTCCTGCCTGACATATGGGGGCAGCTGGATACCTTCAGGGCATGTTAACCCATGTGCTGATTTAATGCTGTCAGTCTCCCAGGAGACAGGGGCTAAAGGTGATTACAGAGGTGGCAGCAACCTCCCACCCTAACCTGAGCTCTGTGGTCAAGGCTGTTCAAACCACCTGACACTGATGAGCAACACCTCCCAGCACCCCCGAAGAGCAGAGCAGGAATTCCACAGGTGAGACAACTTTGTGGTTAACAAGGATTTTCTCATCTCTGATGAGCATCAGCTGACAAACTCCTGTGGCAACCTACCTGCTGCTATGGTTGAGCTGGGTGAGGCTGCACCTGTGCTCCAGCAGTTCTGGTCCCTGCTGTCCTGGTGTGCCATGCTGCTGGCCGTCTGCTAAGCACCCTCCTTTGGTCAGGAGGTCTTTATCAGCCCTGTTCCCAGTCTGTCACTCTGCTCTCTGAAGACAGCTCAGTGGTGTAAATGGAGCAGGGTGGCTGGGTCTGTGCCCAAACAGATCTATGAAATGATGTTTGCCACCACGACGAGTAACAGATTTGTGACTGTTTTCATTCATGCGTTTATTCCCCCTCTGTAGTGCTGGTGTCTTCAAGGCGAAGCGCTCTAGTAAGAGGCAGCACAGGGAAATTGCACCCTGGCATTTCCCCAGCTTTATCAGCTGCAAGGCTAAAAAAAAATAAATCATTTTCCAAGGCCATAAATCTCCAACCTTTCACCAGCTCTTACAGTAAGGCACATGTGCAGAACAACAGCAGGCTGTTTACCCCAAATCACCAAAGCGTTTGTAGCAGAGCTGATGAGTTTGCAGCAATGCAGTTCCCCCCCAGCTGTGGGGCTCGAGCTGTGCTCCAGGGGAGAGGAAGATACACTCCCAAAGCCCACGCTGGGATATTTCTGTGAGGATAATTTTAAGACCCCCTTAACAACATTGCATGTTGTTTTTTAGCTGGGATTCTTCCAGGTCAGCTTTCAGAGCTGTAGAGCTTGGTATTGTAAGGGTTAACTGGGTGTGCTGGGATGCGCTTCTCTCCTCTTGATCCGCAGGTCCTGGCTCTGTTAAACATCTCTCCCTTTCTTTTACATCCAACTCCTCTTTTACAAGGCTGGGTTTGGGAATCAGCCTGGCCAGGAGACGTCTTCCCATCCATTAGGCTGCCTGACAGCAGGTAACCATCACTTCAAAAGGACAAAATCATTCCATTTCCCCCCCCTAAATTACACTCCTGGAAAACAACATTTGAGCAGGACATAGGAAGCAGCAGCTGTCATTTCTTCTTGTGAGACCTGTTTGACTCTGCACCCAAATGGGCTGTCTTGAAGGGCAGCAGCAGAAGCAAGCCCTGTGGCCGCTGGGGGCTTTTAGGGCTGCATGACAGGGGCTGCAGGGCTCTTTGCCCAGAGAGCTTTGCAGCTCCGCTTTTATCCCTCACCCTCCAGAGGAGCTGAAAACGCTCCGTTTTATCAGCGTGCTGCTGACCTCTTACCCTGGATCAAGCCAGCAAAGGCTGGATCATGTCTTGGCTAATCACTGCAGCTGCAGATCGGAGTCCTAAAGCTCTGCATCTTCCACGGGATGCACTGAGCTTACTTTCTCAGCCTGCCTGGCGCTTTTTTCACACTTCTTCCTTCCCTCCGCCTTTGCTGACTCAGTGCAATGTTTCCCACGTCACTTTTCTGCCTGGCCATGCCAGCCGTGCAGCCTGGTGTGTGCAGTGCATCCCCCAGCACGCAGGTTGCAGGGCTCCGTGCTGTTCGTGTGTGGTCCTCCACCTGGGAGCCAGCGCACAGCTTCACCTCTCCTGCTCGGGCATTGCACGGGACAGCAATAACAGTGGGAGAAAGGTCTCCTGCGAGGAGAGATCAAACGGGAGGGGACTGCTATCCTTTAATAAGAAACTCATAAAGAAGAGGCCCCGGGGTTATTTATTTTGGTTTTGGGCTAGAAGCTTAAAAAGAAAAGCCTGAAAAAGCAAGACAGGCATGCACTGAGCCAAGAGATCAGATACGATGTTGTTTTTCTTTTTTTTAATACACTTATTTCTCCTAACAGTTCAGGTAAAGCACATTATATTCCTAAGAAACCCCCCAGCCCCTCTCACTGTGGAGCTTCAGCCACCACAGCATGCCCTCACTGCAAGAGGTGCTCCTACTCGGCTGTCTTCGCTTTGGCTTTCCAGGGGCCAGCCCTCCCACTTCCCAGTGAAATCTCTGCAGTGATGATCTGAGAGGCTGCAGCCCTCTGGTGCCTTCCCAGAAGCCCAGGTAGGGTAAAGATATCTCCTAGCACATGTTGCAGGGTGAATGCTGAGCACCAGGGTGGTGGTCCCCAGACCTGCCCGAGTGTTCACCAGCTGCTGATATGCCGTATTTGTATTGTTTTAAATAATGGAATGGCTTTGAACCGAGCCCTTGGGAAATACTTTCAGTCTCTTCCAGGCTTCCTGATGTCTTCTCTCTTTGCAGACAGGGGCCTACCTGAAGGACACCACTCCCATATTTACAGGATCCACATCAAAAGCACAACTTGACTGATGATGTAACCAACCCAATTGATGAGTGGCTTGGAAATGGCTTTTTCAGGACCCTTCCAAAGCGGCATTTTCAAGAAACACGGTCCCCTCTGCTCCACCACCCATGGCACTGAGCACTCCTGTGCACAGGACTGCACAGTTCACCTCTGCTATCAGAATTCCTTCTGTTCTAAAGGAAAGGGGACTGCAGACGGCAGGCAGTGCATCCCGGTGACTGCGAGGAGCTGGGCTCCCCAAACAGGGCAGCAGGTGCAGCCCCTATACAGCCGTGGGCAATGGTGCATAAAGATGAAGGCAGATTTTAGCTGCTAAAATAAGTGAAAGGCTTTAGGGCACTCCTACAACCTCTGATTTATTTATTTCTCCTCACACCTTAAGGATGCATGAGAAAACACAAGTGTCCCACAAACACTGATATACATGAAGTAACCTATTTCCAACAGCTCCTTGCTGTCTCAGTCTCTTCTCTCACCAAAACTAAACCAATGGCCACTTTTCCCAATTACCCCCTCAAAATGTGAATATCAAGTTAAGAAGGGGGTGAAAGCAGAGCTCAGAGCTAGCACTGGAGCTTGCTTCTGCACATCTTTAGGGCCATGGGGCTACTGCTGTGCTTCCCTGGGTGGATGCCAGCAGTCCATCCGCCCTCCCCCCTGGCCTGCCTGGGAACCTGCTGCCAGGCTTTGGCACTCCTCATCAGACAAAGCTATTGGGAGCCCCATGAGATGTGAAAGATATTTTAGCTGCTTCTCCTCCTTTTGTTGGCACAAGCCATCCTGCAGCACTCACCCCCGACAGCAGAGCGGGGTGCGGCCCTGGAATGCTGACCCACCAAAGAGCCTGGCTCCTGTGGCTTTCCCGTAGTGACATCCTCTGCAATGACCCACCATGACCTTCATGGTCAGAAAAGGGGCTGATAACCCTGCTGAGAGTCACCATGCTCTGTGGTTACAAAGCCATGGAAAAAAAAACAGGAGGCATTTCAGGAGGAGAGAAAGACACAGGGAGAAATGCTCACTACCTGCACAAAGAGGGAACAAGATGAGCAATGTGCATCCCAATGCTCCTGGTCACATCTCCATCAGCCGTACGCTCTCCTGAAAGAGTTAACTCCTCAGCCAGTGCACTAAGTGGTCAGCAGCCCAATAAATTATGCCCTCGAAAGACAAACCACAATCATCATTAGTCACGGCTCATTGGCCTGTTAAGGCTCCTCAGTGAAGTTTATCTCTTCCCTCCTGTCCACCGGCAGCCATATTTCATGCTCCGAAAACAGATGACCCCCGAGGTCAGCGAAATGAAAGCCCCATTCAACAGGTCTGCGAAGGGCTCGCCGCGGAAAAAAACGGCCGGGGTCAAAATAACATTGAGATACGGCCAGACCTTCAGCCGCTGCCCTCCCGGAGCAGACACACACCACACGCTCAAGTGACCAAGACATGTTAATCCGTTTCAGGATCAGGCAGGGTCAGGCTGGGGCTGGGAGGAACAGTGGCATAATTAGGTGAGGGTGACCTCCATAAAACAGTAATGGGCTTCCAGAGGCGCTCTGGTGCGGGGCTTTGCGCCCGCTGCCCCATCCATGGTATGGCAGAGGTGGCTGTGGTGAGACGCTTCTGTCCCCACTGGATGTCCCTGTCCTAGATTGTGGCTGGTCTTGTGGGCAAGTGCATGGTACCCATGCACCTGGATGGGGAGGGCATCACAGACTTATGTCACCTCCCAGGAAAGTGTTAGTGCAAGGCTTTATGAAGAAAGGAGAGGTGGAATCACCCCAGGTGGAGCTGAAGGAGGAGGAATGAGGAAGGCTCCCAGGCACCGTGTCCTGTACACAGGTTCCTCACCTCTGGGCACTGACCCTCTTTTTATAGGGAAGGACAGCCAGGTCTGTCCAGCTTCTGCCATCAGCATCCTCCTTTCTGAATCATGAGGCCGAGGGGGCAGCTGGGGCAGCACCTTTGCTCCAGACTTCTTTTTTGTTCTATTCCTCACTCTAGAAAAATACTTCTGTGTGATAGAAAGGCAGAATAATAAAGGTGATAAGAAGAGCACCTTGATTTTTTTACATTACGTATTTCTGTGTTTTGGAACAAGGTGGCATTGAGTTCGTTGCTATAAAAGAAGCATTATGACTGAGTATTAAATGGGAAGCTGTAGATTTAATTAAATGGGTCAGACTTCAAGTGCTTGACTGAGCAACAATACATTTCATCATCAAGTTACACTTTTGTTCCAAACACTTTTTGTATGTAAATTTTTACATGCCCAATACATGAAATAAAAGATTTCAAACCAAACTGTTACAATCCGCTGTGAAGTATCAATCCAAATTAAGTCATCACCAGCTGAGCTGTGCATGAGTGGTCAACCCCAACTCTTCCTTGTAGAAAACGAGTTGACACCCAAAGCGTGCCATTTTCAGAAGGGGCTTGGGTGGGTTTTTTGAGCTCCGTTCTACCAGCTCTTTAGTGGGTGACAGCATCATCGTCAGGAAGCTGTAGCTGAGCTGGAATTTGAGGACAGCCCTGGGGAGGGCAGCTCGGCTCTTTGAGGGCAGGGCTGCCCCAGCAGCACCTCTCTGGATGTTAATGGACCTTAAGACTCTGCAGGACACGTTGTACCCAGTGATATCATTTTCATGTCACTGGAGGCCAAATCAGGGGCTGAACCCACCTTGACATCTGTGTAGCTATAAAGGAAGGGCTTTAAAACCAGTTTCCCTAATGAAACCCCCTAATTGGTGTCTTTGAGCACTGTAAATCAGGAGTTTCTGGGTCAGGGCTATCCCAGCAGAAGGGAATGGAGCAACGGGGGTAATTCTAGATAACACTCCAGTGAGATAATTCCTTTACAAAACAGCTTGCGGGGATCACATTTTAAAACCGCTCTTTATCTGGATGTTTATTGCAGTGTGTGTCACGGGCTGTTGTAATATGAAGAGATGGGGATGATGTGGTTGGAGATATTCAATCTCCTGGCTCCCTCCCTCACCATTACAGCTGTGCACGGGTGCGGGTAATGGCCAGGGTGGGCTGGGTCAGGTGCAGCACATTGCAGATGCCACTGCTGTTGTTGGAGCTGGAGTGGAAGCACTCAGAGGCTTTGAGAGTGGTTTGCAGCAAAGGATCCCTGCAGGAACTGGGTACCTGTCTGCAGGGGCTGAGCACTCCTCTTACAGGAGTGGGGGGGAAGAGAGGTTTGCAGGAATGTGGTCTGAGGGTCCCTGTCCTCCCCTAGGGAGATGGGGTGTTGGAGTGCTCTGCCGTGGGGTTCTAGGCAGCAAAATGTCAGGAGTGAGGCGTTAGGGACCTGAGAAACTGAGCATCTCTCTCTCCACTCTCTGGGATCCCCAGTTCTTAACTCTTCTGCTGCATAACTCAGGTGATTCGATTGAACCGCAGCATCCCCTTCCCTTGCGCCGACCCACCAAACTTCAGTCACACAAAGAACCAATCTGCTCTAGCCAAAGAGTGGGGATGTTCTCCCCAGCTGGGGACAGAGGGCCGTGCTGCAGATGCTCCCCTGGGAATGAGGGCTGCAGCACTGCAGGGCTCTGAGCTGTGACTTCCCCAGCTCCCCCCCAGCGCAGCAGCCGCCAACACGTGCTGGCCATCTCTGATGACACGGTGCAGTCAGAACAAGGTGTGAACTGATGTGGTATTGATTCATTTCTGGGTGAGGGAGAAGAAAATGGATATCAAAGTGAGAGCATACATGACACGGAGTCAGCAGCAGGTAAGGCTTTGCTACTTAAATATGCTCTTTACAAGCCTGCTGAAAGCAAGCACAGATGTAAGATGGACAAGTGGGGACGGTGTGTGATACATGTGGCTTTTCATTCCCAAGTAAATAATGAAGCCATTAGTTATGTTGCAGTAATTAGCATCTTATTGTGGTGTTCCTTACTGCAAACAAGCCTGGGCTGAGTGCTGCCAAGCCTTCCCCGCCGCCTGCATGGAGCAGAGCGCATCTGTGCTCCCTATGGATGTGCCTCCCTTCGGTCACCTGCCCGTTGGACAAGGCAGCCTGAGCCTGCTCTATGTCTGTTCCTCTTTTCCTCCAGTTAGCCCCTACCAGAATGAAAGCCCTGTTGCTCGAGTTCCTTTGCAAAGCCTCAATCAGGGAAGCAAAGCGACTGCAGCCAGGTCCCAAGAGGAGGTGCAGCTGGAGCCCTGTGCAGCATGACACTGCGGTGCTGGCAGAAAATTTATAGCCTCAGGGTTGGGCTCTGGGCCCCCATTTTATTGCATTTTACACCAAACAAGCTAGATTAAGTTACCATTGTTTTCATCTGCTCTCAAAACCAGAGAGCAGGGAGATGGGAACAGGGAGCCGCAGTGATGTCAGTTCAGGCTGTCAGCAAATACATCAGATGTAAAGAAAAAGGAGGTGATATTTCATAAGCTTAGAATGGGATTTAGCTGTCCAGCAGAATCTGGAAGGAAAGGAGCACAGCTAGCATCTCCCCAGGACTGTATCATGAGAAGATTCTCCACTTTGCTGTCATTCCCAGGTGACAGAGGCACATCTGAGTGTTTGCTGCCCCTCCATTGTCCTGCCTTTGGAGGGTGACCCCACACTGCTGGCAGAGCTGGCAATAGGGAATTTTCATAGATTCCAGGACAAGAATCAGGGCTCTGGAGCTTGAGAAGAGAGCAGATGGGGGCTCAGCACTTCAGGTGGGGATGGGTGAGCCTGTTTCTGTGCAAGTGAAGGTGCAAAGGAATGGGGTGTGCCCCCAGATCTGCTTCCCTCCTTCCAGGGCTTTATGTTCTATGGCAGTGCATGGATTCTTACAACTTCTTCAACACCTTTTAAAGGTGAGCTGACAAATGCTGGTAGATATGGACCAGTCCTCACTGGCTGTGTTCTGAGTGAGCATTGGTCTGCATGCAGAATGTGTCAGGAGATACAGCCAGGAAGCACTGCCCCGAGGAGACTTTTCTAGAAGCTCAGGGATGCAAGTTACGTCTTGAGCACCAAATCTCAGAGCACTTGAACTTTGCCTCCTAATTATTTGCAGAACAAGCTAAACTTTGAACCCTACCCCTTGGCCCTGACTTTGCATTGCTTCTGCTCTTCAGCTAGGGACGGCGGTGAAGGAATAGAACAGGGTAGAAAGTGGGTTTTGTTCCCTGGGGGATGATGAAGAAGCTGAGCCATCCATCCCCATCTGCCTGCTCCCTCCCCAAGCCCTGCACTTCATCTCTGGCTTTCAGCTGTGAGCAGCAAGACTTGCTTGGGCTGCAAGCCACCAGCTCTGCCCTCACCAGTATGCTGCACATAGTGGTAGCAGCTGCTCTGGCAGAATAACAGCGGTCTTTTTCAACAGACAGAGCAGAGTCTGGCATCCTGCAGCAGGCCAAGTTTAATATGGCTTCTCCACTCTCAATTTGTCACAGCCTTATCAGAACATCTGCATCCTGGCCTCTTCTTAAGCCTGTAGAAAAATAGATATATATAATGCCTGAGTAGCTTTAAATTTGGAAGCGGAGTGGGAGTAGATGGAAGAAAATAAATTCCTCTTCATGTAATCATCAGAGGAGGACAGTTCTGAACAATGACCAGATCGTCCTCACGCTGATGATGACAGCAATTTTGGACTTATCACACCCCAGCACTATATTAAGGCACTGAGATTAAATTGTTATTCATTAGCACAACATCTGTGGAAAATCAGCTTGGAGAGGGCTGGTGCAGATGCTACAAAGCTTTGTGATGGGAGCAGAGAAAATGCTCCTGTGCAGGGAGAGCAGCGTCCTTTCCCTCCTGGCACTCCCCTGGCTGAGCCGCTCCTTTCCTCCTCACTCATTCCAGGCAGTCTCTGGCTATGGTGGATGCTGTTCCTTCCATGGCATGTCAAGGTGGATTTAAGTCCATGCTGCACTTGTCACTATGAAGGAAGAAGACCCCATTTCCTATATTTTGAAGTTCTAAAGGAGGGCCAAATGACCGTTCTCCGTGCATTCACACTGACATAATTTCATTCCTCAATTTTCTCTGTGTCCTCTGAGATGGCAGCCCAGCTTTTGGGCAAATTTAGGAGTAAATCGCTGCCTTGGTTGTTCTCCTGCACTTGGTCTCATCAGCACCTAACCTGTGCAGCCCTCCTTGTTCATAGCCGGGAGGAGCAACTCCTTGCAGCCTATCTGTGATTCCCACATGGATCAGTTGCAGGAGTATTAAGCGATTATTTAAGCCCAGTACTTTGGTGTTTTAAAGCAATTTCAGTTAGCCAGAGTACGAGGAATTGGGAAAAGCAGGACTGTAGCCTCACTGCTAAAAATACAGAAAAGGCTCTTAGCTGAAGATCTCCTGGAACTGCAACAGTGCTGGATTTGCTTCTATATATAAATATGCAGTTCCAGAAGCTCTGCTGCACTTCTAAAGGTGATATCTGAGTCTCTCCAGTCATCGCAATCCACAGCAGCACATTATTTGATTTCATATAGCATATGGATGATGGGGGGATGAGGGGCATTATTATCAGGCGCTGTGTTGATGTGTAGGACTGCCCAATAGCTCAGAAATCCAGCACAGCCTTCCCAGCAAAGCTGCCCTGCTTCTGCTCAGGAGTCACTGATGCTGGTCTGCAGAACCTCTGCTCAAAGAGCTTTCAAAGGACTATTTTAGCAGCTGGTGTGAACCATCCATCAGTGCTTCTGTCTTCACTCTAGCTTGCACCATTCTTGTTCGCCTTACTTCGGTTATGATGAAATTTAGAGGAACTGCTCCTGACAAATGAGACTCTCTAGTGGGTTGCTTCTTTAAACCATTAACACATGCTTAAACATTGACAGAACTTAGAATGAGAACTTTGAAAAGGAAGATCCTTCATTATCAAAGGCAGCTGGTGGCATGCCTTGGATCACTGCTATGCAGTAATGCATCAGTGCGAGCGTGGCCTCGTCTGATCAACCCTAAGCATGTCAGGAGAGGAGTGGGACAGACTGATGCTACCCTTTAAAAGTACCTTCATGTTATAAAAATGGGGTGGAAAGCTGTTTGTTTACAGGCAGAACAGGAAAGAGGTGAAGACGCAGGCTGGCAGTGCTGACTTGAGGCTTCTCCGTGTTCCACACGGACCTCAAGGACATTTCAAGGAAAGGCCTTGTACTGAGATCAAAGATTTTTTGCAAATCAGATGCCTGATGACAATTAAGCATGTCCTCCAAAGGAAGAGCTCCTGAGAGATTCCCCTTTTGCTGCCCTCAGCTTTTACAGTGATGATTCCCACTGGTGCTGCTGTAACAAGTCTCTCTGAGGGCACCAAGAACTCCAATGGCAAATACTCATTAATTGATTCACTGGGACCAAGAAAGCATCCAATCCCATTAGAGATAAATAATTTATGCCACTGAACTCTGAGATCGGGACACTATTGATCAAGGGCAAGAAAGAGGACAACAGCTGTTTCTGTTGTCAGCGTTATGGAACCTCAACTGAGATGATGATGTTCCAGCTGGGGGTGGGGGGGCCCACCAGGCTGAAGGTGAACAGCTGAGATCTCCTCATGGTGCAGAGGAAACTGTTTCTTAACCTTTAATACTCCATCTTTGATGATGCCAAGGGCCTTGAAACCTGTTGAGCTCCTGGAGGCTTTGAAGGACACCCACCTTGGGCAGAGCAGAGGTTTCAGGAGGAAACAGCAGAATTCAGCTTTTCA
Source organism: Pavo muticus (assembly GCA_016647715.1). Lineage (NCBI taxonomy): Eukaryota > Metazoa > Chordata > Aves > Galliformes > Phasianidae > Pavo > Pavo muticus. The sequence continues at coordinate 287,142 of JACDJE010000341.1, read as the reverse complement.
GAATGGGACCAACTGCCATAGTTTTGAAATTACCATTGGTCATGCCACTAAGCCCAATGCTTCAGAGCACCCACTCCAAAAGCACCAGGGGGGCACCCAGTCGTAGTAGGATGGAGGGGAGAGCAGCTCCTTTGAAAGACTGTGTTTTTTCAAGGATATTCACATGACAGCAGATGCAGGAAAGGGGAAAGTTGTGATGGAAACATAACCCTGTGCTGTATGCCAGCAGAAGGCATTGCCCTGCTTGGGGGCAGCACTGTGCATCTACTGCCAGCACCTACCCAGTGCCTTTGGAAGATAGAACAGACCAGTGCTTTCTAATTCAGCTTTAATTCTCAAATTTTGCTCTACATGAAGCAGCTGAGGGGGGAGGAGAGTAGTTTGGTTTTGGTATGTAAAAAGAAAAGGAGGAAGAAAGCGTAGTTCCCACTGGTGGTGTTTTTAAGCCGATCTGGAGAGGATGGAGGGATATTTCAGAGATGAGGCTGAAGAATGGGCAAAGATTTTCTGATGAGGTCCAGAACCAGTTGGACTTTACCCATTCAACCTTTTCAGCATTTGTATTGTCGAGAGACTGTTGAAACCTACATGAGCCAGCTGGAGGCTTTCCACTGACTTCAACAGAGGTTGGATCCAATGCAAATGGGTCCTTGCAGAACTCCAGGAGATGAGGGGGAAGCTTTGTGAGGTCCAACCGATCTGGAGAAACAGGATCACTCAGCTGACATCCCCCTGGAATGAGCACATGGTAATTTCAGGCAAAGGCAATCTGTTATTTCCACTCCTGAACATTTATTTGGGTCAGGGTGGGAAAATCCGATTGACTTGCCAAAGTCCCTCTGGGGTGGTAACAATCTAAATACCACATATTACTGTGTGTGTATCCGAAGAACCGTTAGCAACTGTGTGTTTATTACATCTGGCCTCTCACTGGAAGTTACTCTCTCTGCCCCCTCCCCTAAGTTCACGTGTGCACTGAATACAAGTCCCTTAAAACCACTGCAGGGGAGGGAGGCAGAGCAGCTCCGTGCCCAGCCCATGGCAGGGTTTCCTGCAGCCTGCAGGGAGGCGAGATCCTCCCAAGCCATTGGTCCCACCTGGCCAAGCCACCGCATGGACACGGGGTGATGCTGTCCCAGCATGTGTTGTCTATGGGGACCCATTCTGCACTTCGTTGTCTGAGGATGCACGTAGGTCTTCATCCATGGAGCTGTAGCAGGGCACAGGTTTCATCCTGGCAATGCTGATTTTGGCTTGTGGTGGAACGGGTGAAGTGGAGGGCAGAGAGGATGAGTGCTACGAAGGTGCTGTTACTACACTTCATCAATAAAAAGGACTCTTCACTGGTTTCCCAGGATGGATGGCAATGGAGCCCTGGATGAGATGCACAGCCCACCCCAAAACCCAAGTGCTTTTTGCAGAGCATCACTTACATGCTCAGTTCTCAGCCTCTCCCCACCCTGGCCAGACAAGAAACAGCACGAGCCTATTCCAGTTTTGGCAGCTCTAGGAATGGATCAGATCCACACTGCTCCAGCCCAAGAATGCATCATCTCCATCCAAGAGCTATAGCTGCCCATTCCAGAGCTGTTTCTGGGTGCGTCTTCCTCCCAGAGGAAACTTCAGCTGGAGAGACAGGCTTTCTAACCTTTGTATCCAAAAAGATGTGATTGCACCTTGGTTTTGGGTGTCACATAGGACACTATGGCTTTCAAAGTGTAACTTAAATTGGCTTTGTAATATAAGTGCCTTAATCCCATGGAAAGTGTTGGGGGGTGTTTGCAGGCTAGGTGGCAACTGAACAGGATAGATAATCCCAAATATCCCTCTCCTGGCTATTTAGAACCACCGGTGGATTGGTGCCTCTCATTCAAATGGTGCTTTCCAGCCAGAGTCCTTCACAGGCAGCTTTTTAAACTCCAGGTCTGTCTTATAAGCTACTTTGGATATGATTAATTTGACTGCATGCCATCCCCTTCTCTCATCTACCCCTTACTGTAGGGAGCTTTGGTACATGTGTTAGCACTGGGATGCTGTGGGTTTGAGGCTCCTGCTAGTGGCTTGCCTGACTTTGTCTGAACCCTGCTGCCGCTGCAGACTGGGGCTGGCCCTTCTGGGGAAGGAGAAAGCTAATTTTCATACTATGGTTAAAACCCATCAGCACCTGCACTACAGCAAAACCTAAGAGTCCTAGTGGGTCAGAACCACGAGTATGAGCACTCAAGTTCCTACTACAGAGGAGGACTGCGTCTTTCAAGCTAGCAAAGCCCTCTGAATGTATTCTGTGATGCAACCCAAGGCATCAGCCAATTCCCATCCCCACGCAGCCATCTGGGGTGGAAGGAGTGCCGCTGCACCAACAAAGTGTGACTCTGCTCTGTGCTCGCATCATTGCCCTCAGCTCAGGGCTGCGTGTGAGCCCTCGGTGCTGAAGTGAGAGCCAGAGGGGCTCCTCCACCCCCTGCTCTGACAATCCTGCATTTAGCTCTCACCCAGCGCACTTTGTGAAGCACTGAACAGCGTAAAAGCAGTGGGGAGGCATATCCTAGCCTGACCTCAGCCTCACAGGGCCCCGTGGACTTGCTCCCTTTTCCTCTGCCACGAAAGCTGGCGTGCATGCTTGCAGATAACAGCTTTCACAAAGAAAACCTGGCATCCCAAGGCACAAAGTGCAGGTGCTATGGGAAGCAGTTGGCAGAGCCTGCAAACAGGGAGTTCCCTCTCTTGCAGGTGGGAAGCGCATCTTGCAAAGCCTGGTTGGGTCTGGCTTGCTCCGAGGTGCAGATTGCAGAGCCAGGTGGTTTGCATTTTGGGGGAGTTTCTGCACGTCTCCATACCATCAGCTCACCCCCTTGCTCCCAGGAGCAGCTTGCTGTTTGCATGCACGGCCAATTTAAAGCTCTCCTCGCTCAGCCTTCTGCTGGCAGGGAGAGGGCCATAAGCACTCCGCAGCGGAGGACACAGCCCATGGGCTGACCCTGTGCCACGCAGACCCCACGCCTGCAGCAAGGACGGTATTACTCCAGTACCAGCAACGTGCTCTTAAAATATATTGAAGGAGAGATTGGGAAAATGAAGTGTGTAAGATTTATCCTGCACCAGAGGATTTCAGCATCCAAGAAAGTCAGAGTCCAGTCCCTCGGACTTAATAGAAACCTCCTGCTTTATTAATGTTGCTTTGCTTTTTTTTTTTTCCTTGTCCACAGGTCCTGGGCAGAATGTCAAAGCTGTACTTGAGGAGTTTTCCTGGAGGTTTTCATTAATAACAGGGCCAGGGAATCCACTGCAAATGTAAAAATAATAGATCTGAGAGCCCTAAAAGGATGGAGATTTACTTGCTATGGAAATACAAGGGAGAAGGTGGGGGAGAGAGGTTTCTGTGGCTCAGCGCTGCCTGCCTACAGCCAGGGAGGTGCTGGGCTGGGGCTGTGTTGGTAGAGGTCTGAGCCCGAGCGTTTCCCACTTACAGAGGAAACAAAAGGGGGACAGAGAGCTTCCATCAACCAAATCTGATTGACTCCAGGCCCAGACGCCTCACTCATCCCTCTGAATAACTGAGATGCAGAATAATGCTGGAGAGTCACACAAGCATGGACGTGGGTTAGGATGAGGGATGCTGCTTGGTGCCAGCCCTCCAGCATTCAGTTCTTGGGGTTCCTTCCTTCCAAGTGCCTCTGGGACAGTGCCACTCCTGTACTCCACAGCTGTCCCCGGCTCGCATAGTCACAAAAAGGTGGCACCATGTCTGGATCACTCAATGGAAAAGGCACAACAGGCAGCAGAGAGACCAGGAGGCCACTGCCCACCTTTCCACCCCATGTCAGTCCCAGCATCTCAGGTTTATAACTTGGGACTCCAGCACTATGGGGGCCACAGGCACTGGGCTCTGTGAGCTGAAGGCTCAGCTTACCAGCATACAAATGATTGCAACATGGTCTGAACAGATGACTGCCCAGCAGCAGGAAGGATCCCCGCTGCTGTGTGCACCAGGAGTTTGGGAGTGGGCAGTGCTGTTCCTGTGCTGGGTCACACTCCCCCATCAGACACCCACCCCGGCGTTCCTTTGAGATGTTTATGAGCTGCCTCAGCTCTCTGTGAATGCTGAAATTAGGGCCGGCTTTGAAACCTTCAGCAGTGTGGTTTGGGTTGCTGAAGGGCAGGGTTTGTTCAGGTTGGACACTGCTGTGCTCTCATGACACTGCTGATGAGGTGCTCCAGCCCAGGCTATCTGCATTTGACCAGTCTCAATTTCCAGAGCTCTGGGATCCCTGACACCATACCCATCTCCAAACCTGAATACAGATGAATTCAGTGCAGGGCTGAGGGTGTCACAGAGCCAGGAGGAGCTGCCGCATGGACAGAGCCCATCTCCCTCCGTGACAAACTACTTGCAGCTCCTGTGATCCCCATCCCAAATCAAACCCTTGCATGTGGTGTGCGACCTGCTGGATGCCCCTCTGATCACACCGGGAGCAGGGAGGCCCTCCAGCCTGCCGAGGAAACACTTCAGCCCCAACACAGCTCCTCCTGCCATGCTTTTCAACAGCTCTGAGCCCCCCAGCCCGGCTGCTGCGCTGGTGGCCAGTGGGCTGGAGGCATTTTCCCAGCGCTGTAATCTAACAGCACCAGTGGGAATGTTTACAGCACACTGCCACTTGAGGGCTTATCAGCTCCCTCCCTATCTCCCACCGCTCCGGCCTGATAAACCGAGGTGCTGGTGGCAGCCGGGGGAAGCGCCCACAGGGGATGGAGCTGGAAGCAAAGCCGGACGGGCTGCCGCACTTCTCTGCGTCATGGAGGGTGCTGGAGGAGGAGCTGAAGTCCCTTGGGCAGCCGGGCTGACACCTCCCCAAGCAGTGGCAGAGGGCAAATGGTGCTTGGGAGCAAGGTGCATCCGGGCTTGGTGCAGAGGGAGCGTGCCAGAGGAGACGTTCTGCTTCGTGGGAGGAAGGGAGCACATCCCTGTAAGGATTACAGGCGTGCTGGACAGGCTGTGATGTTCCTAGCAAGGAGGAAGCAGCCACTGACACCTGCCTACCGCGGATGGGAAAGGGTTTTCCCTAATTAACCTCATCAGCAGGGGGCAAAAGGCGGCTCACCTCCCTTCTTTGCTCTAGGGGTGGCTCTGAGCCACCTGCAGTGTCCTGGATGCCGGCACTGACTTTGCTCCCCTCACGCAGCGGCAGCTCCTGAGCCGACCAGACAAAAGTTCGGAAATACCTTCGTGCCTTAAGCAAAGAAAACACGGCCCGAGGTGTCCGTACGGACCGCGCGCAACCCCGCAGCCCGGCCGCGCTCCCGCGTGGGACAAACCGCTATTGCCCCCTAGCGGTCCCGGGCCGGGCCCCACGCCCACGCCCACGGTTGGATCGCTTTAATAGTTAATTAGACAGTTTCCTCGCTGCTTTGTGTGAAGCTCACCTGGACGGCAGCTCCCAGCACAAGCGGTGTGCCCGCGCCTCTCGCCGGCTCGTTTCCCCGTCTGGTTTTCCCCAAGAAGGGAAACTTAGGTTTGAGATTGCTGAGAACAATTCGAACGTGGAGCTTCTCCAAATGCTTAATTTTAAATGCACTTTAAGCCATCGTGATGAGAAATGCTGTGTGTTGGAAAAATGCACAGCCAAGAAGTCTGGTGTTTCTCATGACGACGTGGCCAATGGAGAGGTAGCAAGGCTGCACAGGAGCTGGGGACTGGGAAACAAGGCGAGCTCAGGGAATGGAGGGATATTTGTAATGGAAAGGATGTGGGACTGATAGAGGGCTGTTCCTCCATGGGAGGGCTGGAGAAATGTAGGGGAAAGAGATGGGCTGGAAAGTCCCCATGCTGAAAGAACTGCGCAGGACCCACTTTGTCAGCATTCCTCTTGGGTCACCCCTTTTATCTTAATACATAAGGACCCTTTGGAAACCGAAAATACCCTGCTCTTCCCGGAGCGTGTTCTCAAAGTGTCCTCCTGCAGTTAACCCATCCGCTAGCAGAACTGCAGCAGGGTGATGCTATTCTGGTCCCTGCAGGAACAGGAACTATTTTGCGTGACTTGTCAGGACCTGCTTCATCCCAAACATGAGATCACAGCTTCGTTTTTCATTTATAAATAAATACATTCCTCTCAGAGCTGCATGCATGAAGTAAGCATGATCACAGACATCCTGAGCCTGCTGGCAGCCCCAGATGTTACCTCCTGGGTACAAGCGACCCGTCACAGCTGTCCCAAAGGGTTTCTTTCCCCTTTCTACAGAAGCTGCAGGAGAGGATGGAAGCCGCTGTCAGACCATCCCTTTGGAGCTACCTGAAGGTTTCTGAGATCTTGGGTGGAAATTCTGTAGCTTCATGGGACCCCCAGAAGAGTTTTATGGCCCAGAGCAGAACCCAGTGCCCACCAACATCCACTGGTGAAGGCCCAGCATCTGACAGAGCTGTCCTAGCCCTGCCTGAGACCTCCAGGCTGCAGAGCAAGGGTGTCAGGGCTGCAGATACTCTGGGATGCCACATTCCATGGGGTCCCGGTGTGACCATTCCCTCCTGGAAAGTGCTGCCCTATGTGTGAGCTGGCAGAGCAGGACATGGCAGCACCCCCTTGGGTGGCCCTGGCTGACTTTGCAGTACAAGGAGCACCCCCAGGGCTGCTTCCATGGGCAGAGCTGAGGGAACAGGGAGGTTCTGGTGGCTCAGTGAGGAGCCAGGGCAGGAACATCTCCAATACACTCCTGTTCTGTGTCTGGATTTTTACATCCCAGGGAGATGGACAGTGAATCCCATTTCTAAAGCTGTAGCATTTCATTCCTTTGTCATTGGGCTGGGTGAGCCTCAGTGTTTTCCCTTTTTTGAACCAAGACACAGAGAACCCAATCTTCCCCACTCAGGCAGTCTCCTGTGCCCCCACTGCCCACCTGCACACAGCATCTCCAAGGCACCTCCACCACCTCAAATATGGGTACCCACAGGCTGCTGAGCCCGTACCCCACACCCCCATCCCTCTCCATCCCTCCGGGGCTTGTTGGGGCACCTGGCCCTGGGCACCCAGCAGCAGCTCCTGCTCAAAGCCCACTTTGATGGCCCGCCAGCCCCGAGCAGCGCCGAGGGCACCCGCAGCACAAAGGGCACTGTGTGGCTGCTGTTTGCCCTACGGGAGCTGAAAGGAAACTTGGCACAGAGAAAAACCTTTAGAAGCTACCGGGAAGAACCGAGATTTATGTTTCACTCCTCTCGAGTGGAGAATAAAGGGAAACTTGAGTGTGAGCGGTTATAGCAGCAGCAATGTAGGCACTTTATTTGTGAAGTGCCTATCTGGAGAGAGCAGCAAATGGGATTTGTCTCCATATATCGAAGAGGAGCGTTTGACGGTGTATATTTGTAGTTTGTATCTTAATAAATTTTCTTTGGCATCTGGGGGAGGCTGAATCTGCTCAATTGAGAAAGTGCCTTTAGGTTTCCACACAGGGAGGAGGCTGTTTGGAAAAAAAAATCTCAGCCCTGTATTTTTAACCTGGATGTCTTTTGCTTTAGATTATGGAGAACAGCAAGAAAGATTAAAACAAATAAAAAATAAAAACAAAAATCTCCCTGCAAAAGAGGGCACGGTGCATGTGTCTGCAAGTTGCAGCAGCCCAGAGAACAAAAAGGCTGCTGTTGGAAATTTGGACAGAAGTATAGAGAGTTTAAAGGAATGGCACATGGAAAACCCACTGTAGGCCCCACTGCCAGTGCTCCTCGAGAAAGGACAGCTCTGTCCCTGTGTCACTGCACTGGGCTCAGGTAAGATGAACTTCCCTGCAACTGAAAAGCTGTGTTGTGGATTGATTTCATGCTCGTGTTGCTGAAAGGCTAGGTCATGGATTCTTCTGAGCTCTGTGGTTAAATGCAGACCTTCTCCAACCCAAGTCCCCATCCCAGCCCGCCTGTGCATGGAATGAGCCTCCCGTGGTGCTGGGCTGGCCAGGCAGCCTGCAGTGTGAGCTGCTCCAACAGTACAGAGCTGTCCTTCAGATATGGGCTGTAGCAGCGATGCCACGCTGACCGTGAGTCTGAATTTCCCTCTCATCGCGCTCTGCCCGGTGGTCCGGCGCTCAGAACCCCGCTGTGAGCATCCCCAGCCAGAGAAAGGCCACGTGTCTGCTACAGCATCCTGTGACTGCTTGCTGCAGTTAGATGGGTATGGCAATTTCTTCTGCTCTTTTCTGCCATTCATTAGATCCACTGACATCTCCCGCAAGGATCTGAGCCCCTATAACAAAGGACTGTCCACCCCACAACCTTCCATGGAGCCTGCAGGCTCTGTGAGGTTAGTCAGCTCAATCTTTCAGCTCAATCCTGAGCTCTACACGGTCAGGAGCCTCTGATCTAAGGGCACTGGTGCTTTGGGGTTGTACAAATGTCCTCTCCATTCTCCCTAGCTGAGGCCAGTGATGCCCATCTGTGCTGCTGGGCTCTGGGCTGTGAGCTCACCCTGCACACCGGGGTCTGTCCGTGTGGTCAGAATAAGCACAGTAACAACTCGTAAGAGATGAGGATGGCTCCAAGCTGAGCTCTCCCAGCTGCAAGCCATTCTCACGAGCTGCTTGCATGAACTAACTGTTGCCACCAAATGTCCATATAATTTTATGGCCCTAGTCTATCCATCGCTCCTAATACGTGGATATATAACCCACGTTTAAGTAATGAGATATGACAGCTTGTACATTTCTTTGCGATTATGGCATGTGTCATAAAGCAAAAAGCTGAAGGCAATAATCCCCTGGAAACACATTGCCCTGGGGTGTCTTGTTACTATTATGAAATAAAATCACAAATGAAAAAATAATGAAAACATTCAAGAAACTTGTGCACTCGAGCTGTAGGTGTGGTAGAACTGACAGGCAATCAAACCTCCAGCCCAGACTGCGAGGATTGCTTCTATGCATGCAGCTCCCACGCAGCCTGGCCATGGTGCTGCGGTGCTGCAGTCAGGGCCCCGGGGGAAGCAGCTTATCCTTGCTGGCTCTGGGGGTTCGCCTGCATGCTCCTTGGCCAGGGCTGATGTTCTACTTCCAAACCCACAGAAACATTAAACTCATTTAATAGAAAGCTTTTTTTAAAATTTCTTTTCCTCACTTAAGACGTAGTATCTCGTGAGTTCTTTGGGCTAATAATCTAATTCCTATGTTAACTAGGCTCAAGGCAGGAGCGTTCTTACAGAATGGACCTTCTGTGGAGTGTGAGGGACGTGGTATCTCAGGATGGAGCCACCGGGAAGCATTCACTCGGGTTTACTTTGATTCTAAAGTCCAGTTCACCTCCCTGGGGAATCTCCTCCTCCAAGCCTCTGATTCCACATAGAATCACACAATCGTAGAATCATTAAGGTTGGAAAAGACCTACACAATCACCTAGTCCAACCATCTACCTACCTACCACCATACCCACTAAACCATGTCCCCAGGTACCACACCTGCATGTTTCTGGAACACCTCCAGGGACGGTGACTCCACCACTCCTTGGGCATCCTGTGTCAGTGCATCACTGCTCTTTTGGAGAAGTTTCTCCTAATATCCAACCTGAACCTCCCCTGGCACAGCTTGAGGCCATTCCCTCTTGTCCTCATCCTGTGTCAGTGCATCACTGCTCTTTTGGAGAAGTTTCTCCTAATATCCAACCTGAACCTCCCCTGGCACAGCTTGAGGCCATTCCCTCTTGTCTTGCTGTTAACCAGAGAAGAGACCAACTCCCACCTCACCACAATCTCCTGCCAGGAGTTATAGAGAGCAATAGGGTCTCCCCTGAGCCTCCTCTTCTCCAGATGGAACCGTCCCAGCTCCCTCAGCTACTCCCCATAACACTTGTGCTCCAGACCCCTCACAGCTTTGTTGCCCTTCTCTGGACGCACTCCAGGTCCTCACTGTCTTTCCTGTAGTGAGGGGCTCCAGACTGAACACAGCACTCATGGGACTTGGCCTCCTTTTCCAGCCAGAAGTAGGATGTTTTTCAGAGAAGCCTGGGAACAACAGCTAGGTAGCTGCCTGAAAGCACCGGGATGTCTGTCCTGCCCCTTGTCTCTCTTTCTTTTATATGAGTATATATGTACATATGTATATACGCATAGTAGTGTTAGGATGTCAATTTCCAAAGGTTCTAGGTGGTCTGTCCTGCAGACCCAGAGAGGTGTGTCGAGAACTAGAAGCAGTGTGGTGATGCTGATGCTTGCTGGGCAAGGGCTGGAGCTCCCACTGGGCATCCAGCTCAGCTGCGAGCCCAAAGCAGAGTCAGGGCCCCAGCTGAGGCACTGTGAGAGTGGGACTTGCTCTCCTGCAGTGCTTCCTCCCAGCTCAAACTGCTGCTGTTATGAAGTCAATGGAACATTTTCCAAAGCAGCTTGTCTTGATTGCGTCATAAAGACAACGGCCAATAATGGAGAAAGAGGCTGACTTGCAACTCCATCAGGGAATGCATTGTAGCTCTCCTAGTGGGTGAGTAATGCAGGCAGACGAGCTTCTTGCCAATAAAAACCTCATGGTGTGCTTTGAGGAGGTACATCGTGTGAGATGACTTAATAATGATGTTGGCAGACCAAGGGTGACCGCACCGTCAGGTTATGTCCCTTGTTTTGCTTGGTGGCTGATTCATCAGCTGGGAAAAAGAGAGGCTACCAACGCTGGGTAAAAGCACAGTGCTGCTGTGGGACCATCCTCTGTCCCAGGGTGGAGATGCAGAGCATGGTGCTGTGAGGTGCTTGGTGGTCTTCAGAGCCAAGGATCCTATTCACACCCAAGAGCACACCTGAAAAGAACAAATGGGCCAACCAACAAAAAAACGCACATAACCAAACAAAAAATTCACCTATTGGTCATGGAGGAAAACTGTGGATATGATCATGTTGGGTAAGGGAGAGGTTTTCTGGGTTAGGGTTAGGAGAATGAGAAGCAGGGGTACAGGTTGAGGTTGGAGGATATGAATGGCTTCATGTAAAGCAGCTTTTACTCTGAGGATAATTCTTTGCTGGACCAAAGGAGGTGGTGAGATCTCCATCCTTGGAGATAAGTGAGGAACAAGCTGGACAAAGAAGACGTGGGCTATTTTTATTTCCCATGGGTAGCAACAGGAAGCACCAGCTAATGACCTTGCTAACCAAAGACCAGGTTCTGCTGTCTTCCATCCCAAAAAGGTAAAATGTCTTTGATGTTTGGTATTATCCAGTGTTTAGGGATGATCCAATTTTGGCCACCCTCTGCAGTACATGACTGGAAACCTTTGTCCAACTTGAGCCCTTGTATCAGGGGGGACCTGGTGATCCAGATGGACGTAGGCCCGTTGCACTTGCACACTTTTGGCTTTTGTGAGAAAAAAGAAATATTTGTCACCAGTTCCATTTTCTCGGGTCATCAGAGATTGAAATCTCTTCTATCAACTGCCCCAGTGTTTTGCTTCATTGGTAACCCAATAACATCGATGGAAACGAGTGTCTTTCCTTCCTTCTTTTCCTTGGAGGAGAGAAAAAATATTCTGAGAAGTTCCAGTAGCTTAAGAGTTGATTGAGAGCCGCAGTTTTTAGCCTGAAAACAATTGAAAAGGAAGTTTGCACGTTCTGAAAAGCAATTAGAAGTCAGCATTTTTCATGCAGTAAAAGTTGGACAAAAGCAAACAAGATTTTTGGAACTCTCAGAAGCTTCCCAACACTTCCAAAAGAAAAAAAAAATCCATTAGTTTAAATAAAAATCTGACGTTTTAATATAAGAAAATATTTTGCTTGGACATCTGTACACATATTTTAAATTTAACATCATCAAATATATTTTTGCATTTAACATGCAATAATATGACTTCAAATATTTTAGTATCATTCAAAGAAAATGCTCCAATGAAACAATGTCAAAAATGAGAAGAAACGTTCCAGCGCTGCCCTTGGAAGCTCATGGTGAATGCTTTGACCCTCTGGCTTTGAAAATTTAGTAAAAATCAACAACTTCATGCAAAATGTTCTGATTTTGATCCAAATGTGGTTTTGGAAGGCAGACCTCCACCAATAATGTTTACCAACCGCTTTTGGTGCGTGTCCTTCCAGCGCCACAGCTTTGCTGGGCTGTACCCCAAATAAACCAGGGACCATACAGCTGGCTCTTATTGAACCTTGGCTTGGTACTCCACTGCGTTGCAATGACCAGTCCCATTTTGCAATGAGGTTGATTACCCCAGCAAATCGCTGCACCAGCAGCATTGTGTTGGGTGCACTCCACAATGTTGTGTTGGGTGCTCTCTACACGTTGTGTTGGGTGCTCTCTACAACATTGTGTTGGGTGCTCTCTACAGCGTTGTGTTGGGTGCTCTCAGATGCTTGATTTTCCCATTCTCTGCAGTGAAGCTGGCGGTGGGGAGAGTACCAGCCTGGAGAGACTCAGGGTTGAGCGAAGGTTGTATCTCGTCTCCTGAGGCTCTACTTGATCTTGATGTCTGGAGAAGCTTGCTCAAAATAAGCTGACAATTGTCATTTGTCCCATCACAGCTGAGGTTTGTCCCATCAAGTTACCTTCAGTGGATCTCCAGCAGATGGGGTGTTGACAAGATTTCTGAGAGCTGGAGCATGTGTTTCTTTTTTATTTTTAAAGTGCCTGGTATTACCTTGAGGAAATCTCTGCAGTACTCAGTACAACTAACCGGAATTAATAGCCTCTATACAGAGGAGTTGAAACCTGATTGAAGCGGAATGAGAATGTTAAAAATCTGACTGATTTTTCTTTGAATTTTCTATTGAGGACAAACGTGTAGGCTCACACTGGTGTATTTCCCTGCTTGGAAGGACAAGATCTTGATAACCAAACCCTTGCTGAAGACATTAATGAGCCAGCATCAGCCTGAAGCCGGTCACGAACATAACCTTCAGCACTGAGCCTGTCTGCGGTCGCCTCTCCGACTGCCACTCCGTGCAATCAATCACAGCAGTGCCCTTCGGGCTCTGACCTTGGTGTACGAGGTCCTTTGACCCCAGACAAACACCCTGGGTTTAGTTTGGTGAGACAGGCTCTCTGAGGGCACGGTTTTGGGTACTGTAGCACAATGGGGTGTTTTGCCTTCTCAAAGCGCCCATTTCCCTCCTCCTCAGAGCTAACAGGAGCCCAGTGCCCTGCTTGTTTTGTAGGGATCATGGTCCAGTGAATCCATATTTTCTGCAGTTTTGGGTGGTTTTTTTTTTGTAATTGTCCCTTTCTAATGCACAAAGCACTTGTTGCAGTTTTGAGCCATGCAGTCACAGCAGCAATGGGTGGGAATGTTCATGAGCTCAGTGCTGCGCTTAGATTCTTCACTTCTGACTTTTGAGAAGCTTTGTGGGATTCATGTGGCATTAATGATAGCACGGGAACGAAAGAATGACCTTGCACATAAACCCCTTATCTGTTCCGACAGGAGGAACATTAATTCCAACTTGTTTCTAAACATACTGACAGTGGGCAATCTGGGAAGCAAGGGAAACAATATACCTAGAATTTGGCCATAAATGAGGAATTAATTGAACACTTTCTTTTAATTTCCCCCCTTCCCCAAGGCAGAGCTGAACTCGCATCCCCCTGGCTGACAGTGTGCTTCCTGGTGGAGGAGAGGTGTGCGCTGATTGCTCTTCTCTGTTGCCTGGTGTTTCATTGATCCCTGCTTGCTTTGGACAGTTCTTTGCTCCTTTCATAGCAGCTCTTACCTCTTGGTGCTCCTTTCCCAGGGATGATAGAGCTGGGAGGAACATCCGAGTCGCAGTTTGTGGGTACTGTGTGAAGGACAGCAGGGATCCGGCCCTGCTTTTATCCCCACTGCCTCAGGTTGCTCATTGCATTGCTCCTGACTTCGGGGCAGTGCATGGAGCCAGCCGTCCTGTTTTGCAGCAGAACATGAGTTTAGAGGGAGGAAATGTGTTGTTGGGAGACCTGGAGATTCCCTTTCCCTTTTTGTCTCTCTCTGGTCTCCAACAAGTCCCTGCCTGGCCCCAATTACAGGGGACGAGGAGCACTTCAAACACAGCGAAGCCCCATCACGCTCCTTTCCTACAAAGACATCTCCTGCCCTTCTGCCCTAATGAGAGCAAATTTTTTGTCCAAACATTTGAAGCGAGGAGGTGCCTTCTCTTGCCACCCCCTGCTGGGATAAATATTATTATCCTGTTTGCTCCGGTTAGAAATTAAAACAAGGGTATTGGTCTCTTTTAATGAGACGTGACAGTGGCTCCAGCACTTCAGAAGGGAATTAGGCGAGGAGGGCTGGCTGCCGAGCCCGGCTGCGCGCTGCCGCATCCTGCGGCCCCACTGCCCCGGGATCAAAGGGCTCCTCCTGCTGCTGCGGCCTTCCTGGCTCCCCTCCTGCACAGGAGCAATGGCAATTACCCAGTGCACTTATTCTATCTATCGCATCTATTCTACTTATTGCATTATTCCATCTAATGCATCTATTATATCTATTTTATCTATTCTACCCAGTGCCTCTACTGTATCTATTGCATCCATTGTGTTTATTGCATTTATTCCATCTAATGCATCTATTCTGTCCAATGCATCTATTGTAGCAATTGCATTTATTCCATCCAATGCATCTGTTGTATCTACTGCATCTATTCTATCCATTGCATTTATTCTAGCATTTCTATTGTGTCTATTGCAACTACTCTATCCAATGCATCTATTGCATCTACTGAATTCATTCCATCTAATGCATCTGTTGTATATAATGCATCCACCTGTTGCATCTATGCTATCCGATGCCTCTATTGTATCTATTGCACCTATTCTTTCCAACATCTCTATTCTATTCCATTGCATCTAAATCAGAAATACCCACCAAATACTCCCCAAGACACACCAGCCCTATTATGAAAATTAGTGATCCAAACCCATTCTTGTGTCTGTCTCAGGGTAGGTTTGATTAGAAATGTCAAGAAAATATGGGGCAAAAAGGTGAATTTTTAATCCCATTTTAAAGGGCCTTTAGCCATGCGTGAACTCCTCATTTGAAGTGCTGTGCTCAGCTCTTCTGTGCTCTGCGCCCTGCAGCCCGAACAAAGGGTCGTGGCAGGAGCCTCTGAGCAGCAGCACCGGTTGCTGTGCAGAGCAGGACGCTGCAGTGCTGGCTCTGTGAGCTGTGTGCTTGGCTGGCATCCGGGACATGAGTAGAAAGTCAATTTACAGGCACGGCACGAAATATATGGTGCTGCAGGGGTGTGAGGGATGGTGGGGAGCCATCCATAGCAGTCTGAACCCCATAACGCAGACCTTACAGAGTGAAAGCTGTTTGAACAGGCTGCTAGCAGTGATTGCAATGAATTTTGTTGCCTTTTTTTGTGTGTGTGCAAGAGTATCTCCTAGCTGCTGTGAGAATGGCTCCAGTTCCAACGACGACTTTCGCACGGCTCAGCTGCAAGGCTGGTATCTTATGAGCCAGGATCTTGTTGCCATTGGTACTGAGCTAGCACGGGATAAATTCAGCCCAAACCTCCCCCATCTCATGCAATGGTGGCTTTGCAGAGTTGAGCTTCATGTGCTGCTGTTGCCAGCGTGAAGCTGTGTTTGAGGGGGGATGCTGAGCTGTGGGTGGGGGCAATGCTGCTGGGGGCTCAGGAACACCGTTATCACTGTCCCCGTGGTGGCAACAGGACCCAAGGGCAGGAAATAATGGTGGTGGCATCAGGGCACTGGGAAAATGGGAGCAGACAAGAATTCCTTACCCCCTATATCCAGCACAGAAGAAAATGCCTGTGCTTTGTTTTATTTTTTAAATGAAAAGATGAAAATAAATGGAGTTTTAGGCTTTGGGACGAGACACATTTAGTGGCATTGATAAAGATGTACCCATCCCTCACTCATCCCTGTATGGGGCCAGGGTTGTTGGCAGCACCGGGAGCAGCACCGCTGCACTCTGCAGCACAGCTCTGCTGAGCACACGGGCAGCCTGTCAGAACAGAAGGGAGCTACGTGACAGGCTGGGCTCATGGATTGAGCAGAGCTGTGTGCATTCAGGAGCCCAGGCTTTTGGAATAAGAGGCTGTTGCTGAAGGAGACCAGTAGAGAGAACAGGTCTGGATTTTTGTGGCTGCTAAAGTCCTCTCCATCATCTGTGTGCCTGTGTGCTGAGATCTTTTTTCTTTGGAATTATGGGGACTGTTTTGAAAACACAAGCAAATATTCCCACATTATCAAAATTTGAAAAACTTTCTATGCAGAAAACACCCAAATATTTTGTGGATTGCATTTTAATGTCATGTTTTAAACAGGTGAAGAACACTCACGTTGAAGTGTACACTCCTAGCTAACCTAGCCATCAGTGAAAAGTGACAAGAAGTCATAATGAAGGGAAATGAACCAGCAGTGGCAACGTTCTCTCTAATGATTCCTCTGGCTGCAGCTAGTGGAGATAACTCTGCATTCAGCCTGGTCATTAAAGCCAGCTTCCGAGAGATACTTCAGCTGCTTTTGATTCTGGAGACATACCTGAGCTCCCAGATGCCAGACTTCGGCTTCTTACCCGGCAGGAACTTGTTAGGCTGTCAGCCCCAGATGTTCAAACGTCCCAGGTTAACCACCTCCCATCTTCATTTAATTACGTACCCATACTCATACGCTCATGTAGATGGTCCTACAGCTTGTAGGTTGAAACCTATGGCTTTGGAAGGAGTGGGTGTAGGAGCACGCTTTTTTTTTTGCCTTTTTTGCCTTTTGCCTTTTGTTCTTTGACCATCAGGCAGATTTTAAGCTGTGTGCTGATGAATTTGTGTGTATCAGTGAAAGCAGCTTTGCTGCTTGCATGCCTGGTGCATGCAGGAGATGTGTGGAGCTGCTTAAATGTGGGGTTTCTTGCTTTGTTAACGGGTTTGACATCAAAAAAGGATGTCTTCATAATTTCAGTGATAGTTTGGGAAGGGAATTAGAGGGTGCTGAACATCTCCTGGTTTGAGAAAGGTGCTATTTTCAATCTCTTTTCTTTTGAATTTGTTGGGAAATCAGGACGGAAGAACTCTGCGGTTTTATTCAAACCTAAAGCAAACGGAAATATTACCATGAGAATGCTTCAGGTAGGCTTGGGTTGTGGTGGCTTGTCTGCTTGTACATAATGCTGTTCAGTTAAGCCTTGCTTCTCCAGCGCTCAGTGTCTGTGTGCAGGAGGGGCTGTCACCGGCAGTGCGCTTTGGGGCATCACTGCGCAATCCTGCCGAGGCTGGGGGGTGCCCAGGTTTTGGGGAGCACGGGGCAGAGCTTTGGCAGCCGAGCACGTTTCTTTTCCTACCGGCTGCCTGCATCGCTGGCTGCTCCCTCTCAGCCCGTCCTGTTCAGCAGCACGAGCCCAGCGATGTTATTTCAGCAATCAGCTGCAAGACAAAACAGCTGGCCCTGTCAGACGGCGTGCGGAGGTGTGGAAAGTCCGCCGGGGGATTAAGCTGGTCTTACCATCAGTCCTCACTTGTGAAAATACAACCTACTAAGTTTGCCTAGATGATGCAGTTTTCAATTGCTTTTGTTTGCTTTGCAGACAGGTCCTAAATCACGCTGTCGGTCCGCTCCCCCCCCCGCCCCGGCTTCCAGGCGGAGGACCCGCAGTTCCTGTCCCTCTGCCGGCTCTGCCTTGGCCCTGCCAGAGGTGCACCCTGCCCTGCTGCCTTCGTGCCCAATTCAAGGCGCCGTCCAAATTTCTGCTTTCACAATTCAGATGTGTAGCAGAGTGCAAAGGGCATTCTCACCCCCAGCCCTCTCTTCACAGGGGTTGTGGGGATAACACGGAGTGTTATTCACAACTCCCATCCTCCTCCCTCGGCTGCTACATCCATCTCCCCGGCTGCAGCAGGGACCTGTGCTGTTCCACAGGCAGAGCAGAGCTGGTTTTGAGATCCCAGCCAGCTTTTTGCATACTGGCTAATGAGGGTGCCAGGGCTTCAGCATGGGAAGCGCTGGTGAAGATGGGGAGGAAGAGTTTTGCAAATGGAGAGGTTGGTGGGAGCTGCCAGAGTGGCTCTGTCCCAGCGGGCACCTCGCTCCATATCTGTAGTTGCCTAAGCACAGTGCTGTCAGTGCCCGTGAGGGAAGGTGATCCTGGCTGCATGTACACAGCCAATGCAGAGCGGTATAGGGACTGACTGCTTGACTCCGGGGTGCAGAACCCTGAGGATGGGTGTTTGGGGCCATGCTGGGTGAGCCCTGCATGTTTCCATGCATCAGCTGGCTGCTCACAGCCACAACAGGCAGCTCCCGGTGGCAGATCTGCAAATACCTCTATAAATCTGGCCGCAGTCTTGTAAGCAGTCATGGCAACATCTCTCCCCCCACCCCGGCCTCACTGCTCCAGGTGTTTTCTTCCGCCTTTGTCTCATAACACAATACACAAAGGACAGAGCCCTTCCAGAGCTGGGGATCTGCACGCCAAGTCCTCTCCCAGCAGCCCACTAAATCCTACCCTCCATGTAATTTAAATCGCAGCGCTTGTGCCTAGAGGAAGGTGGGGGAGGCGGCTGGATGTGGACGTCACCTGGTTACTGAACATGCTGCAATACTGTTTTCCCTCTGCCTACAGCCACGAGGACAAACATCAGGGCACAGAGTAGGCTGGGGCTGCTGGGAGTGCTGCTTGCTGCAGCCAAGCTGCTGGCACAGTGCTGAGTGTGCTGCTGGTGCAGCGTGGTGCTGAGGCACAGAGAGTGGGACAACGAATGCTCCCCAAATGTTTTTTGCTGGTGGAAAGGATGGGTATCTGAGCAGACTGAAGGCTTCTGAGGATGGGGGAAGAGCTTGGTGTCACCTGGGGATGTGTGGCATGCTGGTGAGGGGTGATCTTCTCTATGTAGCCACAGGAAAACAAGAGTGTGTGGCATGCAGGGGCAGGAGGAGGCTGCAGGGCATTCCTTCCACTTGTGCGTGTGCTGGCTCAGACGCTGTAGATCCCTTGCACCTCCCTAGCTAAACCCACAGGAGCTCCTCGCTCCCAGCCTGACACTGGTTTTACGCCTGGTTTTGGCCAAGCCAGAAGAACATCTGCATCTAGGTGAGGCTTTGTTTTTCTTCTCCCACGTGCCCTGCCAAGCAACCTGGGGGCAGTTGGAGAAAGCTGCGTCCTCCACTGAGGAGGAGATGCTGGGACCAGACAGGGCTCTTCTGCCAGGATTTCCATCCCTTTTCTACAGCCCTGCAGGCCCAGAAGGACCCAGATTCCTGCTTATTTGCTTGTGTAGCCAGCAGTAAATCAGACTGTTCTGCAGGAGGAAGGAAGAGCTGGATGGGAAGATGGCAGCGTCTGTGCCGTTAAAGCACTGAGTCTGTGGAGCAAGGGGAAGGTGTCTCAGTGCCTGGAGCCATCTGGGTGTCTGCAGTGCACGCTGGTGCTGACCTGGAAGCTCCCTGGTGAAGAGAATGCCTGTTCACTTCTCTGCTTTTCAGGTGGAAATGATATCTGCAATGGGAAGAGATTTGGGACTTGTTCCATCCTTGCCTCTTGCAGCCCAGCAAGCAGAATAGCTGATCAGTGTCTGTGCAAAGCAGGTGGGTGGGTTGCATGCACGATATGTGGCTTTACATAAGGCTGCTCAGGAGTCTTTACTTGTGAGCTGGGCTGTGGTTAGAATTAGAAACACCTCAGGGAAAAAAAAAAAAAAGGAATTCCTCCAGGAATTCCTCCAAAATAAGAGCCATAGGGTTACCAAAGGGTTAAGATTTGAGCTGAACTCCTCCTCTTTCTGAAGCCAGCCTCCCTGCGAAACAGTTTTTCAAATTGATATAGAAAAATAAAGAAAATCACACACATCTTACAGGTGAGGGGGATTAACCTTGCTGGGAGCACCCAATGCCAGCCCTGTTCCTCAGAGGGGCTCTGGTGGGGAGAGCTGGGAGGAAACCAGTCTGGGATACGTGCTGCGCATGGCATTGCTCTCCTGCCTGCAGGGCTTGCAAGGGGATTTTGGAGTACCTGGAAGCAGATCTGGCTGGTAATTTTGGATAAAACGTGGGGTGGTGTTTTGGTCTGATGAGACTGCTCATAACTGAGCGTGGTGTCTGCTGAATCTGGGAAGAGCTTCCTCCATCACAAAGAAAAAGGAAGCATGCATCCAGGAGAAGCAATGGCTTGGGGCAGCTGTGTTCAGGAGCTCCAGCTGCCCCAGGCATCACGATGTTGGACTCGCCTACCAATGCACGAGCTGGTGCCACAACCCACCACGCAGGGGCTGCTGCTGTGCCCTTCTCAGCACTGGATGCCAGAGCTTCGTGCCCTGCTTGTGGGGTCTTGGTTGAACTGGCAGTGAGCAGCACTCCATTCACCCCCACCTTGAAGCACGCTCTTCAGCCCTAGCAAGGGGAGTTCCAAAAATCTCAAAACTCTTCCTTCACATCTCTTTGCAGTGCTAAGAGAGAAGTTTTTGAAGGCAGCCTCTTCAGCATGGTGGTCAGTAGGAAACCTTGGAAATGTCCCTTTCCATGAGGCCTGTAGCATTTGCACTGCTCTGGGCATGGTGAGGCTGGCTGGAGAGCCTGTGCTGACGGTGAGCTCCCCTCCAGCTGCTCCTCCAGCATAAATCTGCCCTGCGAGCTTACCCAACTCATTAGACACTGCCTGCTGAAAGGGCAGTAAATCAGTTACAACCTCAGTCAGAACTGGCTTTGGCATGTTTTATGGCAGAATTAGAATAATGAATGTGGAGCTGGCTGTTTATGTTAGTTTTGGCTTGTAAGCTGAAGAAAAATCTTGGTGTTGAACATCGTGATAAACTCTCCACACGAGTGGGCTCTGAGATTGGAAACAACCTTTAAAAGCCTCTGAGGGCCCGAGAGGGTGGGAGGCTGGCACAGCACAAGCCCAGTGAGCATGAGGGCTGAGACAACGTGCCATGGGATCCAGGGTGAGATGAGAGCTCAGAGTTGGTCTCCATGTTGTATGCGTGACAAGTAAGGTGAACTAACCAAACTTGTAAACGTCCAGTCAGCTCCATGCTCAGCCTCTTTCATTTGCATCTCTCTTGGATGCTCTGGGATTCCACCATGCCTTGTGGCAAATCAGCAACCATCTGTCCTCAGTGAGTTTCTATGCAGCTTAGCTGTAATATCATAGAATCACAGAATGGCATAGGCTGGGAAGGACCTTCAAGACCATCCAGTTCCACCCCTGCCATGGGCTGGTTGCCCCCCAGCAGATCTGGCCACCCAGGGCCCCACCCAGCCTGGCCTCAAGTACATCCAGGGATGGGGCACCCACAACTTCCTTGGGCAAGCTGTTCCAATGTCCTCGGTTAGGTTCTGATGTGTAAAGCTGGCTCTGTGCTCTGGATGTGCAGGGGTGCAAGATCCAGACTGAAGGTGGCTTTCTCCAGCATGTAACATGTGTCTGGATGGCTCACGGTGCATCCGGCCCAGTTTTCCTCTCCTTGAGGAAAAGGTTCCATGGAAAAGTGTGATGAGGGGTCAACGGGGCACAGTCCAGATTCTTGGATGGGCTGGGAGCATTTCTGGGAGCAGCCAGGAAGGCATTAAAGGGCTTTGTAATAGGGATAGGAGGAGACATGAGGTGCCTTCTGAGCATTCTGCATAGAGCACCAGCGTGAGTTTGCAAGATGCATTATAGAAACAGCATTGATAGCTATGTCTTCTTCACTGTGCATCGCAATCCATGGGTGCTCATGGGGCTGTGCTGAGAGTTATTTCACTTACATTTTCCTTTGGCTTGGTAGAAATAAACAGGAACCATCTTTCATTTCTGTACCTTTTTTGTCCAACTATGCCACTGGATGACATGAAACCAAGAAAGGGAAAAAAGACAGTGTGTGCTCGCGCCAGGGTGGAGAACCTTGGGCCCTTGCCTCCTGCAGGTTGAGGTCACTCAACAGCCAGGCTTATGGAAAGATCTTCTCCATCCAAAATGACCCAGTCCTTTAGAGACAGCTGGTCCTGAAGGGACCATGTGTCTGTGACAGTGCAGCAGAATGGCTGGCTGAGCAGAGGAGCTCTAGCAGTAAGCAAGGGGCCCAAAAAGGCAGCTAAGCACAAGAAGTGGCTGTGAGCTGAGGCTGAGGTTACCAGGAAAAGCAATGCAGCTTAATAATGCCTGGGTCAGTCTGATCTGTCTAAGGCATGAGGGTTTGTTTGTGAAGAAAATAAGGAAAAATACCAGCTCTTAGGTTCATTAACCTGCTCAGCATGTAACTCCAGACCCTGTAGGTTCAGCTTGGACTCCAGTGCTTATAATGTATCCATCACTTGCATCCTAACATATCACCAATTTATATCCACGTTTGTTCCTCTTGATTTCATTTTGATAATCCAGTAAATTGAAACTGCAGGTGGAGGTGTGCTGCAGTAAAGTTTTGCTTCCATTGCTGCTTGGTTTCTTCCAAAGGGCTGTGACACACGTCTGTCTCAGCTGCAGAACCCAGCATTCCTGGTTTTGTCATTGTTCATCCTGGCTTTTTTTGTGGGACCTTTGAGCTTTGCATTCTCAAACTGTCTAAAAAGAAATCTTTGTGGAAAGGCATTGTTAAGGGTTGCGCAGAAGTCTTTTCCACAAGATTGTCCAGAGAAGATGTGGATGCCCCATCCCTGGAGACATTCAAGGCCAAGGTGGATGGTACCCTGGGCATGATCTGATGGGTGGCAGCCCTGCCCATGGCAGGGGGGTTGGAACAAGGTGATTTTAAGGTCCCCTCCAACCTAAGCCATTCTATGATTCTATGATTACATGTGGACTAAGAAATGCAGCCCATAGATGGAGTATCCCCGTTCATACATGCAATTTTCACAGTGGGGCTGAAGGCTTTGCTTAGAGCAAAGCTCAGAGCATAGACCTTAAAGTGTTTGCTATCTGAATTCAAGCTCCAAAACCTGTAAAGGCAGGAGACGTGTGTGGTTTTCCACATGCTGCATCTTCTGCAGGTAGCCCTGTGCAGACACAAGGGCTCAGACCTTCTGTGCAGTAAGCAGAAGCTGTAAGGATACGGCCACAATACAGTCATAGGACAGGGCTGTGGGCTTTGCACCGTGCTGTGCTCCGTGCATGGAGCTGAAGCCCATACTGCTCCAGTTACCCTACTCCTACCCTTGGCAGTCATCTCCAGACTGCAAAATGGCCCCAAGGCTTAACCTCCAGCCTGCAAACCATCCCCACCACTCCCTCCTGCCCATTTTCCTGCTCTCCTAGTGCCTGCAGGGCTCGGCTGGGCTCAGGTCAAGTTTATGCTGGGACAATTTTCCATGGCACCGCGGCTGCCGCCTGTTGGAGGGGCGCGAGGGCAGCCCAGTCCTTCGGCTCTTTGAAGTTGAGGGGCTTTAGCACGTCTTCAAAGTGGATTTCTCCTCCCCACCCCCCTCTGTTTTATTATTATAATTGATGACCAGCAAACTTTTCTTTTCCTTTATCTCTTAAATATGTTTCTTTACCCTTAAAAATGTAATATTTCTTTTAACTCGGAATATGGATGAGTCTGTGCCTAGCAGGGCCGCCTCCGCGTCATCTGTCAATGTGATCGTGTGAAGCCTCTGTTTTTAGCTGGCATCCAGTGCAGATTGCAAAGCCGTGACTCACCCGCTCCTGCAGAGTTAGGACTGAAAGTAAAGGTGAAAGAAAATAATGAAAGAGAGCCTCTTCAAGCTGTTAATTTCTGGATTTTATTCAGCGAGGTCCATGTGGGTGCTATCAGGGAGTTGGTCGCAGGAAGGATTAAAATCATTGCAGGATTTCAGGAGCGAGGACGGCAAAATGAATGGGTGCTCCCTGGAAAGCGTCGGTTAGAAGAGTTAAAATGATTGCAATGAAGTTGGGAGGCCAAGATGCAAACTCTTTTATGAAGCATGAGGCAGTAAAGGGGAGGGCGTTTGAACCATTTGTTATGTAGTCAAAACACTGCGCTTACATACAACGCCTATGTGCGTATGTAGCAAATGGTTAAAGCCAACTCTTCTTTCTGTCTCCGCACACATCTGTACAAGTAGCTAAAACAAGTCCACTTTCAGAATGAAAAATCTGTTGATTTGTAAAACAGAAATCTCATTTTCACTGAAAAGCAAGCACATTTTTCTGCAGACCCAGGCTGGGCCAGGCTGGGAACCCCCCCGGGGCCCGGGCAAAAGCAGGGATCCCGGTGCAGGAAGCCGGGCTTGGTGTGCTGAGGAAGGCACTGCAGTAGTGCTACTGGAAGGGCTGCTTCTGAGGGGCTGCACCTGTTTGGAGGCAAGGATTTTAAGTCACCGTGCTCTGGGATGGTGCTGTCCCAGCTCTACTGAGGCTTTACCTTGCTGGTTTGGAGGTGGAGACAGTTTTTCTTGTGTTTCTGAGGTGTTTCTTGTGGGTCCCAAATAGGTGCCAGGTGTCTGTGCACCACAGGGTGCTCTGCATCCCACCAGCACCAGCTCTGCACTGGGACCCACCAAGCTGGAGGCATCATATAAATGTTGTACTGAGGACATGGTTTAGTGGGAAATATTGGTGATAGGTGGATAGTTGGACTGGATGACCTTAGAAGTCTTTTCTAACCTTGGTGATTCTATGATTCTATTATCATATGTTGGGCTCATGTATGGGGCAGCACTGGTCAAGTGCACAGACATGTCTCTAGCTCCAGGCTCAGTGCTTTGTTCCATCACTCCCCATCCCAAGGCACTTATTTGGCAATCCTGAGCAAGCTGGCTTTGACATCATGCCTGCTCAACACCTTTGCAACAAAAGACATTTTTAAAATGAGATTTGCAAACAGCTGCTGATGGGAAGAACTTTGCAATGTCATGCACTGGAGAGCTGGGATGTCATGGCTGTAGTCAGGAGCAAGGCTGTGGCTCAGGGGGCCGTGAGACAGCAGTGTGAGGTGCAAAAGGCATAAGAGCCCAGCCCCGTCAATGAATTCACTTTTCCTTTTATCAGTCGCTCTCTGTAATTATTCCTTCCATCAGGCATCAAAGGTCCCCGAAACTCAATGTGTCATGGCACCTCTGGCTTCATCCTGAACCTGTGTGCTGCCAGATGGGCTCTGCTGGGTCTGCAGCACACTGTGGCCATGTGAAATGGGCCCCTTCATGGCACCATGTCATCACCGAAGCCTCTTTGCTCAGGAGGCACCTTGCTTGCCGCCAAGCGCTGCCCGAAAGTAGTCGCAATATTTTCCTAGTCAGCAGCTGGCTGCTGAGAAGCGAGCTCCATGGGCACTAAGCAGCATCTGCATGCAGCCCTACAGGCAACCCTAATGCTGCTGAGTGCTTGAAATTAGCACCTTGCCAAACCTCATCATCCATCACATGGCTCTGTTGGGCAACCCAAAAGAAAGTGGAAAGTGTGAGGTGGGGAAGGGAATGCCAGAGGGAAATGGTGGGTGCCCACCAGGGCTCAGTGACCACTACTTTACTTTTAGCCCCAGAAAGATGGATTCTTTGCAGAATATCCCAGTGCTGGGCTGTTTCACTGCTAGGGGCTGGGAACTGGAACTTTGGGGTGACTCTGAGCTCTCCAGCAAACCACTGTTCCTGCATGGACGGAGTGGATCAAACCCAGGTGTGAGCCAGAGCTGCGCGCAGCCCAAGCGGAGTCCCCTGCCAATGGGCACCAGGGGCTCTGGGGCCATGGCCAACAGCAGCAGCTGGCCCTGCTAGCCCTGTGCCCAGGGGTGGAGATGAGAAGTAGAACTGCGTGTCCCAGAGCCCACCCAGCCCTGCACCCAGCGAGTGGGTACGGGGCATTGCAGGGACCCCGCTGAGAGTGGATTTGGTTTGTCTTGTGTGACACACAGAACCTGAGTTATTATTTGATCCTGCTCTGAGTAATAACCAGATAAATGGGCCTGCAGATTTCCAAATAAACATTTTAATAAATGATGGGTGAATTAAAGGAGAGCGGCTCCCCCCCTCCCCTGCTCCCAATATTAATGTTCAAATGCAGGCAGGCAGTGTCTAACAGAGCCCTGGGTACTGTAAATACATTTCTTGCACTGTCACACATAAACACTGCAGAGATGGAGATCAAAAGGTCTCGCTGTGCGGAGCGGGGCAGCGTGATGGAGTGAACATGGTGCTTTGTGGCGGGCGGGGTGCTGGGACGCTGCGGAGGAACAGACTGCCTGGAGACGTAGGAGCCCAGAAGGCCTGGGGGGCCTCAAAGGGGGAAAAAAATCCCCGCTAGCAGCAGGAAAAATAAATAATTCCGTTATCTCTGATGAATTTCTGCCTTTGATCTGGTTTTTCCTCTCCCTCGCGCTGCCTTTGCACCCCCCACCTCCCCCCATCCCTCGCGGTGTGATTTATCCCGCGGCCAGCCGGGCTCGGGGCGCCTGATGGGCGCTGATGGATGGGCACTGCCCCAGCCCTGCGCCATGTTGGGCACACACCCCTACTGCCCCACATCCCTCACACCCGCTGTCCCGCAGCACACGGTGCCCAGGCTGTGCTGGGCTGCCCTCTGCCATGGAATGGATGCATGGAGTGCGGCTTTCCTGGCCTGGGGTTACTGAGCTTAACTCTGACAGCTGCTAAATAATTGAGTGTTTCTTCCACAGCCAGTGCCTCCCTTTGGAGCCAGGGGAGGCCACATGGGTGCCTCTGATATTTCCCTGCAGTGTTGCAAAAAAAAAAAGCTGGAGTTCTGGAGGTGGGCATCAGCAGAGGAGCACTGACAGTTACTGGGAATGAGTCGGAAGCCTTTGTGATGGACCAAAGCTCCCTCCAGCCAGCAGCTCCTCAAGCAGGAGGTGGCCTGTGCCATGAGAAATACTTCCCTGCTCATGATGTGATAGGATGAGAGGGAATGGCCAGGGGAGGTTCAGGTTGGGTATTAGGAAAAGCTTCTCCAAAAGAGCAGTTGGACACTGGCACAGGATGCTCAGGGAGTGGTGGAGTCACTGTCCCTGGAGCTGTTCAAGAGCAGTGAAGATTTGGCACATGGGGACAGGTCAGTGCGCATGGTGGGGGTGGGGTGGGGTTGGACTTGAGGATCTGAGAGGTCTTTTCCAGCCTTCATGATTCTATGATTCTATGGATAAGGAATAAACACCTGTATTACTTTTAGAAATAAATGGATGCATTTCTTTATCCACAAATAGGAGATTTCGGCATTAAAAAAAGTTCTGATTTAGGATGGAATATCTTTACCCCTGAATTTTTCCCTAAAATGATCATTTTAAGTCATCAATCAACAGTCAAACATTGTACGGTAATGAAGGCCCCCACTGTGTTTCTGTAGCGTTACTTTGGTTCTTCGGTCTTCATTTGTCTATGCCACATAACTGTAATGTGTACATCATATGCAATAGATATAACATCACAGAACCATAGAATGGCTTGGGTTGAAGGGGACATTGATGGCCATCTAGCTCCAACTCAAGCCATTCTGTGTCTCCGTGATGTTATATCTGTTGCATATGACATACACACTAGGGGCAGGTTTGCCAACTACTAGATCATGCACTAGTCCAGATTGGGAAAAAGCTTGGGAAAAAGTTGCAGTTTTCCAGAAACAGACAAAATCATCAAAATGGTGTCAGCATAACAAACTCTTGGTATTGGTCCATAGTTGCAAAGCTTATTCAAGAGCAACTTGTAACTTTACAAATTGTTTGCTTGAAGGAAGCTTGACAAGCTTCGCTGATATGAATCAATGGGGTTATTTATGCTAATATTGTTCAACAAGCTAATAGTTGGTGGTTAAAATAGTATGCCAGTTAACTCCAGGAAGCCCCACTGAGTGTGTTTTCTGTGAGGTATGTGGAGGTTTGGTTTTGTTTTGTGAACGGTGTGGAAAGGTGCAGTTCACTTATTTGCCCTGTTTTGAGGAGAAAAGGGTTCTGCCCTGAGTGCTGTTGATGTTCAGGAGCAGTGGGCAGAGGGAGTGTCCAGCTTCGTGGATGGAGCCCTGCGCAGCCTGATCTGGTGGCTGAGCCCTGCCCATAGCAGGGAGTTGGAGCTCGATGATCTGTTATGTCCCCTCCAACTTAAGCCATTCTATGAGTCTATGATTTGTGGGACCAAGGGGCAGCAGTCAATCCTTCTCTGTCCTCAAGAGGATTACCCTGAGTCCCTCTGTCAGAAGCTGTTTCAAAGCTCTTAAAGAAGAGGGCTCCTGTTCCAGCCAGGGCAATCCTGGAGCAGAACCAGGTGGGTAATGCCCAAAGCTCAGGAGAGGGCTTAGCTGTCTCCATAAGAGCAAGAAGGAGAATTGGATCTGATCAGCTTTCTAGATCTTTATTTTTCTCCTTTATCTTAAAACAAGACAGACAAGGAGAAAATAAGTTGAATAAACAGCTTTCAGGTGGCCCTACGGTAGAAGTGGTGGGTGAAAGAACTGCTCTAGTGTTCAAGGAGGTAAGCTGGGGGCTGCTGCAGGGCTGCTGCAGGCAACGCTCTGCTCCCTGCGCCCTGCTGCACGCAGTGGCACCTAGTAGAATGCTGGTCCCTCTGCCAGCCTCAGAAACAGAGTGAGCTCGGGGGAAAGATCTGGAGTGCTGCAGGTGAAGGAGTGCTTGGTGCGTAGAGCTCTTGAAATTAGGAGCAGCAGTGAGTGCTCTATACAAATAAGCTCTACGTTGCAGGTGGTTTGTTGTGGGATGGGGCGTGCATGAACAGCAGTGGGAGGGTGACTCGAATGGCTCTGTGCTCCAGCTTTGGGCAGGAGGCTGTGGGTGCAGCACGGCTGCAGGACCGGGTCTGTGCTGTGAGTGATGTGCAGGAACAGCCCAGGCTGTTCTCTCCTGCAGTGCGAGTGCACCGCAGCCTTATCTTGCCCCAGACATCAGAGGAGCAATCTTGCTCCTGAGGCCGGGACCTGACAGCCTTGTACATTAGCACTTTTTAAAAGCGATGTCCACTTTTGAAATAGTACCTGTCCCGAGAGTGGTCACTTCATTTGACAAATGCCAGTGATGACAGCTGGACACCATGTTACAAACTCCAGCCTTCTGCTTGCCCGGCTCCAGCCCATCGCAGGGAGTGGAGCACAGAGAGCTGTGTTCTCCTTAATGCCCGGACGTGTCGATTGTGCCCTCCCTGAGCATGCAGCTATGCCCCGAGGTCCGTTTGGACCTTGGGTTTGGGCTGCTTGCCTGCAGGGCACATGTGTGGAGCATCACCAAAGAGGGGAGCTGCAGTTAGGTGTGGGTTTTCCCAGAAGGATGGTGGGGTTTTGTCACCCTCTAATGTCTTCCCAGTGCAAGGAGCAAAGCCAAGCAGAGAAACCCATTGTCTTCTCATTGTACAGGAAATCTTGTCTGAAAAATTCTGTCTGCAGCTCCTGAACTCACTGGTAGTGCCAGTGGTTGGCTCAGAATCTCTGCAGAGCTGTGCTTTTTGCATGGAGCCCACAGGGACCTCCCCAGCTGTATGGGGCTACTCCAGGCTCTGTGCTGAAAATCTGAGCCAGATGGGAAAGGAGGACGCAGGGCAGAGGCTCCCTGTGAGCCCGCAGCTGAACTGGGGTGGATGGAGTGAGCTCTCTGCCCTTGTGGGGCTGCTTGGGGAACCACTGTCACCCCAAAAACCTTCATTGAGATAACATTATTGAAATGACAAGTTAGGACTGTACAGAAGCTGGGAAACACCAGAACTGGGCTGCTGGAGTGATTCATGTTCTAGAGAAGTACAATGAGGTGTGTTGGTTTTCCTTCCATTTCATGGATTGAAATGTGTAGAAAGGAAGGCCAGAAAGATATGAAACTACCTCTGCCACTCTCCATCACCTGGTCCCACCTTGCTGTGCTTTGCACAGCCCTCTCTCCCTGCCTTTAACAAATGTCCTGTTGGAGCCCTGCGGTGACCCAGTTGCTCGGACTGGGTGCTGGGCACAGGGACAGCTGTCTGCTGGCAGATGGCACAGGATGTGCTCCTGGGGAATGGGGCATCGTGGCCACTTGCTCACAACTCATCAGCTTTTTTGGCAATTGTGGGGAGAGGAGGAAAAAAGAAATCAGATGAATTCTTTTTGTTCTTTGAGTGGCTCTTGGATGCTTTTACCAGCTGATAACCTGTCCCCTCTTGGCCATGCCTCTGCTGAATGCCTCCTGGTGCCTACCCAACCCTGAGGAGTGATGTAGAGTCCGGAGAGATGGCACAGCATGAGCTGAGCCTGCAATTTCCTGCCTCATAGGAGTTTCTGAGTTTCCTTCAGGCCCAGGTCTCTGTCAGGTCACTCTCACCCGAGTCCTGCACCTCTCTCCACGGTCCCCTTCCCACCCCCAGAATATTTCATGATACTAGCTATGAGCTCAGTTTTTATTGCCCCATATGTTGGAGATGCATGGAAAAAACACATAGGAGAAATCCCCATAGCGGGGAAGTGAAAAGCCACCGAGTTTATGGGGTGTTGCAAATAATCTGAGGCAAAACAAATGTTTAAAGCCGATCCCGCTGCCAATTGTTTTAAACATGGAAAAATGGGCCGAGGGGCAGTGGTTAATGGGCCAGTAATTTTCTTCCTTTCTGGACACCTCAAAGCAACAAATATCAAATATTCTTTGAGAAAGGGATGGAGCGTGGGGGGCTTTATTGCACGCACCTAAGGGCAGCGCTGGCTCGCCCTAT
The DNA here is from genome assembly GCA_016647715.1 of Pavo muticus. NCBI lineage: Eukaryota > Metazoa > Chordata > Aves > Galliformes > Phasianidae > Pavo > Pavo muticus. The sequence goes on along the minus strand of JACDJE010000341.1, from coordinate 256,689 downwards.
GGAGCAGGGCTTTTACAAGCAATAACCCATTTGTGGAGCCAGGCTGGGGGCTTAGTGTTGGTGCTGACTTTTATAAGACACTATGGGGGCTCGCAACAGACTTGCTTTTTGTAAACCAGTCCATTAAACAACGCAACCTGAGCTAAACAGCAGCAGGGGACCGAGCCCCCGGGACCTTCTGAGCCAACCCCTCTGCTTCTGTAATAAACTCAGCAGCATCCCACTTCCAGCAGAGCGCCTGCACAGAGAGCCTAATGTACTGCTGCAGAGGAGGTCAAGGACGAAAAGACCCAGGCTGTTTTTTTCCAGAGTGGTTAGCTGTTGCCACAGCAGACAAAATGCTGCCAGTCTGCATGGTTTTAGTGCTGGGCCTTGACTTTTAGGGCTTATGGGATGCCCCCCTGGGAAGGTTATCATTCTCCAGGATTTCATGGGATGGTTACAGAGGTTGACAGCCCAGGTTTGACCTGCTGGATGACTGTCTGCTCCCTGCCACAGATGGGGTGGCAAAGGGCTCACTGTAGAAAGTGCCTAAGGCTTGCTTGTGCTAATGCTGGGGCTGGTGCTGCTTGCAGTTTTCACCAGTGTTTGTAGCTGGAAAAAATACAGACATGGCAATAGAGGCATGTTGTGGGCATTCCAGACCCTCTTGTACATTGATTTAGAAAAATCAGTTTCTCACTGAGTCGAAACTGCACGTCTCTCTGTATTTCCAGCCAGTCCTGACATTTATCTGGCTTGGATAAATATTTCCTTTTAAAACTTTATTTCTTTTATTTCACTTAATCTGAACAAGAACCTCAGAACCCATATTAGAGAAAAATATCTCAACGGATTCATAGCTTAAAGAACTTTTTAATTTATTTACAAAAATAGGGTACACTGTTTGGAGTTAGGGTGATACTACTCAAACTTTGTGCTATTTCACCTGAACATCTCCCTGCACAAACCTCCTATTGCACCCCTGAGCCAGAGAGCTTGTCCTTCCAGCTTTCAAGCTGGCTTCTTTCAGCCCTTTGCGGTCTGGGCTGCAGGACTCTGGGTGCACGAGGACTTTAAGCACAATCCCCTGACTCCACGAGGGGGAACAGGACTGGGACGGAGAGCACCCGCACCATCCCTGGCCCGGCGCTGCTCACCGGGAGATGCTGCAGGCAGAGGGTTTCCATGGAGACGAACGGATGCTGAGCTGGGGATGCAGTCTGGTGTCCCCTGATGCTCCGGGGGATGTGGTACTGAGGCGTGAGCACCCCGGAGAGGATGGGGCGGCCCAGGGCGCGTTGCCCTCAGCCCGCTCCGCGCGCAGCCCCACGGGGGCTCCTGGGGGGCTTCGGGCAAAGGGTGCGGGTGACATCTGGTGGTGGCGGCTCCTCTGCAGGGCTGTGCAGTGATGCTGCTGCAACAGCAGAGGCTGCTCGGCCTTTTCGGCTCAGATCAGAGCCTGCAAAGGAGGTGAGCACCTGGGGCTGCAGGCAAGTGTGCTGGAGCATCGCAGCCAGGTTTCCCTCCTGGCTGGCTTTCAGTGCTGTTGTCCACGGCATAAGGATGAGGTGATAGGAAATGCTGGAGGAGCTGCTTGGAGCAGGGAGAAATCACGGGTTCCAAGGCTTTCTCAGACCCACAATTTGCAGGGCGCCCCTGTTTCAGTGATGCTCTTCAGTAAGGCCTTATCCTACCCAAATGAAACCCATGAAGGCCTGTAGTTAAACCCAAGCTCGTGGCTCCAGGGTGCTATGAAAGCTAGATATCTCTCTGGATTCAAAATGGGCTGGAAACCTTGAGGAAGAAGGTGGCTCTCTAGCAGAGGATGTGAAACACTGGTTTGGAGAGAACTCTGGATGTCCCCAGACTGCTGCCCACCACCTGCAGCTGAGGCAGAAGTAACTCCATGCATGCATTCCCTACCTACCTGCCTGGGTGCCCAATGCTTGTTGGTGTAAGGAGGAGGATACCGAATGAGCTGAGTGATTGACTTGAGCTCTTCTTGTTGGCTTTCATAAATTACAGTCATTGGAGACACTCTCCTGCCACCATCCCAGCCCTGCACATGAGAGAAACCTGCCTCATCCCAGCTATGGTAGCGGCCCATGGCAATGCCCAGCACACCCCTGCATGGCAGTGCATCCAGCTGCAGAGCAGATCTGGTAGTAGGCAAGGAGAGCTGGGATCACCTCTCTTCCTGGTGATCTGCGCCTTAGCTCTGACATCCTTTCATTCAGCTCAGTCTCGAGTCTTCAAACCTTGTGCTGCTGTTTCCTTGCTGCTGGTGTTTTAAAACTTTGGCCAGCACTGTGCATTTTTGGGGAGTGGTGCAAAGTCCCAACAGCTTTTTTGGAGTAGGACCTCCTGAATTCATCCAGCTTGTGTGTAAGCAGGACTTGAGGTGCAGCTGGGATTTTCTGTATGATGGAGCTGTAGATACCACAGTGCTTTAGTTAAATGGATTTTGGAGCACTGTAGGGAAGGAGATGAGGGTGAATCCCCATCCCGGGGGTCACAACTCTCCTCTCCTCCCCATGGATCTATGTGAGGTCAGTTACAACTTACAGCAACCCCTGAGAGCCCCTCTCTGAGTGGCTGAGCTGCTGGAGGGTTAATGGGTCGAAAAGGCTCCGGCTTCCTTGGTGGGTGGAAAGGTTTAACTTTGCCCTGCTGCAGCCACCATTTTTCTGGTCGGGTGGGCAGGAGGCTTAAAATGCCACTTTGGCTGGCAGAAAGATGAGGGCCAGGAGAAGGGCAAAGTAGAAAGCTTTTTACTTCCAGAAATAACTCTGCAACAAAATGAGGAGGTCGAGGGGTGAGAAGAGAAATGGAGAAGCACCTTCCCTGGGGGCCAGCACTGAAGTTTTTACCCTCTGAGTAAACAAAGAAGGAAAGCTTGGCTATGTGAAAGGCTTTCCCCTCATGCTAGGGCTGTAATAAGCTGTGCAGGCTGGAGTGAGAGCAGCTGGGAGACAGAGCATCCTCCTGTCCTTCCTTCATGTTGGCCATTTGCAACCATCAGACTGCTTCCCCAACTTGTCTAACTGCAGTTAGACCCCTGCATGGCTGGAGCTGGGACAAAGTGATGTTGGGATGTGCTGTCCCAGCCCCACATCCCAGCTTGCTGTTTTCCCAGGAACTGACTGATCTCAGATGGATGCACTTGTGGTGCTGCACCAGGGCAAGGTTTAGAGATAGATAATGGACTGGGGTCTGCCGTGGACGAGCCCAGGCAGAGGCATGAGGACATTGGGCCAGGGACGATCCCTTGGCTGGGGACTGACATCATGGACAGCGTTTGGTGCAGAGAGCATCTCTGCTGGCCATAAGGAAAGTCCGTCTGCAAAAGCTGCATGCATGGGGCCCTCCTCTCAAGCAGTGGGTTTGCAAAAGAATGCCTCACAGAGGGTGTTTCCAAGAGTGAGTGTTGGGTGGGCATTTTATCGCTGGTGGTGGCCGACGTGCCAGGAAATACTGTTATTTCTTCCCTTCCCGAGCTGGGAGATGATAAACACTGGGCTCTGCCTGAATTCAGCTGTGATCCATCAAGGCAGGGAGGGCGGACTTGGACCAGAGCATGGGTGAAGGGAGGTCAGCGATTGTGTAAACAGGCACTTCAGGGTTCACCCGAGCTGGTATTACTGTAATTCATTAGAGGTGTCAGCCCTCTTTGTAGTTCTTGCTTGGAGAGCCCCTCGCCTGGCAGCTCCTAACATCCAGCATTGCCAGCAGAAAAACAAACGGCGTGAGGTGTCCTTGTTGGAGAAAGGGGCTTTCCTGCAGCTGGGCTGGGGGTTTGTCTGGGAGGACCCCATTCCCACTGGTGCTTCCTTGCAGAGACACACCCAGATCAAGGTGCTGGGACCAAGCTGCTTGCACCAAACTGGTGATGCTGTTCCACTTGGTGTGCATCACAGGATGGTGCAGGGCTCGAGCAGGCTGTGCACTACTGTGGCTTGATGCAAAGCTCCTTACCTTGTGTTAGCAGCTGGGGATGGAGTGGGGCTCTACATGGAGTCTGCTGAGCCCTAGTGCCGAATGAGGGCTGCAACAGCTTGTTCCCATCCCCAAACCACTTGCTCTACTGCAAGGAGCACCAACACCCTGCTCCCAGCAGGAGCACCAACACCCTGCTCCCAGCAGCCAGGAAGGCTGTGCCATACATAAGCCCCGGGGCTGGTGCTGGAGCAATGTGGATGGAGCTTGGGGAAGTGGCTGCAGCACTTGAGGCTGAGCTTGTGCTGCAAGATCCATCCTGTCCTCTCCTGTATGAGTGGGGTGACTGTCTCAGATATTATGCTGCAGCATAGGGATGCCCATGTGCACCCTTGAGAATGCAGAACGATTTTCAGAGCATCAGGATCTGATGAAGTCTAGTCTGGTCCTTGCAAACCTGATGGCCAGCACTCAGCTCCTCTCCCGGGCAGGACTGCAGCATCCTGGTCCAGTTCAGCATTGCTTCCCAGTGTTCCTCTGTGGTGTGAAAGAAGTGGGCAAATAAGTGCAGAGAATGCAAAACCCCCCCAGATGTGGGGGCCTGGGAAAGCCCTCTAAGGACTTGCAGTTGTTCACGGTCAGCTGGTGATGGCATGGGAGATGATTTCTGGTTTGCTCTGTCTCACAGTGTTGAACCAACTTTCTGCTTGCAAGGAATGGTTGGGATGCACACAGTGTGAGTGGTAAGTGTGGCATGAGGGAGAATGAAATCCATGGCAGAAATGTGAGATTTGGCATCTCTGCAAAGCCCAAGAGGTCAGAAGCTGTCAGAGAGGGACTGGGCTGGGGAGGCAAGCATGCAGTGCCCCCTAAATGGTTCTATATTTAGTGTGAAAACCTTCTGTCAGTATTCCTGTGCTTTTCCTTTCTTTAGTATTTCAGATTTGTGTGTTTTCAGGCCAAGCTCTGCTGCACCGACACTGGAGCTCCTGGTCCTGAAGGAGTCCTACCTGCTCCTGCAAAGCACAAAGACAGTGCAGTGCTGACCGGACTGTCCCGGCCAAGCATACAGGGTTCACCCACAGCTGAAATTACAGGATTTCCTTATGAAAATGAGCATGAGAGCACTGGATGAACTTTGGCTTTCATGTGGTTGGTTGACTGCTGCAAGTCTATGGAAATGCTTGTGGTTGGCGCACTGATCCCAAGCAGGTGCTGCTAAGGAGCGTTGTGCATTGCTGAGAGGAAGACCCTGGGATGCAATGCAGCTGCAATGGAGCAGCTTTGGAGATCTCTGTGCTGGAAGATGAAGTGTTGGCCCTTAGCTCTGTAGTTGCTAATAAACCATCTGGCATTGCTTATTTTAATTGCATTGAGCTCCGGTTTAGGGCAGGTGAGCAGAGAGGGTGCCCTACATTCCTGCAAGGCGGCATTTGGTCAGGGATAATTGTGCTGGGTGAGCACGGGATCCCGGCACTGGGGCCTTTGACTCCCGGCCAAGGGAGGCAGGTGCTTTCAATATTAGCCCTGTTAAGTGTCTCTGATAGGGAAAGGTGTTTGCGAGATATGTACAGTGGAGGGGAAGCTGAGGAGGGGGCTAAGTCCTAGGAGCAGCCCCATCCCTTGCTGTGCCCTCCCCTTCCTGTGCTGCCTGTCAGTGTGCCAGCTGTGCTGATGTGTTGGTGGTGGCCTGTCACCCAGAGCATCCCGAGTGACAGGCTGTGCCACACACCCCATGCTCTCTTCACCCTTCCTACAGTGGTGTGCTGTGCTGTTCCTTCCTCTGCTCTCCTGAATCATTCATCCCTCTGTGCACAGAGTCTGGCTATGATTTGCCTGGATGGGATGGGGGAGCGGGGGGGAAAAAGCACTTCGTGGCCTTTGGGCTATTCTGGCAGGTGTTTGGTAGGTAGTTTTTGGGAGATGGGACTTGTACGGGGCTTGGTTCCCATGTACAACATCTCCCTGGCTGCCACCTATCCTGCTCTGGGCACATCTCATTTCCTGGCTTGCCATGGCAACCCCATCATGGTGCAGAGCATCACTGCTCCAGAAGAAAGCAGGGAATGCATCCCTTGCACTGCCCATCCATTCACACTGTTCTTCCTCTCCCATGTTCCCTCCCATAGCCTCTCTCTGCTCTGACCCATTGGCTCCCACACCCTGAGACCTCCATCCTCGCACCAGGGCTTGTCCCTGCTCCATCTCCCCAGTCTGGCAAATGAGAAGACATCTTTATGTCTTGATGTTCCCAGGGTTTGCTGATAAATGCTGTCTCCACAACCCCAGCCCTGATTGACTCGTTATCAGGACAAGCACTGCTAGGAAGCGACCCGTGACCCTGCCCAGGGAGGTCCTAAGGGAATTGCCCTTATCGGCTCTTTCTAAAAGCTTCCCTTTTCAACATGACAGAGGAGCCTTGTCCAAGAAATGTCCTAATAGAGATGGGGCAGGGAAAGGTGCAGGGTGCTGTGAGTAACAAGGGATTCTTTTGCTGTTTGCTGAGTGAGGCTGAGGTTGGGAAGAGCATCCTTCCCATTGGAGAGCCCAAACACTGCGGGCAGTGGATCTTCACCCTCTGCCTTGCTGGGCCAACCTGCTCCATGCAAATGGGTTTCCCAGCTTCATGCCTGGGGTTATCAGGGAAACAGACAGCAGATAAGAATGTCTGGGGCAGAAGGAGCTGTGGGAATGGCTTGGGGGGCTGCATGCAGACTCACTCAACTGTGGGGTTTCCTCTCTGAAAGGGAGGCTGGGCTGTAACTTCTCCTCCAATGACCTCTGTTCACACCTCAGGAAGGATGATCCATTCTTCTCTTCCTCTAGATGCCCTTATGGCGAGCCACCTTTCAACCCATCCTCATCTTTATATAGGTGACATGTTGGGGCATTGCTGTCCCATTTTCCCTCTGTGACACCTCTCCATTGGAGCAACCAGCTGTGTATAGTATTTCTGCTGCCAACAGGCATGGTTGGGTTCAGGTGCCAACAACGAATTTTGGAGGCCACCCTCCAGCTTGGCCTCCCATCCCTTCCAACACATTGGCTTGTCCATTTTGACGGGCAGGCAGATGGACTGTGTGGGTTGCTGGTCCTACCTCCAGCTCCCTGCTGGGGATTAGCAGGGATGGGCTCTTGCCGAGTCCTGGCTGTCACTGAGTTCCCACCTTTGATCAGGAGTCGGCATTCCTGAAGTGCTCCATCTCCCACATGTTGCACTGATCAAAGGCAGCTGTTGCCTGGACCCTCCCCTGAGCACATTTGCACACAACCAAAAATACAGAAACACGAAGGAAACCAAAGGAGGTGGAGATGGTGATGGATGGAGGAGAGAGCGGACAAGGGGCAGCAGCAGGCGGAACCCTTCTCCTCGCAAAGGGTCCCATCTGTAGTCACCAGAAGGATGCCGGTAAGTCTCTATGGGTCAGGAGAGATGCTGAAGTCTGGCTTGGGGCATGCCAGGAAGGGGCTGAACCTTATCTGTCACCTGAAGGAAATGCTTTTATTACTGGATGGCAGTAATTGCTTGGATCAGGCACAGCTGCATGGCCGGCAGGATGCAGCCAACATCTCCTGTGGCTTGGTGGGGTCAGGAGCTCATCCCAGAAGTTTGTTTGCACAATGCCAACGTCCCTACAGTCTCTCTGGAGGACCATAAGTTGACCTCTGCTTGGTTGATATGTTGCTGGAGTCCTGTATGTCTGCATCTCTATGTCTGAATACCCCCTTGGCAATCCTGGTTGGTGCCAGGGGCTCCTCTGAGCTCAGTACAAGCTCTTCTGTCCTTATCCATCCTCTCACCTGTCTGCTTGTCACTCAGCAATACAGTTTAGCTCTCATGCTCTAGAAAGACACACTCTGCTCCAAAGTTGCAGACAGGAAGTGCAGAGACCAGGACCATGGGACACATTTGCAGACCATGAAGCAGCCAAGCCCAGGTGATGATTTATCTGGATGAAAGTTGAATTCTGCCCATGGTGATGCTGCAGCAGTCAGCAAGCAGGAAAACATCCTCTCCATGTAACAGAGGATCTGTCCACTCTGGTGAAGCCCTTCAGCACGGCAGCATGTTCCGCTCTTCCCATGGGCTCCATCTCCTTGTGCAGCACGAGGAAGATGGATTCATTGGGCACCACACTTCTAAGATCTTGATGAGGATCAGGTAGGACAATTTGCTCATATGAGGTGGGTCCAGCCTTTTCTGGTCTGAAAGATCAAAGTCTCCCGCAGGCTGGAGCTGACTGCAGCAAAATCAAACTTAGGGCAGCATTTCCAGCAGAGCTGTTCCTGAAATGTTCTCTGCATTGCGCAGTGTCTATGCAGCAAAAGGAACTGGTGATTGTTGCTGGGTCATGCTCATCTTTGTCCTTGCTGGTACCTGTGGGTTAATTAAATTAGGTGAAAAAGGTCCTCAGCCAGCTCACAGCCCACTATGGGAACACCCTGAGGCTGAATTTTGCTCATTACCCACATCTAGAAGAAAAGGGAGGGAGTGG
>JACDJE010000341.1:163275-243275 GCA_016647715.1 Pavo muticus | reverse complement strand
AAGAACTCCATAGCAATCCAATTCCACTGTAACAAATCATGGTTTTAACATCTCAACACTGAGAACTGATATATATATATTAATTGTTATCTTTTTCTTAATCATTAAGTATTTCTCCATGAATAAGCACTTTATCCAGGACAGGTCTTTTAACAGTTGTGTCACATGCAAGCTGTGTCATGTTTAGTTTGCCCACTTTTTTCCTTCTTTAATATTTTCTTGTCTCCTTTAAAGTGTTTTCTAAACATTAAATACAAGAAGGGGTAGGGCTGAGAGATTGAGAAGATGTTAGTGACTAAGTGCTCACCTTGTGAGTGTAAAGTTGACTGCTCTTTATGAACTGTTTTTTTTTATGTACTGAAAATGAGATATCTTTGAATTTTAATGTGCTACTGCTTTTGTCTGTCTTCATGGGTTTTTTTTGCTTGGTTTGTTTTTCAACAGCTGGAAGAAGATAAAACATTCCAGGAATTCTTGGTGGTTCACCAGAAGCGGTCTCAGGTGGCCACTTGGGCTAATGACACTTTGGCAGAGGAGCCCAAGAAGGAAAAATCAAAGCCAGTGGCTGATTATCTGAACTTTGATTCAGATGAGTCTGAGGATCTGAGTGAGGAGGAGAAGGATGGCAGTGAATCCTCTAAAGATGAGAAGGAAACCAAAGGTACCAAAATAGATTATCACCCTTTGCTTGGCTTTGTCTTGGTGAATGTGAGAGCAAGCATGCGGATGGGACTTGATTCAGTGTCCTGCTTACAAACAGAGAGTGTAATCAGAAGGGTAGTTTCCCCAGCACATAACTCATTGTGTGCACTGTAGAAGTGCAGATGGCTTCGCAAATATGGAGAAATGTGGGAAACACTCTTTCTGGTATGAAGGGAATGGCATTTGTGCTTTCTCCTGGGTCATTAATTCAAAGCCTAGGAAAAGTAACAGGGCAGTCCTCTCCAATTTGTTTTGTACTTGAATTGTTGCTTAAAAGAAAGAAAGCAGGAATCCAGGCATGTTAGTGTAGAAGTGCTGGTTTAAAATTGCTCTAGTGTTTTCTAGACTTCTCTTTAGGTGGAAAGTGTAGAGTAGAGGAAGGTCATAGTGATTGTGCCTGTTCTCAGCTTTAACTTTGCTGGGGAGTAGCCAGGGCAGCAGTATCTGTGCACAAAACATCTTTGGTCTCTCCTTTCTGACAGCAAAGAAACAACAGGAGAAGAAGGCAGCTACGAGAGAAGACCTCTCAGATATGGATTACCTGAAATCTAAAGTAGTGAGGGATTCCTCCTCCTACTCTTCATCTGGTACAGAGGAAGAAACAGATAGTGAGGAAGTGGAAGAGGAAAGCAAGAATGAAGATTCAGGCCTTACGGAAAATATTGGCACCCACACAGAAAAAAGGAGGAAGTCAAAACCTCAAGAAGCGGAGCAAGAGACACCAGCAGAGAAGAAGAAAAAGGGATCCATGCTAGAGGTAGAACTGAATTACGCTTCTATCATGCTTAGAGCAGGAGCTTCATGGGATAGTATGTGTTTGTTGGTCACTCCAGGGATGTAATTGAAAACTTGAAGTCTGTGAGACTCCTAGGTACCAGCTTTTTTGGCTTACTGGGTGGGGCCCATTTAAAAAAGAAGTTTTTCCGATCTCCTCTCAATGCTAGTTAAATTCCTCTTTCTGGAAAACAGGACTTCCTAAGAGGTATTAGTGCCCCTTTTGTAGGTTTTTCTCTCTTCTTATGTATGTCTGCAGGAAATACTTTTGCAGAGCTTGTTTTTAGCATTTGAGTTTGATCATCCCAGTCAAACCTTGCAGCCTTATCTAGGTCCTCCTGCCCAGGCTGATGCAATTGTTTTTCCTCCACTCTTCAGCCTCCTGCTTGCTATTTCAAAATCACCTAGTTGTGTCGTGACTTCTACGGTTTTTCAGTCAGCTTCTTTTTTTCCAGTCTTCTGTGCAGCAGAAGAACCAAGTCAGTTCAGCAGAAGCAAGCACACCACACACAGTGAAACTACATGGTGCCCCTTTGAATATCACTGAGGTAAGCTTGGTTCCCAAGCTGAGAATTCCCAGCTTGTAACTCAGCAAGGTCTTTGCAGAGGCCCTGTCTTCGCTTGGTTGAACTGTGCTGAGGATTGTATGGGCAGCTGGGGAAGCTTTTTACCTCGCTTTGTGCAGAAATATTGTACGGGTACTGCTCCAAGAGTAATGCCTCCTATTTTTTTTATGTTGGCCCATGACATCAGAGGTGGATGTTGGTATGGCAGTAGGAGTTGTCCCTTCCCACCGGTATTCCTTTACATTTTGTTGCTGTGCAACAGATGGCAGCAGAGGGGAACTGACAAAATGGTATCTGACATGGAAGTGCATATGAGGCAAAGATGAGGAATTGAGTTCCTCCTTGTGAAAAAAATTATGCTCGCTGACATCCATCAACGCTTGCTGCACACTGATGGAGACCAAACAGTGGATGTGAGCACAGTGAGGGGTGTGTGGTTTGTTTCAGCAGTGACAACAGTGACTCTGGGCTACTTCCTCTGGTGCAGATTTTTACAAGCACAGTATCCAGCTCCTGTTCATCGCTGGTGAAAATACAGAGCTAATGGTGGTGACTATGTTGAAAAATAGTATTTTGTAGCTGAGAACTGTCTCCTATCAGATAGTATTACGGTGCTCTTTGTATCTATTGTAGCTTTCATGGAAATAAATAGGAGGCATTACTTTTGGAGTGGCCTACATATATTAGACATAGTGTTTTTATAGTGCTTATTTAAGAAAAGATAGTCTGATGCCCACTTGCTCATTTTAGCAATTCTTATTCTTCCTGCAGCAAAAGATTCGAGAATTCTTCTCACCTCTGAAGCCAGTGGCAATCCGGATAGGAAAAAATGCCCAGGGGAAAAATACAGGTAATGTGTATATGTGGAAGAGGGTTGGCTCTATGAGTCAGATGACCTCTCAGTCACACCATTGCTCTTTCCATCTGTAGTTCTACATTACTAGCCTGTGTCCCGATTCTTACAGACCTTTCTGTGACTTTGCAGCTCACCTGCCCTAGTTGCTGTCCATAGGATGCTGTGGGCAGAGTAATGTTGGCTGTGCTCCTTTAGGGTAATGCAGCAGACAGCAGCAGGAGCCTTTTCTTTGGTTTGTCTTTGAAGCTAAACTTCCCAAACTGTGCCAAGGAAAGGCCCCTTCCTCTGGGAAAAGCTGCTGCTGCAGATCTACCTTTAGCCAAGGTGCTCTCTTGGCAGGCTGTGATTACTGGAAGTACCCATCAGAAGGTGCAGGTCCTTAGAGCTGGCAGGGAACTTAGCTATATGCTTTCCTTTAGTAGCCTAGAAGCAGATGCACCATTTCTTTGCTCTTGAAGGCACCTGTGGAAAGCCTACTTCAGCTGTTAAGTCAGGCTGTTCAGTTTATTCATAGAGAATGAGCTATTAAGAGGCAGCCTTCCAGTCTGCCACAGCCATTTTCTGGCTGGATTGAAACTTTAATGGGAGCTGAATGCCTTATCTGTAGGAATCTGTATTTTAAAAAGCCTCGTTCACCCTTAATTAGCCTATTAGTGACTGTGTTTCCTTGCATGGTGCTCAGCTGAACCTTTGCTTCCTCCAAGGTTTTATCTTTGTTGACTTGAAGAGTGAGGCAGAAGTGCAAGGGGCCTTGAAGCGGAAAAAAGAATACATAGGTAAGCACTGTTTGTTCCTTCTTGTTCTGGCTGATGTCTGTGACAGTGCTCAGGTGTTAAAGTGCTCCCTATGAAAGAATCTCCCATTGCTTTAGTTTTTTCCAGGCAAATGGTGGGGGAGGTTTTCTCTGCACAGCTGTTGTGGGATAACCAGTTGCCATGTAAGTGCCATCAGGAGCAGCTTAGAGTGGCTGACCTATGTTTGTTGCTCTTTGGCTCTTGCTGTTTGTCATGTGCCTGACGTGTATCTTGCTCTTGGTATAAAAATGATACTGTGAAAATCAAGTTGGGATAGTGCAGGGGATTTGTACAAACGATTCTCCAAGCCTGCATTTGAAACCCATTCTTGGTCAAGTGCTTAGTGAAACTGCTTATACTTAAAAAATCCCATGCCGGATGGGAATGTACACTTAGAAGCCTGTGGATGAGATAGAATCAGAAGGATTGAAGCTCTCTGAAGAGAAAGGAGTCTGAAGATGACTAGCAGACGTTCTGCTGATCTCTTACAGCTGTCATCCTTTTATTTAATCAGAGTTCTACTCTGATTAAGTTTTTTTGAATTGTGATTGCTTTTGTCACTGCTGTAAGCCTAGACTCTTAACACATTCATATTGGTAGCTCATGGCCTCAGGAAGCATCTGATGTGCCTGTGTATGTTTGTTGACCAGGTGGGCGATACGTTGAGGTATCCCGATGTGAGAATACCCCAAAAGAAACCGTCACAGCAAAAACTGATGACCAGCCATGGCAACGAATGAAGAGGGATGATGAGGAAGAGGAAGACTTGTCTGAATCAGGGAGACTCTTTGTCAGAAATCTTCCTTTTACTAGCACTGAGGAGGACTTGGAGAAGATCTTCTCCAAATATGGTACGTACTTGCTGTAGTACTGGGACTTGCAGGGCTGTGTCTCCTTGCAAGCAGAGGTTTGCTGGGTGGGAATGGGTGTATGAATCTGTGCATCTCACACCTGTCAGACATAGACAGACTCAAATCATCTTCACTGCCTGGTGTGACAGCATGCGGCTGCTTGGTATTGAAACTGATGCTGTGCCACTTAGCTCAGAGTGTGTTGTGTATGCATCTGCCCTCATTCCTCATATCTCCAATCCAGCAATCAAGGCCATGTGTGCTACAACATATCTGGACTTGTGGTGCTATTGCTGGGCCCTCCTTGTTGGTCTGCAGCTAGTGGCTCCTCACCCGGCCTCATGGTTCACCACACACCTTCCTGCAGTGTTCAGAGCTGCTCTTCTCTCTCTGGCTCCTTCCCTGGCTGTGACCAGGGGATGCTTGTTCAGAGTGCTGCTGGGGAGTGTGGTGGCCATGTAAGTGATCTCTCACAGAAAGGCCTTTTCTCTTGCAGGGCCCCTTTCGGAGATCCATTTCCCTATTGACAGGCTGACAAAGAAACCCAAAGGATTTGCTTTTATCACCTACATGATTCCCGAACATGCAGTGAAGGCCTATGCAGAAATGGATGGGCAGGTGTTCCAGGTACAGTGACTCAGTTTCATATGCTATCAGCCTACAGCTGGTAAAGGTGGTTATTAGTGAAGTGGACAGGTGTTTGCTCTTATGTGTTGCTGAGCAGAATTCCTCTAGGTGCTTAGGGGTAATTCTGCTTTATTTGGGAACACAGCTGCCTCTGGTGGAGCAGTCTGGTTTGAACTGTTTCACAGATACCAAAATCTGAGCTAGAGAAAGGAGTTCTGAATCTGTCATGCTTTGTATGGTTACTCTTAGTTGCAGTATGCCTTATCTGGGAAGGAAGGTTGCCTACTTCCATCTAGTTCACTTGACTAAGAGAAATGCCTGAAAGTTTCTTTCCTCCGCTTAGTTCATGAACTTCTGTGAATTACTTCAGAGCTTCAGACCATTGTTTATAAATATCTAAAGTGCAGGTGTCAGTTGGATGAGGGCAGACTCTTCGATGGTGTGTAGCGATAAGACATGGAGCAAGGGCCAAAAACTGAAACGTAGGACTTTTCACACAAAGAAGAACTTCTTTACAGTGAGGGTGGCAGAGCACTGGAGCAGGCTGCCCAGAGAGGTTGTGGAGTCTCCCTCTTTGGAGATATTCAAGACCCATCTGGACACCTACCTGTGCGACCTACTATAGGGAACCTGCTTTAGCAGAGAGGTTGGGACTCACTGATCTCTAGAAATCCCTTCCAACCACTGCAGTTCTGTGATTCTGAATCCTATCTTCTTTTTGTCTAGGGCAGAATGATGCATCTTTTACCCTCCACAATCAAAAAGGAAAAAATTGAGGATATTGATGCAGAAGAATCTTCTTCCTACAAAAAGCAGAAGGAGGCCAAGGACAAAGCCAACAGTGCCAGGTACAGAGGTGTCTTGTAGCAGGGTAAGACAACGCAACCTGCCAAATTACCAGATGGCCAGAATGCATCTTTGTAGGAGCTGTTTAGATTACCAAAGTCAGTAAAGAATTTGTTATGCAGCTTTCTGTTTCCTTTACCTCTTACCTACTTGATTTCTCTTTCCAAGTAGCTCTAGTAGTTCAGTGAGTAGCATGAATGGAAAGAAACGTGGTTTTCCTTGGCTTTGTGTATGAATTTCTCTGGTGTCTAAGAAAAATCGATCTCATGCTGTAACTCTTCAGGGTAGTGGCTACAAATCAGTTATGTCTTTCTCATCCACTTGGCCACCTGTATTCTAAAACTTGCAGGAGTTATCTTTCTAACAGATTGGGTTGAAAGTTGACAGTATTTTCAGACTTTATGGGCAAGGAATGCAACTTTGCTTGCACAGGAATTGTGCTTTTAGGAAACCATATGAAAAAGAACCATGTTCCTCTGAGCCAGCTTCCAGCTATAACTGTATAGCTGTGATCACTGACCTGCTAGGGAAGAAGAGCTAAGGTGCCAGCACTGCTGCCTTTGTTTGCTCACCAGTCATGTCTCCCTCATCCTGTCCATTCTCTAAGGATGTTCTACCCTTCTTTCCCTCCATCTTATCCTGGTTACTAGTGGTGGCCTTGAAAGCTCTTCTTTTCCAGGACCATTGAACAGAGAGATGTCAGTGGAAGAAAAAACTGCAAGACTTTGAACCTGTCTCTTCTTTCTCTTTCCAGCTCTCACAATTGGAATACGTTGTTTGTGGGGACAAATGCTGTGGCTGATGCCATTGCTCAGAAATACAATGCTTCCAAAAGCCAAGTGCTGGATCATGTGAGTTGGGTTACTGATCACATGGGATGGGAGACCATTTTCCAACCTCTTTGCTCATGGCCAGCACCTGCCCAGTCATTTTGCACAGCAAAAGCTGCTGCACAGTCATAAGCTCCACACAGACTGAAGGATCAGTGGTCCTGTAGCCTGTCTGTAGGTAACATTCTCTGAAAATAGACGTCAAAATGACACTCCTATCTCTGCTCTTTCCCTCCTAGTTAGGCTTTTCTGTGGCTGAAGTTTGTATTTGTACGTGACTAAAAGTTGATGGGAATTCATAGACTAAAATTTAAGATCCTCCCCGGAAACTTCACTTTCCTTGAGAAGTCCTTTAGCTCCAACAGCAAAACTCCCAGCAGCTTCAGAGGAACTGGAACATTTTATCTTCAAGTTCTCTGCCAAATTCCTGTTGCTTCTAAGAGCAGCAGGAACAACAAGTGCTCAGCAAATTCCTGGACCAGGCCCTTTGCTTCTGTTTTGAACTCTTAACATGTTGTTGACTGTTATTCTTGCCTGCAGGAGAGTAAAGACAGTGTGGCAGTGAGGGTTGCTCTGGGAGAAACCGAGCTGGTCCAGGAAATCCGACGGTTCCTCATTGAAAATGGAGTTAGGCTGGATTCCTTCAGTCAGGTGAGATGCCTGCCATGAGGCTGCGGAGTGAACCTGCTTCTTCTGCCCAGTCCTGACATCCTATGCTCTCTTTAAGATTTCTAATTAATCCTCAGCATTGTGCAGGATTGAACTATTAAAACAGTTTTGAGTTGTTCTGAACTCTTGCAAACGAAGTGGTGCTTGGGATAGTTGAAGTACATGCTGCAGCATGACAACGTGTTAGTAGCAGAGATCAAGTCCAGAGTGTCTAGCAGGATGCAGCTGGAGCTGAAATCTGTGTGTGAGAATTTGTATAATGCGGTTTGTGCTAGGGGGTGGATCTTTTCAACAGAGAGCCTTTTCTAAGAGGCTGTTGGCACTTCTGGATCCTGGAAAGGGTGTGACATGGCATGAGGGAGCACATTGTATTGAAAATGAAATCTTCGGTTAGTAAGAGATTGGTTTTTGCTTTCTGAAGTCCCACGTCCTCTTTCTCCTCTTCTCCCACTGAACGTGTCAGGCTGCTGGTGAGCGGAGTAAAACTGTCATCCTGGTGAAGAACCTCCCAGCCACCACGAGCACAGCAGAGCTGGAGGCCGTCTTTGGCAAACACGGCAGCCTGGGCCGGGTGCTGCTCCCAACCGGAGGCATCACAGCCATTGTGGAGTTTCTGGAGCCAACCGAGGCCAAGCAAGCATTCACCAAGCTGGCCTACTCCAAGGTGAGTGTAGCCAGGGGGTGTGCAACTGCCTGGAGGATGTTGGCTAATTGTGAAGCTGCAGAAAAGAGTGCATGCTAAAATGTAAGATAAAGATGGTTTCTGAGGGAAGTGAGCTGTCAGCGTCGCTATGTTATTCCCTCACTCTTAGATTTAGGAAGATGCCCACTGCACCCATGTGCTGCAGTGGCTGAATAGGACTCTAAACGTAAAAAAAAAAAAAAAAAAAAAAAAAAAAATGCTGGAGGAATGGAGCTGTTATAAGTGTCCAAAAACCCTCTGTGGCCTTGGGGAGGGTTTCTGATGACTTTTGCTATAGAGGAGTTGGTACTGAAGCCTGGAGCTCTCCTTGGGAACCCTTTCCTAGCTGTGTGCTTCCTTGCTCCTTGTCCTCTTGTTTCCATAGACTTGTCTTGTATGAGGTTGGATACCAACTCACTCCTTCAGTGAAAGGTGGTTGAGCCAAACAAAGATGCTGCATAGCTTTTCTTCTCTTTTCCATAGCAGGATATTTGAGGGGAAAATAGAAGCGAGGGCAGACCTTTCTTTCAGGCCTTACCTTCTACTCTTCACGTTTCTTCTGTGTTCTTTCCACAGTTTCACTCTGTGCCATTGTATCTGGAATGGGCTCCAATGGGTGTCTTCTCCAGCCCAGCCCTTCAGAAAAAAAACATAGAGGCTCCAGAAGAGGAGGGAAAAGAAAGGCTGGTACCTGGTAAGAGCTTTAACTGTGTCTTCGTTTTTGTCTTTGTTTCCATGCTCCTTTCCACGTAAAGTGGCAATGCTGACATTCCTGAACTTTTTTATGCACTGGAACAGGCTGCCCAGAGAAGTTGTGCGTACCCTGGAGGCATTCAGGACTAGGTTGGGGCCTTGGGCAGCATGATCTGATGTGTGACAACCAGCCCAAGGCAGGACAGTTACAACTGGTTGAGCTTTAAGGTCATTTCCAACTGTAATGGCAGCAGGACCAGTGCAATGAAGTGTTACCAAAAGAAGGGTGCTTACCTATCTCTGAAGATCTAGGCTTGCAGAAAGACTCCACAAAGGAGGGATCTCCAACCAGAGGTCCTTCCCCAGTGGCAGTCAGCCCTTCAATGAGGTCTAAGAGGGGTGCAGCCAGGCTCCCCCCCTTTCAGTCACACAGCTGAATTGCCTTCACCTGTGCTCTCAGGGCTGACCTGGTCTTTTCTCCAGGTGCTCAATCAGTGGTTCAGGCTGTGACTCAGCAGTTCCCATATACCAACCTAAGCTATTCTGTAACTTTGGTACGGAACCAGCCTCGTGACATTCTCTACATGGTTCTTAGGGTCACCTCACTGTGCTGTGTGGTTGCTGATGTTCCCACACAAGTGCTGGGCTCAGTCCTATCTCACTCCTTGCCTCTTGGATGAGATGTTAACAGCGTGGTACTGCCCATAGCACACCAATCCAATCTGGATTGGAGCTGATGCTCTGGGCAAGGGCAGGAGATTTTTGGTCTGTTTTGCTCTTGGCAGCAGCCATTGGGAGCTGTAGCTACTCTGTAGGCCAACCCTAACCCCCCGAGTGCGTGTGGTCACATGCTCTGCAAGGACACCCTCCTTTTGCAAGAGCACCTGAGCAACTGGCTTGCACAGCAACGGGAGGATGTGGCAGCTGGCTTGCCAGTGGCAGGCTACGGGTCTCTGTACTTCTTTCCCTGTTCCTCTTGCATCAGTTCCCTGCTGTGTGCTTTGTCTGAGTGATTTTCCACTGCTGCAAGGGCACAGCCTTCCCTCCACTGGTAAACTCTCATTTTCCCCATCCTAGGGGCTGTAAAAATTAAATCTCGCCTGTATATTTAAAACCTTTCAAGATTTTCAAAAAAAAGAAAAGGTTGGCTTTATATAGGTTTGTTTTACTGGAAGCTATTTCAGGACTGAGGTTTTGGGAGGGGGGAGTAAAGCTGATGAAAAGCCTCTTCCTGGGCTGCTGTTCTGCACATGGGTCACAGGAGATGGCTGGAGCCCGGGGGTGCTGGGGGGGGCTGCTTTATCTCCCTGTAACTGAGACCCTCACCTCGAGATAAAGGGCTTTAAGCACAGGAGCTCCTGGAAGGCTGCTCAGGGCTGATAATGGTCTTTGCTGCCAGCCTCTGGAGCTCTGTATCTAGGAAAGGGAAGGGAGGGGATGTGCAATAAACTCCTCGCCTTGTTCACAAAAGGGCTTCGGGCTGCAGCACGTGGCCTCTTATTGTGCCAGCCACAGATGGAGGCACCTTTTCATCCTGCCCTGTCTCACTAAATCTCTTCCCTCCCCCTTCTTCAAACGACTTGTCTTCGAAGGCAGTGAGTTTTTTCCATACCGTGTTGGCAAACACCCTGTGGGTTGGGGCAAGGAGGGTATGACCACCCGACTGGAAAGGCTTGGGCTGTGTGGTGCCAGGGGTAGGGAGGGCAATTGGATGGAGCCCTGCAGGGAAATTTGGCTCTGGAGGTAGAGCTGGGAAGTGTCTAAGTACCCCTGGCTCCATGCAGGTTCTCTCATACCAACTGAGAGAACACTAAGCCTAGAAAAATCGTCAAGGAGGAGATGGTGGTAATGCCAGAGAGAGATACTTAGCTTGGTCCCCCTGAGCACAGCATCAGCTATGCTGTAGGGGCTGAAGCTGGTATACAAAATACAAGTTGTCTAGGAAGGGAAGAGCTTGGAAAGCCACTGGATGACAACTAGTGTGTCTAACAACAGCCTTCATGTGCTGATGGGGAAGTTGTGCTTTCATACCCTATGGGTATGTATTAGCAAGAGATGAGGTGTTAGAGCTCTGCAGAATTGTACTTAAGCAAGTCCAGGGCTCTGTGCGTAGTTCAGTAGGTGTCTGGCAAGGACTGATGTGGGGGTGTTTGAGGGCTGAGGAGCAGGTTTATGGAGTTTCTACATTCAAAGGATTTTGTTTCTACAGGGACCTGTTCACATGTGCATGCTGAGTCTGCCTCAGTCTCTGTTCACTGAATACAGGAGTGGTCTGATCTTGCTGAAGCAGTGACTGTCAGCTGGGGCAGGGGGCAAGCTCACCCCAGATTTGGATTTGTTGTGTCTTACAGTATTGAGTTTTCTCTTTTTGTATCAGATGGTGACACAACTGTAAAGGGCTCAGAGAAAACATCAGCACAGGATGAGGAAGAAGATGAAGAGGAAGATGAGGAAGAGAGCATTCCAGGGTGTACCTTGTTCATCAAGAACCTCAACTTTACCACCACAGAAGACACTCTAAAGGAGGTAAGCCATAAGCAAGGAGTGGAGTCTGGGTTTTGCTTAGTACAGGCAGGCTGCTCTGATTGAACAGGAACAGGTTGAGACCACGCTGGGCCCCTTGTTGCTGGAAGGTCCCTACTCATTGCATGGACTCGAAGAAAGGGCTCACCTGTGCTGCAGAGAGCAGGGAGAAAGGTGTTCTCCACCTCTGTTGTGCTAAGGATAAGATGTTTGAAAGGAGTTAAATTGGCAGTGGTATGGCCTTAATGGTACAGGAGGGAGCACTGGATTGTATTGGGGCTGGGATCCTCCACTTTTGAGTTTTAGGCTTCAATTGGACAGATGTATCTGAAACAGTTTTGATGGGTTTGAATTCTACCTTGGGACAGGCGGAGGCAGTAGGAAATCTTTTAAGACTCTTGATTTCCATTCTTCTGCTTGGGATCAGCACTTGTGCAGCTGTAATACTGCATGGCGTGCTAAGGCAATAAATAAAATGATTATTTCACTGACATGTGCTTTTCATCTTAAATTTTGTACCAGTACGGAGCTGTCTGTGCTACTTTACCTCAGCAAAGCACTTGGGAGAGATTGTAGCATTTCTAAAACCACATGGGATATTAATAGTGAGGCTGGGAAAAAAACAGCTGGAAGTTCTCACCTCTGCCACTCTCTGTAGCCTTGTGATGGTCCAAGAATGGTGGTGGGACGTCAGTCCATCCTGGACCTGTGCTGCTCCATCTTGGGATGGAGGTGCTGGTATAGATCTGGTCCAGCTGGCTGTGGGGACAAACGTAAATGTTCAGAGAAGGACTGGGACTTCTTTCTTTCTTTCTTTCTTTCTTTTTTCCTCCTACCTTCCAGTTGCAGGTTTATGAGGGAATCATGCAGATGTTGTGCCTCTGTAGGACAGCCCGTGCCGCCCCGCAGCCCTCTCTTACAACTCTGGAAGGAGCTGTTTTCTCAGGGGCATTGCAGGAGTTACCTGCAATTGGGTCCCTGCCTGCGTGAGGACAGCTTGTAATCTGCTGTGGACCTCCACAACAACCACAGAGCTCAGTGGTTTCTGAGGAGTGGTGAAGGATTTCTGGGAACATCTGTGTTGATTTATTTACAAGTCTGTGTGTGTATTTGTACAGAGATAATTTTGTAAGAGAAAAAGCAGCTGTACTGCCTGCTCGTCAGGTGTGCCTGGCAGGGAGGTGGGCTTGCGAGCGTGTGCTCCTGGCTCCAAAGGAGTGCTACACTGTCACTCAAACTGAGTTATAAGTCTCTGACAAAGGGTGTCTGAATTCCTTGCAGACGTTCTCCAAAGTGGGAGCTGTGAAGAGCTGCACAATATCCAAGAAGAAAGACAAAGCAGGTACTCTAGATGTTACTGTTCAATTCCTTCCCGCAGCTGGTTGCTGAGGGCTCAGGTGTGGCATTGAGTTAGCATTCATCTGGATGAGCATTTGTTATGTTTGCACTGATGAAATCTTCAGTGTTTCTAGAAGTGTGCCTGTTGAAATGGCTGAAAACAGCAGCCAAAAACACACTGGAGTTCGGTCTAGAAGGTTAAGCTGAATTGTGGAATTTGTGGAGATGTGGCCTTCTCTTGAGATCAGGACAGAGAAGCCAACTCCTTCAGGATCATAGAGCAGGATGCAAGTTGAAAGGGACCAGTGCACTTAAATGACTGAACACTTGCACAACACTGTATCCACAACAGCAGCCGCAATCTTCAAGGGTGCCTGGCTGAGTACTGCACTGAGCAGGCGTCGTTTGCTGCCTGTGCTGATCCCAGCAGGATCTCTGCCTGCCTCCCATGGGGTTGGACAGGAAAGGGATTGCATAAGGCAAGCGCGGCTGGATGGGTTGTGTCTTTCCAGATTTCAGGCTTCCAGATTTTAGGATTGCACAGCTCTGTGGGATTTTGCCTTTGGGGAATGACTCCCTAGGCATCCTTTTGCATGGGATGCTTAAAAACTCTGATTCACTGAAAGAAAAAGAATAAAGTCAATTCTACAGTGCTGCTGACGTGTCTGGCATGCTCGTGACGAGACAGCAGCGTTTGAATCTGGGCTGAGCTCATACCTCCTACCAGAACGGTTGGTTTCTGTTGCTGCAGGGTGATCTCAATATCCTGCTGCCTCTCAAGTTTGGAAGTTAGAAACATGGTGATGTAGTTTTGCTTGTGGATTTTCCCTTTCCTCTCCTAGCTTTATTTATGGGCTTGGAAATTGCAACTGCCTTTCCAGGTTCACAGAAGCATATTCTGTTTTTTGCCTGCCTCCAAATGTTCTGTCTCTCAAATGTTGGGCTTTTGTTTCATTGTAGTGGGAAATCATTCCATTACTAGCACGTGACAGTTTGCATTTAAACAGATCTCAAATGCTTGGTTCCCAGCAGTGGTCAGTAACTGCCTATTTGCTGTGTGTTAACCAAAACCAATTTCTGAATGGGTTGCAGATTAGAAAAGTCTCATCTGGGGACCAGACTGCAACCTGCATATTTCTTTCCCACAGCAAAAGTCACACTTATGTCTGGGCTGTTTACAAATTTCCGCAGTGAAGGTCTTGTTTCATACTTGAGGGAAATGTCCTGTGTATAAGCAGAGGCTTGTGTATCTGTAATAGGATCAGTCACCCTGACTACAAACAGCGGTTGTTTTGTAGGACATACAGTTATTGTTTTATTTATGGAGGCTGTGCTGAAATCTCACAAAGCTAAAAATCAGTTTGGCATACAATGCCATCTCTGTCATCAGCACCAAAACAAGCTCTTTAAACTGAGCATCCATTTTAGAGCAGTGTCTTGTTCCATGCAAGCTGGTAAGGAGTGCTAATGAGGAATTGACAGTCAGGGCATGGACAGGCTGGCCCCTTCTCTGGTGTATTAGTTTTTGCCTCCCCCAGTTTTAACAGTCAGAGATTCAGAGAATTTCTGTGCTCACAGTTGTGCCTGGATCCTGTTGGGCACTGCAGTTAATGGTGTGAATCCACATAATGCTGCAGCAGTGTTAGTAGTTAGTGTGCAGCAGCACTTTCTTCTGGTTTGTTTTTATATTTACTTTTTAGTATCATTGTTTCCTGCTATCATAACAATTTTCCTTTCTCTTCTGATAGGCGCTTTGCTTTCCATGGGCTTTGGATTCGTGGAGTACAAGAAGCCAGAGAGCGCTCAGAAAGCCTTGCGACGGCTCCAGGTAAGCTGAGGTGTTGTTGGGCCTGGTTTCTTTCCAGGCCAAGAGATAGTGGGCAATGGTGTAGACATACTGCAAGGCTCAAAATCTAGTTGAGGAAGAGGGGTATGTACCCTCTTCCTACCAGTACTTAGAAGGGTATTTCTTACCAACGCCTAAAGAAAACCTACAAGAAAGCAGGAAGGGGACACTTTATCGAGGAATGTCATGATAGGACAAGAGGTAGTAGCTTTAAAATAAAGAAAAAGGATTTAGATAATATATTAGGAAGAAATTCTTTACTCAGAGGGTGCTGAGTCACTGGAACAGATTGCCCAGAGATGTTGTGGATGCCTCATCCCTGGGGTGCCTAAGGTCAGGTTGGATGGGGCCCTCAGCAGCCTGATCTGGTGGGAGGTGTTCCTGAGCATGACAGAGGAGTTGGAACTAGATGCTCCAAGTTCCCTCCTAGCTTACACTGTTCTGTGGTTCTGTGTAAGGGGCAATAACTTGTACAGAAGAGTGTTTACTAGCACTGATCCAATGCAGAGATGGCAGAAAATGTGGAATTATTAAAATTCAACAAGTTTATTCTGCAAAGTTTCCTTTGCAGAAGTGGCAGAGAGCCAAGCTCCCCACAAAATGAGAATAGGTACAGCTTAGTATTTGGTGTTGTGGGGTTCAGTTTTATCTTCTGTGTGTCTGCCAGTGCTTCAGGGACTTGTAGCCTCATGCTTTCTCTATCACACATGCCACAGGGCTTGGATGCCCTTCAAGGGAGTAAGTCATTTCTGCTGCTGCTAGAGCAACACCCTAGTGTATTGGTCCACATTACCTGGGTGATGAAGGCCAGACAGCAGGAACACTCCTTTTTTAGATAGACTTGGAGGAATTGCTCCGTGTATAATCGCTGTTTGCTCTGTGACCGCAATCCACGGGTCTCACCTTCAACAGGTGGTGATTTTGCATTCCACAGCTGGTACAGTCTTGAGATAGATGGGCGTTCTGCATTGTTTTGAAGAGCAGAATCCTGGGGCAGAGGAGAAAGCAGGACAATTGAGATTTTGCAGAGGGAGTGGGCACTAGGGCTCCAGGTTCCCAGCGTAAAGCCTTTGCGTATCCTGTGCTGTGTCAGGACTGATTAGGCAGGAGGCTGCTTGTTTTCTGTGCTTTAATGTGTGGGTAGCAGGAGACAAAGACTTTCCGTCTTGGCTACTGACAGCAAGTGAGTCATCCTTGGCTCATTCCAGAACAAGCAGTAAGGTGCTCCCTGCCTTGAAGAGTTTGCAGTCCAGAAGGAGAAGAACCAGTAGCCCAGGGCAGGGAAGTGACTTGCCTTTGCCAGGTTAGTGGCAGAGCTGAGGCCGATGGGCAGACATCAGAGTGCTGGCTGCTTCCTCAGTTAGTCATACTGTCTCCAGCTTCATATTAGAACCTTGCCTTGTATGAATGGGGAAGAACCTCAGTGAGGAGAAGGGAAGGAATATATGGGAAAGAACAAAGATGTGAAATGCTATGCTTGTATCCCAAAGCTTGAATGCTGTTGTGACTCACATTTTTTTGTTTTCATTTTAACTTTTAGGGCTGCATTGTAGATGGCCATAAGCTAGAAGTCAAAATCTCTGAGAGAGCTGTCAGGTAAAGCTGTCTTCCTTCTGTAGCATGGTTACATTTAGTCTGTGATAGATCTTGGTAGGTTCTTCATTTCTAGTATCTCTGCTTCATAAGGACGTGTGGCCAGTAGTGCTTTGGCTGTTTGATGCAGCAGCCTTTGCTGTGCATTGCATGGAGCCACCTTGGAAAGGAAGGAAAAAAAGAAGGAAAAAAAAAAAGCAGATGTGAAGGTGCTTGCTTACTAAGAGACTGACTTCCAAGTGAAACCCTAAGCAGCATACACCGATGGGGTGCCAAAAGTGGGTCCAAAGTGAGAACCAGGCATGTGATACTTGTTTCATATGTCAGGAAAAGGCTTCTCTGAAAAATGCTTAAGATGCTTTTGGTGGGGTGCCTCAGAGGCAGACCCTTCTGTGGAGTTGCATTTCCTGATGTCATATAAAGAGGGTGACTGACTCAGGTTTATACCTTTAGTGCTGAAATCTGTGACTCATGTCCACTGGGATTTTGATGATTGTACCTATGAGGTTAAAAAATAAACCAACTGTTTGAAGGTGATTATTGGCACCCTAAAAACTATCTTGTAGACACTTTGGAAATGCTGTGAGAAGAGGTGCCTCTTAAATGGCAAAATTCCTTTTCAGTTCTGGTCTTTGCGGCCCAGAAGGCTGGCAGTTCACTAGCTGCACTCTGTATTTCATTTTTTTCCTACGAAGCATTCGTATCCATTCTGGATTTTAAAATCCAGCCTGTAATGTAGAATGCTTTGCTTTAAGCTGCTGGTTTTTTTAATATTAGTTACATTTTTATCTTGTTCAATTGCAACACAACCTGAGCAAAATAATTTAACAATATATTTTAGTTTTGTTTACTGTTTTCTAAGTCAGTATGAAAAAGAATGAACATTAGCTTGCATTAGACTACTTGTTTAAATATGTGCAAATGGTTCATCTCCTGATACTGAATAGACAAAATTTGGAGTCAAAAGAAAAGTCAGTGGCAGATGTGAGTACAAGCCTGCTGCCTGAGCTCCGTTGTGGCTGCACTCAGCAAGCCAGAAGCTCTGATCTTAAATTTGGGATTTAAATTACTTGCATTCATTCCTTCTCTATGTAGCCCATGAAATATCCATTGTCACCAGTATGAAGCCAGCAAGGATGTCGTCGTGAGCTAGCTGGCTGATTCTGATGGCTGGCATTCAAGCAGACAACACGCCTTGGGTGTGTTGCTCTGCAGTGCACCTTACCTGCCCTTTCTGTTCACCTGACAGGCCTGCTGTGAAGTCCTCCCGAAAGAAGCAGACGGTCAAGAAGCAGAAGACTTCCAAGATCCTAGTCCGAAACATCCCATTCCAGGCCACCGTCAGGGAGATCAGGGAGCTCTTCAGGTAGGAAAGCATTCTCTGTCAGGTGTGGGCAGTGCCTTGCTCAGGAGCCAGCAAGGTTTTAATGCAGGATCTTGTTGGATTGTAACTATGAATTTTGACTTCTCTGTGGAAGCAAGTGAACTTGTAGGTAGAAATGATGCAACAGGTTTTTCTGCTATAGAAATGCTGTCTGTGAGACAGATTACATATGCCAGAGTTTTGGCTCGAGTGCTCTGATCTGCCAGAGCTGGGTGGCCCATCACTCTGCAGCAGGCATCCACAGAGGGTGGACATCTCCCCCCATCTAACAGATGACACAGCCTTGGATATTTTTTTTCCCTCTTGTTTGTAAGGCTTGCGGCAGCATTCCTGCTGCTTGGCACACCTGGCTGGGAGGAGCACTGAGAGCCGCTGCAGACAGCTGGTGTGAGAGGTATCAGCTCTGGCTGGCTCCTTCCTCCATCTGCCCTGCACACGCAATGCTCTAGCTCCTTCCCAGCCTGCAGGGAGCACATAAATCTGGCTCTGCCTTTGCTGCTGTGTACCTAATGTGCTTGATGCTGTGCATCCCTGTGGCCTCAGGGATATGAGGTATGCAGCTTCTCAGAGTCCCTCCAGCAAAAAGTACCTTAAGCCCTACCTGAGCAATCAGTAGGGATTTCAGGATCCCAGCCTGCATTCTGCTATGTACTACCTGCTCTCTTTTCATGTCCTCAGCCCAGTTGTGCATACAAGGATACATTAAGGCTTGTAGTGTATCCCAGAAAAGAGTTGCAGCTGTGTAAAGTGCAGCTTATGTCACCTGCTGCTGCCAGGGTAAGAATCCAGGCGGTGGGCCCAGGCCATGCTCCCTGCTGTGCTGCTGGCTTGCTGGAGGAACCTGGGAGAATCGCTGTCCTGCTCTGTCCATCCATTTTGCTGTCAGCAAGACTGAGGGCGACAGCATCCATCTGCAGGATGTGAAGTCCTGGGTCAGGAGGAGGCTTTCCTGTGGAGCTGGTGTTTGTCTCAGCAGCAGGCAGTGGTTCTGCCGGGTCAGGGCCGTGCTGTTCCTCAGCCATGGAACCACTTTAACCCTTTGAAAGTTATCAGGCCTTGCACTGAGATCTGCCTTGCACAGAGCCACAAGGCTTTGCTGGGAGCAGGGGAAGCTCCTTTCCCTATATACCCGCTCTATGAGCTGTGATGCCTTCCTGCCCTGACGGTGGGTGAGGACAGCGGGTAAGGACAGCAGGTCTGTGCATCTACAGCCTGTGTTCTTGCAGGGTAGAGGAAAGCCACTGGTGGTGACAAAAGCTGTATGCTGCAATACTGTTTTGGGGTGGGGTCTTTGGTTTTAAGTGGGTGCATACCATGACTCAGCTCAGACGTGTTCAGGAAAAGCACAGTGTAAGGATTCACGTAGAAGAGCAAAGAGATTTTTGGGCTGTGCAGGTGTAGCCTGGATGCTTTTGTTTCAGCGTTGCCCTGAGAGCCCCAGTTGAAACAAGGCCCAGAAAAGCCTGGGGCTTCCAGGGCAGCGTGCTGAGGGCTGGCAGCATGTTAGGCGCTGCTCATTTAGAACTCAGTCTGTGTGGTTGCAGCCATGTCCCTCATAGCACAAGAACAAACAAAAGCCAGGAACCTGTTTGCCTTTTAGGGTGCCAGGCTATGTTCGTGGAGTGGGGAGACTTGTGAATATCAAGAGAACAGATGAGTCCAGCAGAGAATGAGGGCTTTGCTGTGTGCTTTATTCTCCTCCTGCCTTGTCTGGCACCTGGGGCTGGGGAGAGGCGGGGTGGCTGTGATTCACATGGCAAGGAGCACACAGCCTCCAGCAGCACGCTGCTGCCAGCGCTCCAGGGTGATGCACGAACCTGGGCTCTGTGGAGATGGGAGTTTGGTCCTCAAAGCAACAGCCGATGGCTTGAGGGGACCCACAGTCTTCCCCACGCCCTGCCAGCCCTCCTGGCCTGCTGAGAGGCTTAAACCGAGCACAACTGAGCACTGCTATGTGCTTCGTCCTCCGAGATGGCTCTTTGACATCAGATGCCTGTGCTCTGGAGCTTCTTGTGTTTCTGTGTTTAGGAACCTGTCTGACTTTTGTTATTGATTTGAAATCGCAGACAATAGTTGGGCGGCAGAGGCGGCACGGCCAGCAGGGCTGCAGGGGGCACTCTTAGCCTGCCCAGGAGAGCAGTCGGGGCTGTGCGTGGCACCACCAGCCTGGGGACACGGGGACAGAGCCAGGGCACAGCCCCAGCACAGAGCCGAGCCGGGGGCCCTGCAGGACGAGCTATTGTTTCACGTGCTCAAAAGCCCTGCAGCTGATGTCTCTCAGCCTGCTCCCTTCTGTGCTTTCTTTTTTTTTCTTTCCTCAATTGCTTTGGCAGGAGAAAATGCGTGTGTTTTTACCCCCCAAACAAATATTTGCATGTTTTGAGATTTTTCGAGAAGCTGTCTTCATTTCTACATTCTCATGGGTGGGTGTTCATGGCGCTGAAACAGCAAAGCGAGGGAGCTGGTTGTTTTGAATAGCAAATTGTGAAGGCTGCTGTACACCGCTCGGGATTTCCTGAGCTGGCAGTGCTGCCCCACTTGTCTTTATGCTTTTTAGTATCGTTGATTAAGGATCCGTGGCTTGAACACTTAGACCTGCCCGGCTCTGCTGCTCTCATTCTTACAGCAGATGACAATAGATGTGGCTGCTGCCTTCCTCCAGCTGCTTGGTGTGAGCAGGGCTGTGCTGCTGTGGGGCTCTGTGTGCCCACCTCCATGCTGCCCATCCTGCTGGGGCAGCACGGCTGTGCCCCATAGAAGTGCACGGTGCTGTTGCAGAGCTCTGCCCTCGCATCCCTGGGTGCTGCCCTCTGCCATCCATCGGGGCTGGTTTTGTGAGATCTGATGGATGTTATTTTCTCCAGCAGGAGAAATGCTTTTCAATTATAGGGGCAGCTTTTGGGCTAGGTGTGAAGATTTAGCTTTTGTGGGTGTGTTTTTTCCCCATTTTTGTTCTTTATTAGATTCTACTGTTATCTTCACTACCTGGAAAAATAACAAAAGACAAATGGTCCTTCGTTCTCCCCAAAGAGCCATAGTTAGGGGGGAGAGACAAAGGCACTGATATCCCATGAAGACTGCTAATTTTTGCTACGAAATTGGGGGGCTTTTATGGCGTGACTTTTTTTTTCGAAAGGAGCTGGAGATGTGGCAGGCTGAATTGGAGATTTGTGAAAGGCCACATTTTCACAGATTGGAGCTCTGGCAATTTCTGAAAATTAGGCTCCTTTAAAATCTATCACATTAGATCCATGCAACCTTCATTGGATGTTCCAATTAACTTTGTTTCACAGCGTCCTCTGCCATCCTCCTTCCCCCCACCTGCACCAACTTTCGTGGATATCAAAGACTCGGCTGATTTGCAGCTGGCCCCTAACATTTCAAGGAGACACGTGTTTTATTTTTGCCAAAAGGGAGGTGGTTAGATTTGGAAAGAGTTGTCTTACTGATCTCTTCCCAATTGAATGCTACCCAAGACATAGATGGAGGCAGAGAGCCTGCCTGGAGTTGGACATCCCTGCTGCTTTTGCCACCAAAGGAACTGCATCTTAAGTTGTATGTTCTGAGGCTGGCACTGTTTCCTTTTAATTTCTTTGCAAAGTACACCTGAAAGTATGGAGAAGGGTCCTAAAATTGCCATGACCTCTGCTTCCAGCCCTCCTCTGCCAATTGGGCACCCAAAAATTCTGAGCACTGCTCAAGGTGAGGTGTCAGGGCAGTTCCTGGTTTTCTCCATTCTAACAAAGATGTGGCATTTGCTGCATCTAGCAAAACAAGTGCCTGAGCCTGATGAGGAGGAAGTAGATCCCTTCCCCCTGACAGAGGGCAGAAGTGAGAGCAGCGGTGGGATGGGGCGTGGGAGTGAGAGCTCTGCTGGGAGGAGGAACGTCTCTGAAGAAAGATGCAATGGATAAACTGGCAGAGATTTTTTTTTAAGGCAGTCTTTATGAAGTTAATTTTATAAGATGATGCCTTTCACTTCTTCTGACCTATTATAATAAAGTGTAGTTATCAGAATGGGCTTTTCATTTCCCATTATGAAGGACACAGTGGTATAATGAGTCCGTCTGCCAGACACACTTGCTGTTCACACCTTTCTCCCAGTAATGGAGCCTACATGGCTGCAGACAATTTCTCCTTCCTGGAGTAACGAGTAACGTTGCCCTGTTGAAGCTGTGGAAATCTTTGCTACTGAAAGGCAGAGGAGGGAAGAAAAAAAAAAAGAAGAGTGCCTTCATAAACTTGTGAGTTTGTTAAGCAACTGCTGGGCAGTATTAATTAGGATGCACAGTGGAAATGCCTCTGGGATGCATGGCTCTGCAAGCATCACTCTCTGAGCAGTCCAATGTCAGCTCACTGTGAGTGATATTTTGCTTTTAAAGCCCTAGATGTTGTGCTAGAAAGGTTTCAAAATCCATTCCTCTTCCTCCTAGTTGCTTCCGCTTCCATCTCGGTGATTTGAGGGGCAGAGGTGGGGTTGCTAGCTGTGCAGGCACTGAGTGGGCTGGACCCCACTACTGGGGCAGGAGAAGGAGAACTCACCACCTTTTTTTAAGAAGGGCTGCTGGGAGCTACTGAGCTTATGCCCTGCCTGCCTGGGCTGTGTATGCGAGCAGACTGAGCTGCATTTCTGTGCCATTGTATCAAGGTGGTCCAACAGTCAGCATGCAGCTACAGCCGGTCTGAGGGACTTGTGCATTGGAGAGGAGGGGATGGGTGTTGGATAATAATAAAGCCAAAGTGAAACTCCTCCTGTCCTATCTAGGGTTGGTTGCTGGTTGGAAGCCAGCAGCTCCTGCTGCCCCTGCAGCAAATGCAGAGCTGTTCCTTAGGCTGCTTCTGCCTGGGGAGAGCCTCGTGGTCACCTCCATGGCCAGGTGGGCAGGTTAGTCCATTGGTGCCCTCGGATGGACAGTCCCTCTTCTAGAGTGGTCTGCAGCAGTGAGGAGAAAGGCTCATCCTCACTATGTGTGCTGGGGCTTAGGTGCATTGCAGAAGCAGACCCTACTCCTGAGAAGAGATCAGTGTATGAGATGCTTGGTTGGATGCTGCTGTGATGGGGGCTGGAGATGCCTTTGCAAGCTGAGCTCCAGCTACTCCACAGTGCCAATAGTCACGGGGCTGGTGCTGGACACCCCCCTGCCCTGCGTGGGAGCTGTGGGCCGGGACAAGCCGCACAAGAATGCATCTGCAGGAGGTGCTCAGGTAGGACCAGGCAGGAACAGCTGAGAAGCAAGAGGTGGGACTTGACTGCAAGTGTGGTTGCTGACAGCTGTGGTGGGGCCTTTGCATTCCTTTTGGAGGTCAGTGGGATCGCTGGGTTATGTCCTCGAGGAAAGAAGTAAGCAGTTTAAATAAGTGATCAACCCTTGGGGACTGCAGAGCAGTCATTGGTGCGCGTGTGTGCCCTGGTGCCCCCCGGAGTACCCTGGATTACATGCTAACAGAGCTTTTGCCCCCATTTTGCTGATCTTAAGGGGAAAATACACGTGCTGCTGATTCCATTTCAAAGACAGTTTCCTGAAACCTGCGTGCGGCAGGCCTGGGTCTGGAGTGCTGTGGGGCTGCATGCACTGGAGGAGCAGTGGGGGCTGGCTGAGGGCCCTGTCCTCGGGAGGTATAAGTGCTTGGGCATCCAGTGATGCTAGCAGATGATGTGGCACTTCTTTAACGCAAGACTGCAGCTCGCTCTTAGGATGTGATGTGTGCACACTGCTGGCACCCTAGGGTGTCTGTGTAGGGGCATTGGGGCTGCACAAAGCTGCTCTGGGGTCAGTGCTTTCAGCCTTGGTGCTCCCATTGCAGCTCAGCCCTCTCAGCCCTTGCTGTGCAGGCACCATCTGCAGGTGAGATTGGACAGCACCTGGAAATGGTGCATCTTTGGTGCTGTTAGGGATTAGCTTGAGTGATGGCCACCTCCTTCCTGGCTGAGAATCCTGCCCCATGGTGTCCTGCCCCCATGCAGGGCTCCAGGCAGTGCCGTGCAGATCTGTGTGCTGAGAGCTGCTGGGATCTGTGGGGCTGCTTTATTTCTGGCGCTATCTCAAAAAGCATAAATTAATGTATATGTGTATATATTTTTGGTCCTTCTTCAAGCTGCTTCTTCTGTGTTGGAAACCCAAACGCAGCAGTACTGGGCTGCTATTCAGAGAGTAGATGTGTAACCGGCCGCTTTAATTTGACTATCCAAAACAAGCCATGGGGTGCAGGAGAGTGAAATAGGTTTTCAGTGCTGTTTTTCGGTTTGAATCAAAAAGGTGTTTAACATAGATAAGGAAACGTTTAACTCTGTGTTATCTTGGCAGGGCTGCTTTAAAAGGTGGATCTTCCCAAGAGCAGAAGGAAGATTTTTCAGTACATCCCTTTCCCTGCCTTGAATATTCATTTCAGCACTGGATTTTAATTTTTTTTCCCCTCTCCCACACTCAGTGTGCTCCACACCCACTGGTCCCCAAGCCACAAGGAGCTCTGGTTGCCTGTCCTGCTCAGTCCTGTTGCCCAATGCCATGCAGGGCAGTGCTGGGCTGCTCTCCTGCAGGAGTGCTTCTCATCGTGCTCCACTCATTTGTGCTCATCAGCACAGAGGGCCTGGGGAGGTGAGGAGAGCTGGCGAAGGGGCTGCGAGTCACACGTGTGTCAGATGGGACCGTGGTTTTCTGCTCTGGGGCTTTTGCAGTTTTTCTGTGCCAGTAGGGACTGGCACAGGTGCGTGCACACATGTCCTTTTCTTGCTTAATAGGAAACGAGCGATGCAGCCTATAGAGGAGCTAGCAGCCAGGGTTTCTAAGTAACCCACTCTTGCTGTTAGTATTATAAGGTCTTCTTTTGTCTGAACTGCTCAGAAGTTTATATGCATGTCTGTATATAAGGAGGGGAAAACACGTACGACAAAAAAGCAGAGCCTCACACTGTAGCTGGTGTCCTGCATTGCCCGTCGGTCATCCCTCTGGGGCTGGCAGCGGGACTGCAAGACCTGGGAAGTTGCAGTGATGCTGGCCTAGCTTCTGAGCTTGTATCTCAGCTTTTTAGCGCATGGAGCAATCGAGGTGATTGTTTTCTTGATTTTTAAAATTCTTCTCTGTGTAATTTCTTAGCTTGATGTTGGCCCAGCCGCCTTCCGTGTCTTTTGCTAGCATACGTGTGAGTATTTTTCTGTCTCACTTCACAAGAAGGCCCTGAACAAGCCCCTAATGAATCACAGTTTCCAGCTCAAGATGACACTGTGTCCTTTATTTGCATCTCTGTTTACATTGCTGCCCACTGCAGCGTTTCTCCCTCTCCCGCGGGTTTTCAGACCTGGAGCTGGTCTCTTGCAGCTCCAGGCAGGCACTGCCCAGGGCTCTCTGTGTCCAAGCGCTTGCTGTTGGCTTCTGCTGCCCATGGCACTACGAGCATTTGTCTGCGCTCCCGCCTGCACACTGCTTTTCCTGATGAAACCGAGCCAAGGCAGAGCCCGCTGCCATCTGCCTCCTCGCTTGCCTTTGCTCCTCCCTCAGCAGTACCTGAACCAGCTGAGTGCTTTCAGGCATCAGGCAGAGAGAGCCGAAATGTGACAGCCTGATCCAAGTGAGTGCGGGCAGCTCCTGCAGCTCGTCCTCCCGGGAGTGCAGTGCTGGGGACAGACCCTTGTTTGGTGTCCAGCAGCTCACATAGCACCCCTTCCACAGTGCCTATTTTCAGACCGAGGTTTTGTTAGGGGCATGGAGAACTGGTCCTAGGAAGATGCTGTGCTTTCTGCATACTCAGTGGTGGACGGACTGCTGCTCCCTCTTTGCTTCTCCCCAGCTTGAGACTACTTGTCCTCTGTCCCTTTCACCACATGGCTGTGCCAGCAGCTGAAGGGTTAAATGAGTTCGGGGGTGGGGGGGATACAGAGCTGAGGTATTTCAGATGCTCATTACTCACTGCCAGCTTCCCCCAAAATCATATTAATTTCATGCTGTCACGCAGGACTGCGCTGTCTCTCCCGTCAGCATCCAGGAAGGGGGGGAGTGCCCATCTCCGCCTGCCATGGGGATGCTCATGGGGAGAGCTGCAGCCCCTGTCCCCATGGCCATGCCCCCTCCCAGCAGGGCTGGGCTCCCACTGCCTATGAGGGCCCAGGGGCCTGTGGTGCTTCTCCAGCCGCCCACTCCTGCTGATGGTTTTCCTCCCCACCGCTTGTGCAAGAACCCCATGAAATGAGGTGTGCTGCAGCAGGGGGGAGAGGGGGAGCAGCCACCCTGCACTGCCTGCAGGCAGAGGAGATGCTGCTGGCAGGTCCCTTCTCACCTCCCCTGTCACTGCACGCCACCGCAGCCCAGCTCTCCTGCCACCTCCACACTGCCTGCATCACCTCCTTCACTTTGTGATTTTCTATTTTATTCTTTTGTGTGTGTGTGTGTGGGTTTAGGCTAAAAGGGTCAGGCTATCTCCTCCATGTCTCCTATCGCCCCCCCATGGCTGCGCTCCTTGTGGCACATGGCCCCCTCAGGCAGCAGCACTTCCGTTCCCCTGTGTGTAGTGGGCTCAGAGGGGCAGCTCTGCCCACCGTTGAGCTGGGGCTGGTGCTGGCTATCCTGTAACCTGCAGGACCTGCTCACTCTCACAAGCCGTTTTCCTGAGGAAATGGGGCTCTCCATCTGCCCACATCACTTCTTACCCCTGAGGCTGAAGAGGTTGCAGGGCTGCTGGATTCCTACCAGTAACACTATGGGACTATGGTGGTGGATGGAAAATGGTGCACAGACTGCTGCTGCCAGCACGCAGTGCTGCTCATTGCCAGTGCTTTCTGATACCATTAACCAGCTGAGTGGCAGTGAGTCAGGCGTTATTTCATGTTCTTTAATCTCCCCCGAAGCATCTCACTCGTGCTTTCCCATCTCCACTTCCTTTTGAGGTCCCTCTTCCTGTAGATGCCATCCTCTGACGTGTGCCCTGCAGCGCACTACTGGCACACAGCTGTAGCCTTTCATCAGCCCCAGCCCTGCGGGTGCCCCTGCTCTGCTCTCCCCCCAGCAGCTCGCAGGGAGTTCCCAGCCCTCCTCAGCTAGAGCACTGCATGCAGCAGCCAGCAGAGCCGAGGTATGTGGTGCTCTGCGGGAACGCTTCAGCATCCACTTCTGTAGCAGGGAGCTCCCGCTTGCCAGCGCTGCTCTGTGCTGCAGATGGAGCAGGTAAAGGAGGCAGTGCACACCCGGTACCCCCAGCAGAAGCCCTTTGCATTCAGCCCCTCACCTGCCCCGTGGATTTGGCACATGGGGGGCATCACCATCTGGAAGCAGGAGCACTTTCAGCGTGCCCGCTTTGTGCCTGGTGTTGGAGCGCAGCTTCAGGGCAGGAGGAAGCAGCAGTGCTGGGATGTGCGTGGCACACAAGGACAGCTGCTGAGCCTGCAGCTGTGTCAGCATGGAGCGCGGAATGGGGCCGGGTCAGTGCACTGTCCCAGCGGTGCAGCATTGGAGTGGTTGGTTCCCACCCGGGGCTCTGCTGCTCTCACACAGTTGTTGTGGTGCAAGCTGAGGGAACATCCGGAAATATTCCTGTGCTTACAGTGCTTCTGCAGCACATCCAGCTGCATGCAGCCTGACAGCTGGCGGCGGTGCTGCTGCTGAGCCGTGCTCTGCTCTGCGTCCTTTGTCTCCTCCTGGTCTGAGGAGCTGGGATGCGGCTGTGGGAGCTGCGTGCGCTGTGCTGTGCTCAGATCTCGCCATCCTCGCTGTATTGAGGCACCTGAATACAGGCGCTTCACTCAGGCTTCCGCGTTCTGAGTGCATTTGCATGCATTTGATCTTCCCTGTGTTTCTCTGTTCTCCTGATGAAAATAATTAATCTGGTTATTTTTCAAAGTCATTCTGCAGCTTTACAGGGACAAGGCTTAAATAAGGATTCTCTTTAAAGCAGAGCTATGTTAAAATAGCTTTCTGCCTATAAATACCTCCTTGCTTCTATATTTGTTCTCCAGCTCGGTGCAGGATGTTGTAGAGTCGGGTCTGTGCTGGTTTCTGCCTGTAGGTACAAGGTTGCAGCCAGTGTCCTGCAGCAGTGCTGTTTTCCACGTGGGGTGCCCCGTGTTTCCCTTTGGGGGCTTCAGGGCACTGTTGCATCTCCCTTCTCATGTTTAGTGCTTTGCCAGTTGCACTAATTCTTCTTCTCTCTTTGAAACCAGCTGACTCATAAGGAGCACAGAGCAAAGGAGATTTGTACCGGGCCCTCCTGCAAGCACTATTTTTAGCATAACTTATTTCTGACCATAGCTGCGCTCTGATCGGGATTTTCAGAAGAACCAGGAAGGGATGAATCCCCAATCTCGGCGCTGCTTTGGCTGCGGGTTGCTTTGAAATCCCAATGTGCAGGAGGTGGGTGTGGGCACTGCCACTCCTCAGCCCTGCTCCTGTGTGGTGCTGTGCTGGAGCTGCACAGCTCAGGAGCTCCGCAGAGCACTGTGGGTGTGAGCTTGCACTGATTCCAGTTCCATGGGTTTGGGATGTAGGGGTGTCAGCCTGGTTCTCCTGGTGCCTGCAGTGCTGTTTAGCTGGTACCGTGCCTAACCCAGCACTGCACCTTCCCTTTGGCACCCCAAGCATTGGGATGGAGAGGTACAGAAGGAGATCCGCTCATGCTTTAAGTAATGAATCTTTAAGCATGAAAATAATTGCAGATAATGCCCAGGTGTCTTCCCAGGGGGTGCGAGCATGCTCGGCGAGTCGTGGGCACTTCTCTTTGGTCTTGCCAAAGCGAGGAGGAGAAGTGCCTCCAGCCGTGAGGCAGACCCCAGTAAGGAGCCGCATCCCAGCACCGTGCTAAGCCCCGTGGAGCGGGATTAAACGTGACAGCATTACGAAACCAAGCCTGGTGCTAGCACCTGTTTAAAAATGACTTAAGTGGAGGGATATTAAAATTTTAAAACCTGCCACTGTGCTGCTGATGGAGGATTTAAAAAATAATAATTACTGGGCTTTTTTTGTCCCCCTTTTTGCTTGGTTTTCAGAATTGGTTTCTTTCTGTTTAGCATGCAGCCTAATTGCGTAATTACACGATAGACTGGAGTAGAATTTAGTGCATGTAATACCAGTTATAAAGAAGAGCCCTAATTATGTATATCTTCTCAGGTAAATAATACATCAGGGGCACGGAGTGGCCTAATTACTGCTCTGAAAACCTGCCTAATGACTAATTTACTTGGAATTTCAGAAAGCTTTTGATAAGGTCCCTCATAAGCAACGTTAAAGAAAATAAATCGAGAAGGGGTAAAATGTTTTGCTACATTTTTAAGCAAGCAGTTGAGGCGAGGGAGAAACAGCCCCCATGCTCATGTCGTGTGTCCTGGGAGGAAGGAAGGCCCTGGGGCTACTGAGACCCCCGGAACAGAGCCTGAGAGCCCTTAGCAGGAGCCTCGGGAGCTCCCGGAGCCTTGGTGGGGTCCCGTGTGAGCACTGAGCTGCTGCAGGGAGGAAGGCAGGAGGCAGCAGCCCCGTAACAGGAGCATAGAGGGGCAGAGGATGTTTCTCCCAACACCTCTGGCTGGCTTTTGGGCTCTCCGTTCAGCACAGCTCTGCCTTGTGGGCACTGCGTGCATCCTGTGGGGGTCAGCCAGGTGACAGCAGGCTGCCTGCTGTGCTGCCCTCCACTTTGCTTTCAGGTCTCCTCTGTGTGTTCCCAACTGCAGGAGCCAAAGCAGAAGGAGGGAATGAGCACAAAGGGCCCGTGCATGCCGGGCAGAGATGGAGCACGGAGATCTTCGTGCCTGGCCAGCAACATGCTAATTGGCTTTCCTTCCTAGCAAACTTTGCAAATAATGCTCTTTTAGTTGTCAGGAAGATAAACAGTTGCTGCAGCAGGTGTGCCAAAAGCACCGTCTGGATGTAATTAGGCATGTTCGCCAGGGAGCACCCAAGAAATGCAACAGAGCTGCTTGTCCCAGGCATGTCCGGGGGTAG
Organism: Pavo muticus; assembly: GCA_016647715.1. Classification (NCBI taxonomy): domain Eukaryota; kingdom Metazoa; phylum Chordata; class Aves; order Galliformes; family Phasianidae; genus Pavo; species Pavo muticus. The sequence goes on along the minus strand of JACDJE010000341.1, from coordinate 213,783 downwards.
GAACAGGGCTGGCAGTGCTTTCCTGTGAGCTCGGTGACAATAAGGCCTGGGTCAGAGGTGGATGCTGCTGGTGCTGCATAGCATAAACATACAAAACCAAGTCAAGTGGTGTTCCCCATGGGAAGGCTGGCTCCAGCACCTACCTCCTGGGGAAGCCTGGTGTGTCCTTCAGCCCCTCTGTTCCCTCACAAGCAGTGTCCCAGAGCTCCCCAGGACCGAGTGTTGGGGCAGCCCAAGGCTGGGAGCCATGCAGGGACACAGCGCTGGAGCTGTCCATGGTGGCATCGGGCATTGCCATTGCCCAGGTGCAGGACGGGGGCAGCTGCCACTGGTTGGAGACACGGAGTGCTCTGGCTGTTGGTGGCTGGCTGTGCCCTGGAGCTGCTGTGCCCTTCTGCAGGTGCCCCCCCTGCCCTGTGTGCCCCCCGTCCCCAGCTGCAGGGTTACCGAGGAGACGGCACTGATGGTGCTGGTGATAACGGTAATGGGGGAGATAGGTGGCAGATTAATTCCTGAACTCCCTAACAGGATTTAAGCTAACAAGAGAGGAGGGCTTTTTTTCTCCCTTCCTTTCCCTTCCTCCTTTCAGATATTTCCTGTGCTGGGGATAACAACACCGAGGAGTGTTAAATTGGCTCTGAATGTCCACCCCTGGCTGTCCGCATTCTTGTAACGATTTCATTAGCTTGAATTATCCACGTTATTTTCTTGTAATGGGATTAGCCGAAGTGGAGTCAGCCCGAGTCCTGCAGCGGGGGGCGGGAGGGCCGTCCGTGCGGATCTCATTAACTCCCGCATGGGGTGGGCCGGCAGCTCACTCGGCACAGCCGCTGGCAGGGCCCTGCTTCCAGGGTGGGGGAACAGAAAGGAACATTCTTTTTTTCCCTTTTCTTCCTTTTTCCCCTGTAATCAGCACATTGGTGCGGAAGCAGAGGTGGTCGTGGACATAATTAACAGGGGGACTGGAGGTCCTGTTTGAGGGTGAAAGGAGAGGGGAAAAAAGCAATGTGACAGTGACTGTTGTGCATTGAAGGAATGAGTTTGAGCAGAGGTGCACTGCAGGGATGTGGCTGTGCAAAGTGGGGGTTCTCATCTTGCTTGGGCCTTGTGTCCCCTTCCAGAGCCATTGCGGTGAGTGGGAGCTCTGCCCGACCTCCATCCTGGGCCTGTGTCATGCGTCCCTGACTGACTTCCCATGCCATCATTGGCACTGGGTTTTTTTCCTGATTTAGGACCATCCCATGTAGTGGGACATCAGTATGTATTCTGAGGATATAAGAACGGTTTGTTTTGCAAAAGGAGGAAGAAGGTTCCTGCAGAACACTCTCTGAGCTCATCTTCCACGTGCGGCTGTGCCGATGGAGGATGCACAGACACCTCCAGAAAATGGGCAGAGCCCAACACGCAGTGTGCTGTCACTGAGTGGGAGTGTGTGCCTTCGGTGGTTATCCCACAGCTGGTTGCAGCCTCAGCCAGGACGTTGCTCTGTCTGGCGCTCCCATCGGAGAGCTGCAGGTTACCTCCTTGCATACCGTCTGCTTCCTTTCTTCTTGTCACCCCACTGGGACAAGCCATGTCCCTGTCCCCGCTGCCAGCGCCGCTCCCAGCGGCTTTGCAGCTGGCCCAGCCCAAGGAGCCTTGCTCTGCAGGGGGTAATTGGGTTCCCCCGCCTCTGCTTCTCTCTCCCATCCTCCCCAAATCTGGAGGAAATAATTGGAAAAGAGAGGTGTGAGCCTCTGCCTGGCGCTGGAGAGGAAAACATTAAAGGCCCGGGCTCTCCACTTCATTCACAGCTCCTGGGATGTAATTGCTGTGTTGTGGTTTCTAATTAGCGCCGCAGCAGGGGAGTGTTTCGCTTCTCAGCCTGGCAGGGCCGGCCCTGTCCCTCACTGCCCTGCTGAGCATTGCAGTGCTACCCTGGGTGCTTCTATCTTGGCTCAGCTGCCCCACAGCTGCTCCACTGCCACCCTGATCCCACAGACACGGTGCTCCATGTCTGGACCCCACTGTTGGCTTATTTGCAGCCAACTTCTTCCCTCTGCTGTTCTGCATCCCCACGGCTCCCCTGTGCCCCCCATAGCCACCCTGCTGCCCTTCACCGTGCTGTTCTGTTGTTCCCCATGCTGTGCATCAGCTCTTGGCGTGGTGCCCAAGGGGGGTTCTTGGTGCTTTTGTGCACAGAGCAATGCTGTAGCACTTCAACCAACATTCTGTTCCCCCATGCCACACATTTCATTTCCCACAGATAATGCATTGGGGCCCCCCTGGTGCGTCAGGTGAGGGCTCAGTTCTCACTTCTTCAGGCCAGGAGCCCTCTTCTTGGCCACCCCTGTATCCCCTCCCCAGGGCACCCAGCACCCACAGGGACACAGAGCTCTGGGCCCCACATACCCCACAGGCGCACAGTGCCCCATGTACAACCCTGCAGCCGAGGCCATGCATCCCCTCAGGGGGGTTTGTTTGTTTGTTTGCGTGGCAGTGGCCCAAAGGGGGCACGAGGGAGGGAGAGCTCAGGCAGCCCCGAGGAGGAGGCGTGCGGATTCATTTTGAGGCTTCATCATGGTGCATTTACACAGTGCGTTGCCTCGGGAAATTGGGCGGATGGATGCCTGGTCATGCTGCCAGAGCGCCGGGTTAACTCCCAGATTTAGCTTATATCGTTTCATGAGAGCATTTACGGCCTTTACTGTGTTTATTCCCAGGTGCTCTCTGGCACTGCTGCATCCCGGGCTCCTTTTGTATGTGCGCGTGTGTGTAGGTTTTCAAATAAAATAACACATCCAGTGCGACCCGGTCTGCATTAAATATTTATTGGTTGCGGTTTGTGCATATGTGTTTGATAAATGGAAGCGAGAGGAGGGGAAGCAGGAGCTTTGACACAGGCAGAACGTGGGCGTTATCCTGCATCTCCAGGGGTGGCATGCAGTGAGCTGTGCTGGACTCATGCTCCTGGGACTGGGGTGGGGGCTGCAGGGTGCCCATACCTCGGAACTGGCTGCAGGCACAGCCCTGCCCGAGGGCCCTGCTTTCTGTACATCTCCTCAAAGGAGGGGAGGTACAGAAGTTACACCAAGGGAAGTATTTGTTCTGTGAAGGTGTTGGCAGGATGGGTGAATGGCCTTTGGGATCCAGCAGAGCTTCCAGCTGTTACAGGGTGCCTTGGGAGTGATTTTCCTCGCAGGAAGCGGGTGGCCTCAGTGCATGGATTGCTCAGCCTCAGGGCTGCCTGCATCTGGAAGTGCCATGGTCTGGGATAAACATGGCCCTCCCATCAGTCTCGGTGTCCTCACTTCTCCCCCTCTTGTTCACAGCACCTTTGGGGAGCTGAAGACCGTCCGGCTGCCCAAGAAGATGGCAGGAACGGGCTCACACCGCGGCTTTGGCTTCGTGGATTTCCTCACCAAGCAGGATGCCGAGGTGAGGCTCACTCCCTTCCCAGCCCTTTCCTGGAGCGGGGGGATTCGGGGGCTGCTTGCTGGGGCTTACCCCAGGTCTGACACACTGTTGGACTCACCAAAGAGCTGCAGTGGAGCTGAACCCCAAAGGTGGGCAGCCCCCAGAGGTGCTTTGTCTCTATGTCTGCATTTGGGACATGGGCATACTGTCACCTCCCCTGAAGCCAACACTCTGAGTCCCCTCCGGAGGTGACTTCTGAACAGCTCTTCTCTGCGGCTGTGGGGAAGGCCAGGAATGGCTGCAGGGAGAGCTGTGCCTTGCAGTGCTGTGCTTCAGACCTGCCAGCTTCTGCCTGTGGGAGGAATGGCTTACAGAGCAGTGCTAACAGCAACCAGAAAGTCAGATGTGCGCTGTTGTTATGGAGCTGCTGCCCAGGGCTCCTGGGGACAGCTCACTCTGGGACATGGCATGGGCTTCACGCCCAGGAAACAAATGGTCCCATGTGGTCCTGCTTGAGCTGGCTGACCAGAGGTGGCTCATGGGAAGGAATAGAAATTCCATCACAGTATCACTCTTTTCAAAGTGCTTCCTATAGCACCTTGCAGGAGAACATCCTGGGGACCTGAGCAGTGCTGGTTGGGACTGAGTTCTTAGCAAGGAGTATCCGCTCAGAGAGCAGTGTGACAGCAGCCATGTCCCAGTCCCTGTCCTCTAGCACTCCCGACAGGGAGAGTCAGCTCTGGGAGGGTTTGCTCCTACCAGCACATGTTTGCTGGAGGCAGGGCAGCACCTGGTGTGCTCGGCAGTGCTCCCAGCCACCAGGTAGCGCCACCAGGACTGCAGACTGTGTTGGGCAGCTTTGTTTTGTGATGTTTCTCTGGTGCAGTGGGTGCAAGTTGTTGTGAAGGTGCTGTTTGGGCGTCCCTGCTGCTGGCGGTTTGTGGGATCTGGAGGAGGAGCGGCTGTGGGTATGGGCCAGGTGTCATCACTGTGGTGTTACCACCTGAAACCACTCCCAGTTTTCAAGACCATGAGCAGAGGTGATGGAGGGAGGAGCAGGGAGCAGGCATAGCCTGTGTTTATATTTTTAGACAGGATCCATTGATCCAAGATCACAAGGGACTATTAGATCATCTGTTCCAGCATGACCTCCCCTATAGCACAGCACATGGGGTTTCTGTGTTAGTTCTCTATTGATCCACATTCAGACCTCCTTTGACTCAGTACCGTGCTCCCCTCTGGGCTGTGCACCTCCAGGGCAGCTCTGCTTGGTACACCTCTGCTCAGACAGAGCCTCTGCCAGCTGCGCTTTCAGCTCCACATGGAGCAGCCGGGTGCAGGAGAGAGGTGCACTCCTCCAGTGCTCCTGCTGCCAGCATCTAGCAAGGACCAGCACTCCCCTGGTCCCACAGCACAGGGACAGCCCTGGAGCTTGAGCCCTGAGAAGGATCACTCTGAGGGTTCCTCTTCTTTTCGAGCAAAGCAGCTTTTCTTCCTTCCTTCCTTTTTTTTTTTTTTTTTCCTTTTTTTCAACCTCTTCTCTTTTAGGGATTTAATTGTCTCACAAGTGGCACATCAAGTACACTCCATTGGCCGTCTGGAAAAGGATGTGCTGTGTATTGATGAATAGAATCCTGAATATTGTAAACACAGCCATAATTGGCTGAGAGTTTATTGCTAAGTGAAATGAGAGAGGAGGGGAGTGGGCCTGCAGACCTCTGAGCTGAATGGCTGCAGACGATCAATGACTTTTTTTTTCCCTAGGAGTGGTAATTTGGAAATCGCTTATAAGCGTCTTATAAAACACGATGCTTTTATAATAGAACAGTTACAGTGGCTTTGTTGGGCATTTAAAACCTGTGACCTCCCCGTTTGTCTTTCTCTGAGCTGTGACAGTGCCTGCAGAGGTTCTCCAAAGCTGGGACAGAGGTGTGGGCTCCCACTGCAGACCTGGGGCTGAGCCCATGGGGTTTGCTCCCTACGGCTGTCCCTGGGGCTGTGGGGTGGTCCCGGTGTGCACCAGGTGGGCACCTTGCATGCAGGGTTAGCTCCGGGTACGGAGGCGTTAACCACAGGATGTGTTTCCTGAAGTTCCCTGCGCAGAATTGTTGTGGGATTGTTTTCATTTTTAAACTATTAACTGGGAGCCGAGTTTCCACTTTTCTCCTTCGTCGATATAAAAATACATCTGGTCTCCAAATAGAAATTGGCCTTTTGGGAAAGACAGCCAGCCCTTTAGAAATGTGCATAGATGGAAGGAAAAATCCTACGTGCAGCTGGCGGTGCCACAAGCATCCTCAGGAGGAACTGTTTCTTGTGATGAAGGGAAATGTATCAGTCTCCTAATGGTGGTGACCCTTTGTCCCTCTGATGCTCCCAGCCCGAGGCTCTTCAGCTTGAGTGTTTAACAGAGCAAGGCAGGGGGCTGCAGGCAGAGCAGCCCTGTCCTCAAATTAACAGAGCACATAGGGATGGCTGCAGCACCGCAGCCCAGCTGTCCTGTGCAGCGCAGTGCTCAGCCCGCAGCAGGTGCAGCCCCCAGGAGCATCCTGCGCCCACAGCCCGTCTGCTCGTCCTCCCTTTGCACTTCTCCTGTTGTTCAAATGTGTTTTTCTCCTCCCTGTTTTTGTTTTTCTTTTTGTGCAATAGCAGCAGTGGCACATTTCCCCTTCTTTCAGGAAGATGTTGAGCCATGTGGATGCGTGGGGGGAGCATTACTCCCCTCCACCCCTGTCATTGGTGTATCCTCTCTTTTCCCTGAAGTAGTACGGATCTCCCTCAAAGCAGCGAATTCAACTTGTTTATTTTCATTGGTTTCCAAAGGAAATGACATTGGGTGTTTTTCACCTGAAGCGCATGGCTCCTCTTCTGCAGCCCCAGCCCGGGGAACCCCACAGCACTGGGTGCTCTGCTTCTCCCATATGCAGGAGCACTGGGCTGGGCAGGAGCTGTGCACCGCCCGCGTCCCACCAACAGGTTCCTCCATCACACAGCAGCCCTCTGTCTGCACCATGGGTCCAGAGGATGCTGTCTGTACCTGTGCCCTGTCCTGCAGCCTCCTCTGCCTGGTGCTGCAGCTTGTGAGCAATCCAGAAGTCAAAATGAACAAATGAGAGCTGATGGTGAGCGCTGCCGTTTTTTGCCAGGTGATGGCAATGGCTCTTTGTGCCAATGCAAACAGCCATCACAGCTCCCCACCGCCGCTCCCCCCGAGTGTTTGTTTAAGCCAACACATTGCTCTGCTAATTGGATCCCATTCCGAGTGGAAATGGGCCTTTAAAACAACAGCAGCGGCAAATAAAGGCAGCTGTAGCTGCAGAAGGCTGCAGCCCCTCATAGGGAAGCACACCCCCCAGAAATGAGGCCTGTGTGAGTCTGTGGGGGTGGGAGGGTGGAGAAATGGAGAGCACTGATATGCCAGCAGCGTGCAGGGAATGGGATCTCCTCTGGATTGAATGAGAGTTGTGGGAGTGATGGAGAGTCAGAACCACTGAATTGTTAAGGTTGGAAAAGACCTCTAGGATCACAAAGTCCAACCCCAGCCCATCCCCACCGTGCCCACTAACCGTGTCCCTCACTGCCATATCTTTGCGGGGCTTGAGCAGAGGGGTGTGTTTTTGTCTGCTGTGCCCAGAGCAGGTTTACAGACTCTATGAATTTACTTAATCCTAATCCTGGCTGAGGGTTTTTAAAGAGCATGCTGGATTCTTTGCTCTGCCCCGTGCCTAGCCATGTACTGCACAGCCGTGATGGCCAGCTTGCTTGTGTTCAGTCAGCAAGAGATGGTTGCTGTATGGCTGCTTGTGAAGGCAAAGGGAAGGCAGGGAGAAAGCAGGAGGAAGGCAAGGGGATGGCAGCCTTCCTGGCACAGGCTGAGACTCGTCCTGCTGATAGACTCAGAGCAGCCTCTGCTGACGTTGGGTTGTGCTTTGAGGTGCCAGCATGGAATGGGGGGTTCCCAGGTGCACCAGGCAGTTATTTGCATCTTCCTTTTCCTTCTCAAGGGCACGTGCTGCCACAGTGCCAACAGGGACCAGATACTACCTGACGCCCCGCACTGCCCCCCACCTCACCAGGCAGCAGCACTCCTGGCCTCAGGGCTGTCCCAGAGCTGCACCCAGAGCTGAGCAGCTGTGTGGGGCTCCTGCTGCAGCCTGCGGAAATAGTGGGAGGTGATTGCTTTCTGCAGATGTGTGAAGATAAATGATCAGGCCAAAGGTGCTGATGGAGACGAATCCTGCTCTGTCAGAGCAAAGTGCTCAGAGCAGGGTGTTCTCTCCCTTTCAGATTCGGGGTGGAGGGAGGAACATCTTTTTTTTTTTCTTACTTCTTATTTTCTCCTTTTTTTTTCCACTTTAATCTTCAGAAAGCATTCAATGCCCTGTGCCACAGCACACACTTGTACGGCCGCAGGCTGGTCCTGGAGTGGGCAGACACGGAGGAGACGGTGGAGGCCCTGAGGCGGAGGACAGCTGACCACTTCCACGGTAAAGCATCCTCCTGGCTGCTGGCACACCCAGCTGGCGCTGACCCGCTGGCACACGGCCACACTGCGCCGGCCCTTCCGCACCCAGGAGAAGTGGGCACACTGCAGGAAAACTGCTGTGCTCAGGGATCAGAGCATGCAGCTCTGTGCAGGTGGAGCAGAGGGCTGCAGGCTGGCTGCTTCATCTGACATGTCCAGGCATATGTACCAATTACCCACTGCACTGGCAGCACCGGGGCTCTCCGTGCCAGCTGCAGGCTCTGCTGTGCCGGCACCCTGCAGTGCTGCGGAGATGGGAACGGCAGGGGATGAGCAGCCTTGGTGGCACTGTGCCGCACAGATAACCTCCCAGCAAGGGAGTGTGGGCAGGGATGGGCACTGGGAGGGTGATGGGGTCACAGAGAAGCTCGGTTACTAAGAACAAATAATGTGGCCATCGGGTGGGATCCAGAGAGTGCTGTTTGGATCAGGTGCCCGAGAGTGACAGCTCGGCAGATAGCAGCACTGCAGGCTGCTATTGACAGCCATTGACAGCACAAACGCATGGCTTGGCAAATATTTATGTAGGAATGGCTCCCCTGGGCTGGAGGACTGAGCTGGAGATCGATGCTCTCCTCCCAAATCCCTTGCAGCATACCTTACCTCTGTCACACACTTGCCTGTCACTGGGGGTGGCACAGCACCGTGGGGATGGCCAAAGCACTGTTCCCAGTACTGGAGGCTGTGGATGAGGGGCAAGAGGTGGGTGGGAGCAAGATGTGTGGTGGAGGGGACATGGGCTGAGCTCCAGCATGGGCACTGAGAAGACCTAAAGGAGCCCAGTGATGTCTGCCGTGTGTAACAGCCTGCACAGTCAGCTGCAGGCATGCATGGGGAGCAGGGAGGACAGGCACTGCCTAGAGATGGATGCGCCCTCTGGAATGTAGCTCCCAGCAGCAGTGTGGAGCCAGGCTCCAGGCAGCACAGCTCATGGCACAGCCCATGGCCAGGCTCCAGGCAGTACAGCTCCATGGCACAGCCTGTGGCCAGGCTCCAAGTGGCACAGCTCATGGCACTGTCCAGGGCAAGGCTCTGCACAACACAGCTCCCTGGCATAGTTAAGACTTGCCCCCCCAGCAGCTCCAGAGCAGCATCAGTTTGGTCTCAGACAGAAATGCTTCCTGATGCCCAGAGCTGGGCTGCAGGAGATAGAGCATTCCCCATCCCAGCACCACCTTCCCTCTGCCGCAGTCAGGCACCTTACTTTCGGACACTGCTTACACAAATTTGATCCTCAGGTCTTGTTTGTTAGGTTGGAGAGGTCTGGTCCCCAAGTCTCATCTCTACAGGCATTTGTCATAGCAGTCAGGTCACATCTGAACCATCATTTCCAAAGATTCAATGGACACAGTAGGATGGAGCAGGGCCCCTTCCCTTACTGCACAGCATGTGGTGCTCTGCAGTCCCACGCAGAGCTGTTTGTGTGCATTCATGAGCATCCCCCTGTTCAGCGTGCAAACCTGCACATCCATCCATCCATCCATCTGTCCATCCATCCATCCATCCATCCATCCATCCATCCACCCACCTCCTTTGGTTTGTATCCCCTTCCCTCCATGCCCACCACAGGCGATGTGGCCGCACCACATCCCGCTCCCATCCGCCCCGTTGCCATCGACCTGTGTTGGGAGCGCCGTGCCAGCGGGCCGCCGGCCTCCTGCCAGCGCTAACGTGGGCGCCAGCTGCGCCGGGCGCTCCTCCTGCTCCTCACCATCGATCAGAGAATTAACTGACAGATGGGGAATGCTGCGCCGAGCACAGGAAGGGGACGGACTGGCTTCTACTGGGGGACAAAGCAGTGGGAGCCGTGGGGCTGGGGTTGGGGTCCGGCCCTTGTTTGGGTGGGAGAGGGCAGAGAGAGGAGGGCAGGGGCTGAGCCCCCGCTTGCCCCCCCCCCCTTGCAGCCCCCGAGCTGCTGCTTCCCCATCCGTTGTGGCTCCCTTTGTATTGTCTTTCTTTCTCTTTTCTTCTTTCTTTTTTTTTTCCTTCTTTTTTTTTCTTTTTTTTTTCCTTTTTTTTCTGAGAGCGCATCTGTAACTAATGCAAACACATGTGCCGTAGCCAGAGAGTAAACCCCGCAGGATTAGCGTGGCATCCGCAGCCCCGCCACAGTGTAATCCCGCCGTAATCCCCACCGGCCCGCCCCCGGCTTTGGCTATTGTTTAAAGGGAGTAAATGGCATCGTTAGTGGCAAACCCTAACCAGCCTGGAGCAGCAGAACGGACATCCGGCTGATCCACTTCCACCCTCCTCCTTTTTTATTATGTTATTTCTTTATTACTTTTTCGCTCCCCAGTTAGGTGGCCGTGGGCTGCCTGGTGGCACATGGCATGGCGTGGGTGTCTGCATGGGGTGTAGGTGACTGCATGGGGCAGTGCACGAGTTGCAGTGTGCCTCTGAGGGGCTGCAGGGTCAGGATGTACCTATGCCCCAGGTGTGTGTGCAGTGGATGTGGGGAGCTGAGACCACGCTTGGTGCTGTCTCACCTCAGCTCAGGGCAGCAGGCAGCAGGAGCTGGGTTAGGGCCTTTCACTGGCCTCAGCCATCCTTTTTTGTGTCTGTGAGTGCCCTGATGGGGCAGAGCTGTGCATGGGGCCTGGGGTGGCAGCCGCACCCCTTCCCACAGCCCCCAGGAGCAGGCGGGCCCTGGCACTCTGACAAGGAATTAATTGAAAAATAAAATCGTTAGGTGGGAACTCCAGAAATGCAAAACTGTTCCGAGCTGGGAGAGGCAGAGGAGGGGGATGTGAGCTTTTGTCAGGTTAATTTCTTCTGTATTGATGTTTTGTGACATTTACTTGTTGTTTATCTCCCGCAGCAGCTGTAATACTAAAAGAAAACGCACAGCTTGTTCCATTTATTTATTTTACACCTTTTCTTCAGTCCTATGGTATGTTTGTTTGTTTGAGAAACCCGGCGAGGCTTTTGATGTCTGAAGCAGGATTCAAACAGCTGTTCTCCATGTGCTCCACAGCCGCTGGCAGGGAGTGGGGGGGCGGCTTCTGCAGAGGGCACTCTGCGCCCGGCGGGGGGACGTGGCACTGCCATGCACCCGGCATGGGGCAGGCGGATCCAGCACTGCAGGCCTGCAGCATCATCTGAGCTCCGCTAGGACTGGGGTCCAGCCCCGAGGGACCAGCCTGGTGTCCGGACAGCTCCTGCGGCTGCTCTTGGATGTGGGATGGGTGAACTGCATTTAAGGGTTGGCATCGCCACGTGTTGGCTGGAGATGGGCACGTGGCTTCCAGCAGAGCCTTGGAGAGAAGGTGCTGCGGGTGCGAAGACAGCTTCACGGTGGTGCCCATGGGGTTGGTGGGGCAGGACTGGGCTGCACGTGGTGCATGCACCCCATTGTGACCCTCACCTTCGTTCTTCTCTCACCTGTGTCTCTACAGATTCCCCAAAGAAGAAGAAGCGATCAGAGATGTTGGGTGAGATCCTGGAGCAGCTAGAGGAAGAGGAGAGCAACAAGGATGAAGCCCTCTAGCCAGTCTCCAGCATGGTTAGGCAGGTATGGCACAGCTGGCCCTGCAGGATGTGCCTCAGGCTGCAGCAAGACACAGTGCCGTGGGAGGGGGTACAGCTCCTGGGGGCATGTGGCAGGGACATAGGTGGCTCAGAGCCATGCTTGGTGCATGCTTCCTCTCCCCCATCTCCTTACAGACCCCACAGGAACAGGAGCAATCCCAGCTGGGTTACATGGCTGCAGGGGCAGTCCCAGCAGGGTTACATTGCTGCCTGTCTCACGCAACATGTTGCAGTGTGTGCATGGCCTCAAGATAGAGTTTGTTCCCCTGGAGCAGTTCAGCTGAAGGATGCATCCAGTGGTCAGCAGCTCTGCAGCATGAAGCCAGAGAAGGGATGGAGCAGCAGTGCCCAGAGCCAGGCAGGCCTAGCTGTTTGGACACAGCCTGCCCCAGTTTCTGGCATGCAGCTGTGGCACTGCCCACAGACAGTGTCTGCAAACCTCCCCAGCTCTGCTCTGCTCTGCTGCTGGAGCTGGTGCTCCCAGCTCTGCTGCTGCTTCCTGGTGCCACACACTGCACCTCTCTGACCCCAGGAGCCAGCACTGCAGGCTCTGGGACTGACCCCCAGACTCACTCACAGGCTGTGGGGTACTAATGCCTGCCCCTTGCTGCAGCACCAGCACGGTGCCCAGGCCCCAGGCCCAGGCCTTGCCCCGGGACAGGTATTTGTGTCCATTGTGCAGGCGGATAAACTGAGGCACGGTGCTGGAGTCAAAGCAGCTGTCAGCTGAAGTAGGGATGAGTTCAGTGCAGAGTGCTGGAATCTCTTTTTGTTGTTTATGCTTTTTTGCCCAGTGTTGATGAGTGGCGATCCTGGCAGGAGGGTGACACGGGGGGAGCAGGGTGGGCAGCAGAGCCCCATGTTTTGGGGGGCTGCCATCAGCTCAGCCTGGGGGAAAGAGACATCTCTGGGGAAGAGACAGTGAAAGATGGGGAGGGATGGGAGGCACATGGCACTGCAAAAAAAGATTAAAACCATCCCATGATCCGTGGGAAAAGTGCTGCAGGCTAAAAATGTATATATAAATTGCTAGGTAAAACACAAGGGTCAGACAAAGATGCTCAGCAGGAGGGAGGCACCGGCAGTGCAGTGCAGCCAGGGCTGAGCAGGGCCCTGCCTGCACACTGCCCCCAGCACTCAGTTTCAGCAGCAGAGCCTCACAGGGCTACGAGTTCGGATTGAATCGGGTTGGATTTTCCCGTGTTGCTTTTCTTTTCCTTTTTTTTTGTCTTCTTCCCTCCCCTCATTGTCTTTTGTGGCAGGGCAGGGTTCTTGCTGCGCATCTCTGAGGTCTGCAGCGGCGGCGAAAAGGATTAGTGCAAGCAGAGCATGTAGGCTTTAGAGAACAGAGCAGAGTTTGGTTTCAACATCTAATTCAATTTGTTCTGCCGAGATTGAAATATGAAATGGTTGCCAGTCAAATGTTCAAAGGGGGGAGGAGGGAGGAGAGGAGAGAGGGAGCCTTCCAAATTTAAATTTTAATGAAAATTAATTTAACCCTTTGATATGTTTTAAAACATGTTATTTCCCTGTCTGGGTACGGGCTGGAAAACATTCGCGAGGGTTTTTTTCCATACCTTCAAACATAATGAAGATTTTCTTTTTCCCTTAATGATACTTATCTCGTTGAGCAGTTCGACACTGGTTAATTTTTCAGGCAATTTGGTATCGGGAAATCTGTTTGATGTGTGCGGGTGGGGGGGCCGTGTATGTACACAGCTCTGTGCCCATACATTAATTATGGAAGTGCTGATCGCAGCTCTGGAGAACAGTTGGAGTTAATTCCCACTCTGCAGGCGAGAACCCGACTTCTTTGTTGCATGCGGAGGATCCCGCACAGCGCACCCTAAAATGACAGTAGGTGTAACAGGAGCATTCTGAGCTGTGGGGAAGCTCTGGGGTGCTGGCTGCAGCTGTGCTGGGGTAGGGGCACGAGCTTCTCGCCTCTGTATGTCCTGCTCACCCTGCTGCTGCTGAGCACAGCCAGCAGCCCCTGCCCGGCTCCGTGCCCCGGAGCACCTCATGACACGGACGTGCTGCCTCCTGCTTCCCGAAATGTATGCATCTGAGAGGGGGAGAAATCGCATGGCAGGGCTTGAGATTTCAGACTTATCCATTCATGAATAATAATCAGGCTCAGTAATTCACAGTAAATGGGTATCCAAATTGGCTAATAAGGGAGGCTTTCACCCCAAACTGGAGCTGGGAAGAGAGGCAGAGAGAATATCAACAAACGTTGGCTGAGGCATATGTGCACGATGTGACCTGAATTGGAGAAATATGCAAAGCGATGACAGCGGGAGTGCGGCTCTGCCAGGGGGTCCATGGGGCAGAGGGGCAGCAGCAGCACCCTGCACCCTGCCCGGGGCCAGCGCCTTCCCAGGACACATCCCACCAGAGCCTTGCAGGGCTGCGGGTTGGGGTTGGATGTCAGGCCTGTGGGACGGGTTGGTGCCTGAGACTGTTGCAAGCTCGCTGCACACTGGGACTGTCCTGAGGGCTGCAGGACCTGGCAGCAGGCATAGAAGCTTTGCCTTCCTGCTGGCACGGAGCCTGCAGGTGTGCAAGAAGCAGCTCACGAGCGTTCGGGTGCACGCGGGATGCAAAAGGAGGAAAGAGGGAAAACCTGCACGGGGCTTTGTGGGGCTGAAGGTGCTGAAAATGAAAGAAGCCACCAAAAAAAAAAAAGAGGAGGAAAGCAGAGACGTTGGTTCATGAAGATGAAGTCGGGGTGGATGCTCGGGGCAGCGGCTGTGAGGCAGGCAGGGCTGGCTCCTCCTGCCTGGAGCTGGGCATGCCCTTCCCAAACCCCACACTCAGGCACTGGCACTGCTGCACCCAGCCCTGCAGGTGGAAGGCAGAGCTGTGGCTTCGTTAGGATGCAGCCCTCAGATCTCCGCTCTCCCTCTGACGGCTGAGTGTGATTGACACTTACAAATTACCCAGCCAAAAGTGTCGAGTCTTTGACCCCTGAGTAACATCTTTGGCAAGCCTGAGATTTGCCAGCATTTTGTCATCTAATTACTACAAATCCCTTGAAAATTCTCTGGCTGGTGAATTTTTAATGCGGGACAATCTCACTGTGATGCATCGCCCAGATGGGCGCGCGCACACACACACACACACACACACACACACACACACACGCTCCTGCCATTCCCCCTCACCTGCCCACTCTCATCCTTTCCCTTCCCTCTTCATCACCCCCCTGCCCCAGCACTGCAGGACCCAGGGCTTCACCCCAGCTCCTCCAGCCCCGCCACCTCCTGCAAACTGTGCAGCAATGACGGGTGGCTGCTTCATGGCATTGCCTTTATTCTCTTTTCCTAGGGCTGGTGGATGGAGAAGCGATGGATTCTCAGTGGACACGCACCTGTTGTGCACCCACAGCCATCCGTCCATCCCCGGAGCGCAGAGCCGTGTTGCTGCCCCAGGACCCCCCTCTATCCACAGCAGCAGGGCAGGAGTGCAGTGCTCAGACTCCAGCACTGAGGTGGGAGTCCTCGCCGGCCTCAAGGACTCTGGCAGATTTGCTCTTCGTGTCTGAAGTGAATGATCATTTGTGTACATTAAAAGCCATGCATATATTTTTAATAAGAGCTTTCCAAAATCTCAAGGTTTGCTTGGATGTATTTCTGAATTCATGGGGTTATTCTGTCCTGATGGGTGGATAAGGGTGATAAGGGACTGGGGCTGGGGCCGTGGTGCGTTCGGCTCTGCCTGTGTCACTTCTGTCCCTTCTTGCAGGCAGCTGCCTCCCGCCCCTGCCTGGCTTTCAAAGGGAAAGAGGCTTTGCTTTGCAGCCAGGCTACCACGTTACATATGTACGCAGCTGATAAAGTATTTTCACTTCGCCCCTTTCCCCTCTGGGAATCTCTGTCTTACGGCAAAACTGTTTTGTCTGACAAGGGCTGAACAGATTACACGTGTTGGCTGCAAACACGGGGCCCGTTTTTTTTCTTTTTGAGAACCGCATACCTTAAAAAAAACCCGATCCTTGCAGCACCTCAGTGCCTGGGGTGCCATGCACACTGCCTGTGCCCAGAGCCAGGCACTGCCCTGCACCTGCAGCCGCATCTCTCCAGGTCTGTGTCCACTGTGTGTCTCGCATGGTCCCATCAGAGCCCCAAGCTACTGAAGTGCCCTCGATGCCATTCAGCGCCTGCATCAGTCTGGCCAGGAGCTCTGGCTGCAGTTTAGGGTAGGATGTCCCAGGACCCCTCATCTCCACTGACAGCAGAGGGATGGTGCCCTCATGAGGAAAGCATAAATGTTTCTTAGGAATTACTTAGGAACAACCCTGTTAGACATCGTAATTACCCCACTCCATCTCAGCAATGCAACCCATCGGCTCCCACATGGCTGTGTGTGTGGCCAGCAGTCCCCAGCCCAGGGACTCCCGAGGGAAGCACAACCAGCTCTGCTCTGTGATCGCGCTCACCCTTTTTTTTTCCATTTTACAGTACTGCACGTGAGATCCCATTGAAGCAACAGGTCAAGGCCCTGGGAATGCTTTGCTTCCTCCGAGTCATTTCTGGAGATAATTAACTATGTGCTCCCCCAGCTGGAACCCACCATGGCCATGTGGAGCTCAGGGAGTCCAGGTTGTGCAGCAAAGCACTGGGATCTGGGGGCTGAAGTCTTTGGGCTGGATAGGCACTGGGCCCCTGCTCCTTTCCTCAGTTTCTCCTGCTCTTTGCCTCATTTTCCCCTCCCAGGCTGCTTGCAAGGGGCTCTCCATACGCAAAAACATGAGATCCTTGTGGCTGCAGCCCCCTACAGAGAAGAGTGTTCAAGGAAAATATTGAACCTGGGGGTTGCAGTGGTAATGCCTAAAAAGGAAGCAAGGGGAAGAGGATAAGTGACGACTGTGTGCTCCCCCTGGGGAGTGTTTTGCTGTAATTCAGATCTTAAAAATTCAGATGAGAAGAAATGAGATTGAACCAGCGCAGCACCTTTGAGATGATTCAGGGAGGATGGAAGCAGTGGCTGAGGAGGGCCTGGGCCCCTATGAGCCCTTCCTGGTCACTGCCCAACATGCCCTTGTGCCCTGCTGGTCCTGCCCTGTCCACCATGAAGGCCATTGGGGTTGACATAATGGGACTGAGCAGCTCTTCTCCCCATCCACGCACCAAAAGGGAGAGGGAGGGAGAGAGAAAAAACGGGAGGGTAAGGACATGTCAAATCAATCATATTTAAACAAAAGCCTCTTCGGCCCAAGGGCCCTTTTAAAAGCTGCTTATTTAATTAAAAGTCCCATTTTCCATATTTATGGCCCTTATTCAGTTAAATATTAACCGCCTGGGCCAGGGCTGGTTAATTCTTTGGGAAGAGGCAGCACTGGAGTTCATTAGGAGTTTGTCAGGTGGCCGGCACACTCAGCAGATGGAGAGTGGATGGGTGGATGGGGGGACAAACGGATGGATGGGTGGGTATATGGGTAGATGGATGGATGAGTGGGTGGGTGGGAGGGTGGATGGATGGATGGATGGATGGGTGGATGGGTGGATGGATGGGTGGATGGATGGATGGATGGGTGGATGGATGGATTGAGAGATGGATAGATGGATGGATGGATGGATGGATGGATGGATGGATGGATGGATGGATGGATGGATGGATGGATGGATGGATGGGTGGGTGGGTGGATGGGTGGATGAACAGATGAATGAATGGAGGGATGGACAGATGGATGGATGGATGGATGGACGGACTGACAGACAAATGGATGGATGGGTGGACAGATAGGTGGATAGATGGATGAAAGAAAGGATGAATGGACGGATTGATGCAGGACAGCTCATGAGTACACAAGAACAGCACCATCACCAGGGCCATCTCTTGTCACCATTCCAGCTGCCATTCTTAAGGTGGGATACAAGGAAATGGGGGGGGGGAAATGGGAATTGTGGCTGTTTGGCCAAATCCTCTTGAGCTGAGCAAGAGGGCAGAGGAGGTTTGGATGTGTGTGGATGTGGTGGAGGTGGAAGAGGTTGGGGTGCAGGGACACCAGGGAGCAGAGCAGGGGAGGTGGCCATATCTTTGGCTCTTCAATCAAGGTGACAGCACAGCCACGTGTCCCACACTGAGCCTGTCCCAGGGGATCTGATGTGATAGAGGCCACCATCCTTCTTCCTGGAAATGTTCAAAAGGGTTTTTAAATGAAGAAATGAATGGGTCAGTGATTGGCCTTGGAGAGCTGCAGGCTGGGAGCTCAGTGCAGGTGCGGATGGAACTCACTGCATGCCAGTGTGGGGAAGGGCTGAGTGCAAGGAGCTGGCAGTGCCTGCAAGCAGCATGGCAGCACAGGGAACCTGAAGCTTCTGTAGGATCCTCTTGAGGAGAGGTGATGTGGCTCCTGGGCTCAATTAGGTGCACCAAGGAGCAGCAACATGTCCCAGCTGTGACAGCAGCACCAAGAGCTATCCAGTTCTTGCTGCATGAAATGCCCATGTCTTTTTTAGTGAGCGTTCTCCCTGCTTTCGGTGGCTGTTTTGGCTCTCAGATGAGTGCCTGGCTCATCTTGGTCATAACCTTAATGAGAGCTGTCTGCTGCTTTGCTGATGCCCAGCTGCTTTAACCTGCATCCCCATGGCACTGCGGAGGAGGCTAGGGGCTCCTCCTTGGCTCTCTAGTGTGTAGATAGTGATTAGACACCTCTTGTGTGTCATTTTAGAAGACAGTTGTGAAGTCAGAGGGATGAACTGGGCTCCATAGCCTGGTTGGAAGCTGCACTGGTGGGAGAACGTGGCACAGCATGGCCAACCTGTGGGGTGTGCAGCAGGTCCACTGCACTGCCTGCAGTGGAGCAGAGCCTTGGGAAGGCTGCTGGGAGCAGGGCCCACTTGGGCGGTCACAGCAGCTTGGCACAACCCCTTGGTGCTCAGCGCATCCCCCTGTTGCTCTCTGCCTGTGTTTTAGGGAACATGGCGCATCCCCGCACAGCCCTGGGTACCACCGTGCTGATGTGGTGGTGTAGCGGGGCTGCTATGGGAGCATCTCCCCTTCCGACAGGGACGCCGTGCTTGCGGGGTGGGCAGGGGGAGGAGGTGTTCTCCGGGGATGGCGGGCGAGGAGGGGGAAGGCTGGCGCGAGCCGCAGGGACGGCGGCGGGAGAGGGAGAGCCACCGGGTTATCAGAGAAGTGTGAAGACAATAATGCAATCTGACATTTCTGAAATGAGACCCCCCGGTTGCCCTGGCAACGGCTCACGTGGGAGCAGTTCCCGGGAGACGGCTCCGAGATGTACCATAAATGATGTTTGATTAGAATTTAAATCATTTAGGCGGAGAGAAGATAGGCCTTTTGTCAGCGAGGGACCCGCGGGGGTCAGGTTGCCTCCCACCCCCCCACCATGAGGCCGGGCGAGCGCGGTGTGTGCGTGCTGCAGGGAGGAGGAGGAGGAGGAGGAGAAGGAGGAGGAGGAGGAGAAGGATGCCTTCGTGCCCTGGGAACAGGGCCAGCACGGGGGCTTTGCGGCTGTTGGCAGCAGTGCTGACCCTGATAGGTGGTGGGTTAACCCCAACATGAGTCCGAGGGGTCTGCTCCCTGCACCCCTGGATGGGGGAGTGGTGCCAAAGGAAAAGCAGAAGCTCTGCACAGAGTTTCTTCCTGCAAAAATAGTCAGTGGCTCCTTCATGCCATGGTTTGGGTTCAGGGAGCCTGCAGGGCTTGCTTCTCAACTTCCAGAAAATGCCATCTGATCATGAAATTAGAGCTAAACTAATAAGTCTCCACAAATATTAATCTAATGAATTTAGCTTCTCTCTGTTTGTGGACTAGCAGTGAGGGAATTGCAATGTTCTCACATGTAGTAATTGTTTGAATGTATTCAGAAAACCTTTCTTGACTGCTTCAACCATATGGCTTTGGTCATGAATATTCCAGCTCCAAGTTTTCTTTCCTGGTTGTGATCACTCTGTAAACTGAATGACAGTCACCCTTCGATGTGTGCTAAGAATTAACCAAGGGGAGCGCTGAGTCCTGAATGCAAACCACAAGTTCTGATGGTGGCTTTGCATCTCTGGAAAACCTCTGCTCTCCCATGGTTTGCATACAGACCAGAGCCCTTATAAGCACATGGTGATGGACCGGGACCAGGGATAACCTGGGCAGCTGGAGTCTCTTTGCCTTGAAACCAAATGCAGTTTCTGCAGGTGAAGTGAGGTTTGGAAGGTGGACATCATTCAAGGTGTGGGTTTGTTCCGCTCATGGTGCCCTCAGAGCATCTCTGAGGGGGCTGTGGATGCTGTGGATGCAGGGGATGATGTGGTGGATGCTGTGGATGTGGTGGATGCAGAGGATGCAGGGGATGCCAGGGAGGCAGGGGATGCTGTTGTCAGCTCTGGGGACACAGCTGTGTGCTGATGGTGACATGCCATTAAATGGCATGTGCTGCAAGTGCAAAGCCCGTACAGGACCAGGCTCTCCATCGGCAGGCACTGCCCAGGCAAAGTGCCCCCTGGCTCCCTGCATGCCGGGTCGGGGTGCCGGTTGCTGAGGCTGCCAGCAGCAGAGAGCCCCACGTTTGGTGGGGCTGCACTGTGCCAGTCGGAGGAAGGGGCTTGGGAATGTGTTGCTTTTTAAATTAGCGCTGCATTGATTTGGGTTAGGAAGCGGGAGCTGCTGTGGGGCCCCACTCTGCTGCACGCCAGCGCTCAAATGTGCAGGATGCAGGCACAGGTCTGGAGCCCGGTCCCAGTGTTCTGTGATGGGGGGGAAGGATGCTCAGGCTCTGCAGTGCTCAGTGCTCACCCGTCCTCCCTTGGCAGCCACTTGCAGCTTGCCCTGCTGCTACATGGGGCGAAGGGAATTGGAGTATTTTAATCATTCCATCTCCAAGGGGAAAATAATGGTGCAGGCAGCTGAAGGAGCCAGCAGCTTCTTTTTCACATAGAGCTCTTGACTTTAGCAGAGGGAGCTGCTGCCTCTGGTGCTGGGATGAAAACAGGGCCTGTGGTGACGGCTGCCAGCAGCTGTGGCGGTGTCACACAGCAGCTCCGCGGGGTTGGGATGCTGCGGGTGCTCCACACTGCTGTGGCAGTGTCTGCCCCCAGGCCTCACACTTTCAGGCTGAGAGGCACCAAAGACCACAGCCTGCAGCCAGAGGCTGCCAGCCTGCAGTGATGCTGGGCAGGAGGGACCGCCATCCCCTTTGTTCTGCTCCTGATAGTGGTGAAGGAGCAACAGATGGAGCGGGGAGCAGTGGGGAAATGCTGCTGGATGGGCTTGAGGAGCTCTTCTGCTCTGGTGCCTCCCCCTTTCTCCTCCAACACCCATGTTTTCGCATGGCTCTGTGCTTAACCCCAGCAGCGACACAAATCCACCCTCCAAGACCTCACATCTTTGGTTTTTGCTTTCCCTTGTCTCTGTTGCATTGCCTTGTGTTAACAGAGCAAATAGGTCTGAACCTCACCAGACAGGGACAGCGGGGACAGACAGGTGTGACATCTGGGGACACTGCCGGACTTGTACATGTCCCCACGCCTTGTGCTGGTGGCATATGGTTGGGACCAAGCACTGACGTCCTCAGAGGAATCTGGTATAAAACCAACCTGGAGGCCAAGGCGCATGGTGTGGGCCCTGACCCCACTCCCTGCCTGCACCATGGGGATGGACGAAGCCCAGAGGGGTGACATGGGGGGGTGTGGCTGCACAGCCTTCCCTTCCAGTGCCCCGTGCCTCCTCCTGTCATCCCACGCTTGTTTTGTCCCTGTTCCCTGCTGCACGCACCTCTTGAGTGGCTCTTGTCTGTTTATTTTCTCTAATGGCATCAGGCTACAAGTGGCTGAATGCTTAAAATGAACACCATCAGGCTTTTTTTCTTGCATTCGCTCAGGAAGGGGGAATCTTTGCTCTGCTCAGGTTCCTAGGAAAGCTGTTAGCCCTTCTCCCATCCCCCTGTCTCCCCCTGAGCCCAGCAACCCAACTTCTGCCGAATTCAAAGCATGTGGAAAGAACTGTGCACAGAGCTTGCTGAACACAGGAGACCATCTTCTGTGGTGTGCAGGGCTGATAGAAACACAAACATGAGGTCCTACAGAGATACACAATGCTGCCAACCCACAGCCTTGTGCTGCCTGCTGCTGCTCCATTATTTCCCCACTTTTACCCCAAAATCTTGATGGACTTCCCAGCCATGAGACCTGAATGCAGCCACAAAGCAGAGAGCACTGGAGCTGGAGCAGGTGGGGGGGTGAGGGGAGAGGCAGCCAGCAGCTGAAGTGCTCCAGCCCCACTCGGGCAGCGGGGGGCAGCAGGCAGCAGTGGGATGGCAGTGTGGGGTGATGGGATGGCCATGGGGGGCATGGGATGGCAGTGGGTTGGCAGTGGGGGACATAGAAGTGGCAGTGGTGTGCAGCAGAATGGCAGTGGAAGGCAGTGAGAGGCAGAGGGGTAGCAGTGGGGGTCAGTGGGGTGGCAGTGGTGGCAATGGGATGGCAGTGGGGTGGCAGTGGGGGACAGTGGAGTGGCAGTAAAGTGGCAGTGCGATGGCAGTGGGTTGGCAGTGAGGGGCAGTAGGGGACAGTGTGGGTGGCAGTGGGATGGCAGTGAGGGGCAGTGGGATGGCAGCAGGGACAGTGAGATAGATGGCAGTGGGAGGCAGTGGAGGGCAGTAGGGGGCAGTGGGATGGCAGCAGGGGACAGTGAGATAGCAATGGAGTTGCAATAGGATAGCAGTGGGAGGCAGTGGGGGGCAGTAGGGGGCAGTGGGGCTGGGCAGCTCCACACCCCAGTGCCACCCTGTTGCCCTGCACCTCTCCTCCCTCCATCCCTCACAGCTGCTTTCTCCTTCTGCTCCTGCTCCCTTCTCGCTCCCTCCACTCTGCCTCAGAGACACACATAACTCTCCCGTGAAATATATACAGTGTAAATATATAAAAAGCCGGCGTTTGCCTGCTGCTTATGTATTCATGAAATAGTAAATAAATTTTATGGGATAATGTGAAGGCTGCCAGGGAGCAGGAGGATGAAAACTAACCCCTAATGAGCCTCCGTGTCAGTTTGGCACACTCGGGATCGATCTGCCGCTTCCATTTAGCGCCCGCGTGCGGGGGTGGAGGTGGTGCTTCCTCAGTACAGCCCTGAGCATCACTGGCCACGGGGTACTGGGTGGGACAGGGTGATGGTTTGGGAGTTGGGGGGCTGCTCTGGGGGGAGCACACAGGTTTGCATGGGAGAGATGAAGGCAGGGGTGCAAGATTGCACAGGATAAATGCTGGAAGGAATGCAGGCAGAGATGCAGGATTGCATGAAAGGGATGGAGATTTGCATAGGATGGATGCAGGGAGGCGTGTGGGCTTGTACAGCAAGCATACAGGGAGAGAAGCAGGGAGGGATTCAAGCTCGCACAGGAGAAATGCAGGTTTGTATGGAAGGGATGCTAGAAAACCTGAAGGTTTGCATGTGAGGGAGAAAAGGAAAAATGCTGGTTTGCAGAGGAGAGATGCAGGAAGTGATGCAGGAAAGGATGCAGGTTTTTATGGGAGGATGCAGGTTTGTATGGGAGAGATAGAAGGAGAGATACGGGGAGATGCAGGTTTGCGGAGAGGTGTTGCAGGCTTGCATGTGGAGGGCAGTGCAGAATTTCAGGGGGTTCAACAGGATGCTTTCCTTTGCAGGCAGGCCAGGGGTGGGGCTGGCAGGGCCAGCCAAGGGGCCATGGCAGTGGAGACAGCCTGGTGACAGGCGAACACCATCTTTCATGCCAGGGCTCTCATCCTGCTGCTTTAGATGGTGCAGGCACCAGGGATCCACGCTGGCACTGAGATGTTCCCTAGCCAAAAGGCAGCTCCTGCAGCTTGCTGCCATCCCTGCTCCTTCCCTGCAGTGTGCCCAGTGCTCCTGCCCCAAAACATTGGGCTTTCCCCATCTGCTCTCAGTCTTCCCAGGCTGCAGCCTAAATCTATCCTCGCTTGTCCTCAATAAAGCCAGGAAGCGTGCTCTTCCCCTCCTCCCCTGCAGCTGGTGATGGGTTTGGAGGCATTAACCTCTCCGTTTAGGTAATTTTCGGCAATGTTTACATCCACATGGCAAAGCAAGCAGGGCGTGGGTCCCACACGCAGGCAGACGCACGCAGAGCTGGAAGTGACGCTGGTGGGAATCCCGTGCGGGTTGGGTGGGTGTTCTGTCCAGAAAAACATTGGTTTGAGTCAAGCAAAATGCTGATCTCATCAGCATTTGGGAGAGACGGTGATGTTTGGAGGGGTGGCAATGAAGGATGTCGGAACATTTTGCCTCCACCATCATCTGCTGTGAAATGAGGAGACAACACACGTGGGACGCAGCAGCTGTGACAGAGGCAAAATAATGTGGTTCTTGCACTGGGTGCCTCCACTATGGGAGGGCCCCTGCATCCCCTCGACCTGCAGTGTTGTGCCTGGGGCTGCAGCTCCCACCCCCTCCCTCCCCCCTTGTATCCTTTTTTATGGAGGGAATGAGATGGAGAAGTAAAAATTATTAACCCCGAGGTCAGCACTGGCTGCCTCATTCCTCTCTAGCTTCAAGCACTTTCTCCCTCATCTGTTTCACAGACAGCGATGTTCGGCTCAACACATTTGCATATACTTATTGCATTTTTTTATTTTTTTTAGTCTTTATCTATTTATTTATTTTTAAAGAGACAGCACCACACTTCACTCCATATATTTTTCCCCTCCTGTGAGCTGTCCCCAGCTGCTGGCTCCGATATGGGTGTCCACACTCTCAGCAGCGCCGCTGGCAGAGCACAGATGCACAGCGCGTGCCGTCTCCTCCTTCCCTGCATCTCTCTGCTGCGTTTTGACCTTTCCATGGGATGCCCTGCTGCCATAGCCAAGCACTTGTAGGTGCAAACCCAACCGATGATCCCACGCAAAGCCGTCAGCAAACCTGTGCCGTCATTCAGGCATGCCAGCAGCATCCGCTTTGTCTTCAGGGACTGACCACGGCGAAGGCTTTCTCCTCCCATCTGTTCTGAGAAGCTCTAAAAAAAATAATAAAAAAATAAAAAATGGAGCACGTTATATCTGAATCTGAGCATCTCCCAAAATCACTCGCAGATATTCATAATGGTCCAGCAGCTATTAGAAGCGCAAGAAGGAGGGAAGGGAAGGAAATGAACACCGGGCAAGAGGAGAAAATTCATGGCCCCGCTGATACGCCATGATAAATAATTATGAGTTATTAATTTTAAATTACATCTTTAATGCGTTGCATGATTTTAATTCCCACCACAGTATTAATATAGGGGCTGTGGGTTTGATTAATTTGAAGCAGAACGGAACGGTGTCGGTTCCTGGGGCTGCTGGCACCCACCGGGTGCAGCCATGGGCTGCGGGTGGGAAGCACCCAAAGCTGGAGGGGGTGTGGGGACAGCTGGTGCCTGGGGTGGGAAGTGCGAGCAGCAGGGTGCAGGCAGTGGGGTGTTTGGGGGCTCTGTTGTTTTGGGGGGATGCTGTGAGTCACTGTACTGCGGGGCTGGGCACCACTCCCACATCCCACCGGGCGTGCTCGTGCACCAAGGGCTGCGCCACAGCGTGGAGAAAGAGCGCACATTCTCATGTTCTCATCCCCTTCACCCCTCTACCCAAAGCCCGTATTAACAAAGCCTGACCTCCCCTCGTTGCATTGCCCCAAAGCCACTCGCCACACCCCACGCTGGGCTCTGTGGGGCTGGGGGCCGAGCATCCCCCCCCTGCAATGGGGCCAGGAAGCTGCTCTAAGTTTGCTTTCCGAGTAAACTTCCCTAAGTGTGACAATCGCTTTAGCTTCCCAGCGAGGATTTACCGGGCTTCTGTTATCTCTTTGAAAGTCGGGAGTTCTCCAAATGGGCATGAGAGAGCAGCCGGAGAGGTCAGAGCCGGTTAGGCTGCACAGCCGTTCAAAGCCCCCTTCCAAGCGGCATTAAAGACAGGATTAAGTCTAAGAGGGTTATGGAGGGAGGAGTAAAACAGCCTTGTCCTGCACAGAGCGCAGAGATAAGGCTCTGTTCTGGAGGTGTGAACTCCCGCGTGTGCGAGCCCAGGCACTCAGGGGGCTGCAGCAGGATAATTCCAGAGGCGGCGGATCAAGCTGCAGCCGGAGCGGCTCCTAGCGGGGTGGTGCCGCCCCTCAGATGGGATTCTTAATCTGGGGAGCGGTGGCACAAGCAGCCCTGATTTTCCACTTGCTGGGGCCATGCTGGGTCCCTGTCCCTTGGCTGAGGGGCCAAGTCCTGTATCAGGTGCTGGAAACAAAGCCAGCCTGGCCACTGTGTCCTCAAACTCTTACGTCCCCAACCCATCCCCTACCCCTTGTGTCCATAACCTCTTGTGCCACCAAGTTCCTGATGTCTCCAACTTCTTGTGTCACCAACCTCTTGTGTCACCAACCTCACGTGTCCCCAACCCCTTGTGTTCCCAACTTCTTGTGTTCCCAACCTCATGTGTCCCCAACCTCTTGTGATCCAACCCCTTGTGTCCCTAACCACTTGTATCGCCAACCTCTTTTGTCCCAACCTCAAGTGCCCCCAAGCTTTTGTGTCCCCAGTTTCTTGTGTTATCAACCCTCTGTGTCATCAACCTCTCATGTCCCCAACCTCCTGTGTCACCAACCTCTTGTGTCCCCAACCCCTTGTGTCCCCAGCCTCCTGTGTCTTCTCTTGCCACCTCCTGCAGGCACTGGAACACTGTTTGGATCAGCAGTCACTGCACTGTCCTCCATCTCCAAACGTGTGCTCCAGATGATGGCTGAAGGCAAATATTAATATTTTTATCCACCTCAGTGCGCTCAAAGAAGCAATGTTGCTATGCCTTGCAGTTAGGGAAACTGAGGCACAGAGACACCCCATCCTGCAGTGGCCTGGGTGCTTGCAACATGCCATGGAGCAACATCACCTTCCTAGGCTAGAGCTCATGGCGGGCGCCAGCACTCTGCCGGCATTGTGGGAGGGATGGGGTGGGGATGGATGGGGTGGGGATGGATGGAGATGGATGCTGCTGCTGCCCCCACAGCCTCGCAGTGCCCAAAGGCAGGGTTTGTGCTTTTCCTTTCTTGGCTGCATCCCCAGGCCGCTCTGCAAGGAGCCAAGTTCCAGTGTGATGTCTGCATGTTCAGAGGCTGTTAAATTAAACAGTTCGGGGAATTAGCTGCATGCCGTGAGCTGCAGCAAACATGCTCACAGCCAGAGACAGCTGAATTTGCTCCTTGCCAAAAAAAAAAAAAAAAAGCAGAAAGGATAAGAAAATCCCTTCCTGCTGCATGGGGCCTTTTATTTCTCCTCCCTTTCTTCCAGATTTCTTGCATGGCTCCTGTGGATGCTCTCTGAGGGGGGGAGGATCCCCCCCTCAGTTCTGGTAGTGCTGGGGCTCCACTTTCAGGGGCTGCCCCCGAGGTGCAGGCAGCCGTGTCGCCATGCCATGCTCACTCAGTGCCGACATCTTTCTTCTCGATTAAAAACCAACCCAAAGGGGCTGCTCTGAGGTTTGCTCTGCAGCCCAGCCTGCTCCAGCTGTTCCCCAGCACCCGCCGCGGGACTGCAACAGGAGCTTTGTGCAGGGCCTGGGCAGGGGAGGGGGCTTCTCCAGTGCACAATCCCCAGCGCTTTTCACGAGCATTTCAGTGCACAGAGCATCCCAGTGCTGCCCACCTGCATGTGATTCGGCCGGCTTGCTTCCATTTTATTCTATTTGCAAAAGAAGTTGCTGGTACTTTTCTACTTATTTATTTTTATCTAATGCCTTCTCTGCAAAAAGCAAAAACAAAACAAACACAACAGAATGAAAAGGAGGAGTGCTCTCACAGCCATGGAGGTAAAACCACACTGTCCCCAGCAGAGCCTAGAGTGCTCCCAGCTCAGCCAGGCCCCTCGCTGAGCACCCATGCAATGTGCATGCAGCCCTTATAGCCTCTGGGAAGGGCTTCCCAGGGGGAAAACCTGCATCTCCCATCCTATCTGGATCTCCCACACCCACTGCTGCATGTGCTGCATGTGTGCCTCCTGCTTTCCTCCTCGTGCACAGACGGGGATGCCCAAGGATCTGGGGCAGCCCCATCCCACTGCCTTGGCTCCATGCTCCCATCTTGCCAACCCCAGCATCCTCACGCTGCTGTCGGGAGGAAGATGTAGAGCAATCACAGCGCTGTGCTGCAAATATTAATTATCCGCTAACTGCTCTCCAGGCAGCCATTAGACCCTGGCTCTCCGACAGCTGTTCCTGGCCGCCCGCCCGAGGGACACTGCTGTGGGGAGCAGGCAGGGGACAGCGGGGAGCAGGGGTGGCCGTGGGGTGGGGTGCCCCTGCCGCAGCCCCCTGGGCTGGTGGATTTTGACAGGGCACTCTTACTGCCCTGCAGAATGGGTTTATTTTAGGGGCTGCTTTCTCCCAGAGGGGACACAGGGTTCATGCTTCCCCTTTGCACATCCCTGCACGGCTTTTGCTCCACCCCAGCGGTGGGAGAGCACGAAATGGGAGAAATCCGCCTTTTTTTAATTGATTCCCCCCCCCAAAAAAAAAACCAGGCATGCTGGTGGGAAGCTGCTCACTGCAGACAAAGGCAGCGCAGCCGGTGCCACGGGCAAGGAGGGATTTGCAGGCAGGCGGGCGCTACCTGCAGACCCACTGCTCTGCCTCAATTCAGGCTGCAGAGCTCAGCTCAGCACCCCCACACCCTATGGGGTAAAGCAGGGGAAGCAGTGCGCAGGGCGAGCAGAGCAGGGGGGAGCACACACGTACACCCCCACCTCCCACACCTGCACCCCTCTTCTCTCTGTCACCCCACGGCAGCGCGGGGCTGCGCCAAGCAGAGCCAGTTAACGAAATAAATGAGCGAGGTAGGCCTGAGCACATATAAATCTCTCCCAGAGAACATTTAGATGTTCCATATTTGAGCCGGCCATCATTTAAATTACTGCTCTGCCTCCCCTCAACCTAGCCCCTCATTACCGGGATTTTAATGCTCAGGGCTTAATTGCAGAGGCTTAGTGGGAATCGTCCACCTCTGCCCAATTGGGATCCCATAGTCTGGGCGGATCCCAGGGCTCCTCCTGCGGAACTCCTGTCTATGGGGTCAGATGAGGGCTTTGAATGTTTCCCCACAGCTGTCTGTGTTTCTGGGGCTGGAGAACCCCTGGAAAAGCTGCTGCGAGGAGGCTGAGCTGTGGCAGTGCAAAACCCTTTGCACCTTCTCATCCATCCTGTACTGTAGGAGTACAGGAAGGGTTTGTGCGACATCGGTGCAAAAGCAGGAGTGGGAGTTTGCTGGAAGAGGAGCGATGAGACCAAATGAGAATGGCTCCGCTTCTGGAAAATGAGCCAAAGTATGAGCCCACGAGAGATTCCAGGGAGCTCTCAGGAGGTTTTACCATTTGCCAGAAGTTAAGAAATAAGGTGGAAATGTACTTAGGGAATAGCGCATGTGCTGGAAAACAATACATCCTTGCTACTTTGAGGGAAACAGGAAGATCTTGAAATTCAGCCCAGCTTTGCCAAATGGGGAAAATCACATCTCCAGCCAGAGAAACCAGGGCGTGGGGCAGCTGGGGACCAGGGCAGCGCCATGCCCTGCATGGGGCCGGCTCCATAATTGGCAGCCCCTGCTCCACTGCCCCTTCTGCCGCCTGGTGTTTAATTGCACTGGCTAACAGTTCAGGGGCAGAGCTGCTCGGGGGCCTTATCTCTGCTTTCACCATTTTTCTTTCTGGGAAATGAAGTTAAAAATCCCTTCACAGCAGCTCCAGCGGAAAAAAAATTAGTCCCATATCACTATTTAACATGCACTGCTAAAAACTAGATAAACACAGGCCGTCACTTGGAGATTAGCTCCTCACATGACTAAATGATTTATTTAGAAGATTCCTTCTTTTCTCTCTCTCTCTCTCCTTCTCCCTCTCTCTCTTTTCCTTGGCTAAGAACATATTAATCAGAAATTAGAGGCAGGCTGAGGGATGGAGAACAACCTGACAAAGAAC
Organism: Pavo muticus; assembly: GCA_016647715.1. Lineage (NCBI taxonomy): Eukaryota > Metazoa > Chordata > Aves > Galliformes > Phasianidae > Pavo > Pavo muticus. The sequence continues at coordinate 184,405 of JACDJE010000341.1, read as the reverse complement.
AAACGGAGAGGGAGAAAGGAAAAGGATGGGGGAGAGAAGGGGAGTGCGGACAGGGCCGGGGAAGGGGAAGAGGCAAAATGCACAAAAGGTGGGAAAATGGAGAGGGAAATACAGGGGATAGGAATGGAGATGGGAGGGGAAGTGTGTGTTTTAGAAGGGGGATCCAGAGCAGAGGAACAGGGATGGAGCTGGGGTGGAAGCAAGGCCGTGCCAAGAGAGGGCCATGCATGGGGCTGAGCTGCCCCCGGCGGTCAGGCCTGCTGCTGAGGGCACGGATGGGGTGTGCAGCCCCCACACCCCGTTCCCTGCAGGTGTGGGCGATAAGAGCATCCCGGTGCTGCTCAGGCGTGAAGGGGCCGGGGATTTGCAGAGGGGGATAAAAGAGAAGCGGCACCGGCTGATTATGGGGCTATGTGCCGGGGTGGGGGCAGCGCCGTGTCCTTCCCCGTTATCCACAGCAATAAGCAGCCCCAAGGCTGAGGCCGGCAGCGATAAGGAGATTAGGCAGTCAGCTCTCAGTAGTGCTGCTCCTGCGGGATCTCCTGTTCCCACGGACCCACCAAAGGTTATCTGCTGTGCTGCACTTGAACCTGCCTGCAGCCCTGCCTGGGCTGCTCCCCAGCCCACAAAGATGAGGATGCTCCCAACCCACAAATCAAAAGATGTTCCCACCGCAGAAATAGGAAGGATGCTTCCCATCACACGAATGGGAAGGACTCTTCCTATCCCATAAAGCAAGGGATGCTCCTCATCCACAGAGTACCCACCCCACAGATGGGGCTGTTCCCCAGCCCCACACCAGCCCAACCCCTGCACAGGGACAGCCCCAACGCCAGGTGACCCCACTCTGCAACCCCAACCCAGCTGGCTTCCACCTGCCTGCAAGCACAGTGCTGCTGCTTTGAGCACCGAACACTCGGCAGTGCCCTGATGTGTCACAAAATGGCCAATTACCCCTCTCACTGGTTATTAATTTATTTAATTTTAATTTTGCATAGAGCACTGGCTCGGTGGGAATCGGAAAGCAACCAGAGCTCTCTTTGCACATCAAGTGCAGTGTGTCACTGTGGGCACCCTCTGCAGGCGCTTCCCTTGGTTAACAGCCCCATGGGCTGAGCAGGAGGAGGACGATGGCCTCTAGGAGCTGTGGGGGCTACAGGGGGCTGCAGTGTCCTGGTGAGGTTGGACTGGCAGATGTGCGAGTGCAAACTTGTCCGTGCAAATGAATGAGTGGAAATTCCTGCATGCAAACCCGTGTGTACAAACCCTTGCATAGAAACTCTTGTTTGCAATCTATTGTGTGCAAATTCTTGCATGCAAACACTTGCATTCAAACCCATATGTGCAAACACTTGCATGAAAACTATTGTTTGCAAACCATTGCGCACATACCCTGTGTGCAAACCCTTGCATTCAAACCATTGTGTGCGAATCACTGTGCGCAAACCCTTGCATGCAAACCATTGTGTGCAAATCCTTCCACACAAACCATTGCATGAAAGCCCACATGTGCAAACCCTTCCATAGAAACCCATGCGTGCAAATCCTTCTGCTCAAACCGCTGCATGAAAACTCTGCAAACCCTTGCATGCAAACCATTGTGTGCAAACCTATCCATGCAAACCATTGTGTGCAAATCATTCCGTGCAAACCTATGTGTGCACATCAACACTTCAGGCTCTCTGCCAGCCCCACCTTTGCTCTCACACTGCTGGAGCCATGTACTACTACCCACAAAGGCCCCATTTCCTTTGCCCCATGCCAGTGTAAAGGGGCAGGTTGTGATGTGCAACGCATCCCTGTGCCCGCAGGGCATGTTGTTAATGCACCATCCCCGTGTACCCTGCAGCAGGGACACTCAGTGTGAGCCCCTGGGTGCCCAAAGCAGGGGAAAGTCTTTCAGGGCCCAGGGGCCATGCTGGCTGTGTGGTGTGGGGACCCACCACAATACACAGCCCTCCCCAGCCCTGCACCTCATAGCCACTATGTCTCTGCTTGTCTGCACCCATGATTCTAGGAGCCTGGTAATGATTTTTTCATGTTCCCCAGCCTTTCTGTTTCCCCCGTGCTGCTTTCCCTCCTGCACGGTGCTCTGCAGGCTGACAGCCGCCTCGCTCCCCCCCCGCCTCTTCCCAACTTGCCCCCTTTTTCTCCGCATTTTTTCCCATACACTCCTTTCTCCTTCCTCTTTATTTTATCTCGATTTGCCACAAATCTGTTCCCCCACAAAGCAGCTGCCATCTTTGTTCTTTGCCATTATCAGCTGCGGCACACGGGCCCGGCCAGGCTGCCTGGCAGACAATTGCTGACTAATAGACTGTCTGAGAGCTATTGTGGAGTGTGTCCGAGGCAGATCTATCATCGTGTCCTATCACCCGTGCCGCATTGACACCAGGGGAGAGCGGCACGGAAGGGGGAAAGGGGAAAGGGATGGGAAAAAGGGAAAAAAATATATAGAAGAAAAAAAGAAAAAAATGCTCTTGCTCGGCACAGCGCATCGCTGCTCCCTGGACCAGGCAGGAGCAGATGTGGTCAGCATCTCCAGCGGGCTCCATCCTGCCTCCATCTGCTCTTGAAGGCTGCTCTGCAGCAGGGGGCTGCTGTCAGAGAGCTGCAAGGGGTGAGGGGCTGCAAGGGGATGGGGATTGCTGGGGGCCCTGGGGGTGAGGCTGCTGGTGGTGCAGTGCGATAGCAGGGAACTGGTGTGCCTTGCGCCTGTGTTCTGGTGTTGGAGTAACGCCTGGGAGCCCAAGGAATTGGGGATGCAGCGCTGGCCCCTCCTCCTGCTCAGAAGGCAGCAGGAATGGTGCTTGGGCTCCAGTGCAGGGGGAGCTTAGCGTGTGAGGCCACAGCTGAATATATGAGCAGGGGAGCATGGCTCAGAGGTGGGCCCCCCACTCACACACAATTATTTCACTGCTGTTAATGAGGTCTGAGTACCCAGTGTAAAATCTGGTGGCACAGAACCATCACAGCTCCTCGTCCTGCCAGTGAGTGCCCTGTGCAACATCCAGGCTGCAACCTCAGCCCCGCAGTGTGCACTAGGACCATGTCCCCAGCCATATCCCCAGCCCTGACAGGAGAGAAATGGAATGGGAGACTGGGGTTGAGTTTTTGAATCACAGAATCACAGAATCATAGGGGTTGGAAGGGACCTCCAGAGATCATCAGGTCCAACTCCCCTGCCAAAGCAGGTTCCCTACACCAGGTCACACAGGTGGGCGTCCAGGTGGGTCTTGAATATCTCCAGAGAAGGAGACTCCACAACCTCCCTGGGCAGCCTGTTCCAGTGCTCCGTCACCTCACCGTAAAGAAGTTCTTGCGCACATTGGTGCGGAACTTCCTATGCTCCAGTTTCTGGCCGTTTCCCCTTGTCCTGTCTCCACACACTGCTGAAAAGAGTCTGGCCTCGCCACTTTGCCCCCCACACCTTAGATATTTACAGACCTGGATCAGGTCCCCTCTCAGTCTTCTTTTCTCAAGGCTAAACCGACCCAGTTCACTTAGCCTTTCTTCATAGGGGAGATGCTCCAGGCCCTTCATCATCTTTGTGGCCCTCCGCTGGACACTTCATAGTCTTATCCCTTTGTTGTGTTGGTCTTGCACTGGGGAGGATGCCCAAAAGGCCACTGTCACTGCTCGGTGCTGGCTGGGGGGGACTCTGGGACTTCCAGGAGATGGGGCTGCTGGAGTGGGGCAATGCGCGGGTGCTGAGACCCCCACGCCCTTTGGGGCCGTGGACAGCAGAGGGGGCTGCAGGTCAGCAAGAGAGGTGACGTCTGCGGGCACACTTTGGGGACGGGAATGGAGCAGCCTGGGACTCGGGGTGGGGGCAAACAGGGCTTGGGTCAGGAGGCATCCGTGGTGTGCAGGGGGATGGGGGGGATGCTTACAGTGCATCGCTCCTCGAAGGGAAATGAGCCCCCAGTGCTGATGTGTGACCCCAGAACAGCACCCGTGGGTGGTGTGCAGCCCACGGCTAAAGTACAAAGGAGCGCAGAGAGGGAGGCAGCGGGTTCTGTTTTCCCCAGGCTGTGCTGCCTGATCTATGCGTGCACACACAAGGTGAGATGAGATGAATAGTTAATGTCCCCAGTGGGTTTTGCTCCTGCTCGCTGCAAAGTTGTGAACAAAATGACCGGCCATGCATTGAACGGGCTTACATCGCTCTCCATATGGAAATGAAGATAATCCAGGGCCTCGCTTTGTGTTCCACAGGAGAGCGGGTGGCAGCGGGGATGGGGGGATGGGGCCAGATCCTGCCCGCCTGGGGAGGACACAGAGACCCCAAAGCCTCAACTCCATCCACATGCACATGAACAACAGCCTCATGCCTCACGGCTGCCTGGAGGCTCTGCACAGCTCTGAGATGCACTGGGGGCCATGCTCTGCCGTGTCTCCACCCTAAATCTCCCCCAGACTCAGCTCTGCTTCTCTCAAATCAAGTGACAAAGGATGGTTCTTCCCAAACTCTTGCTAATGAGACAGTCTTTCAAGAAAGCCCCCAGAGTGCTGCTAACAAAGTCTAACTTAAGGGGATGAAAAAAAAAAACAAGCAAAATTATCCCCCAGATTAAATCTTCCTCCACTGGGCAGTTTTCAAGGCTTCATCTCATGCTGTGCATCTGGTTGGTTTTTGGTGAGCCCTGCAGTATGCGCACCGCTTGCGACGGATTTGAGGCTCGCACACCTCCTGTGGTTCCATTCCCCTTTTGTTTCTCTGGCTCTGGACAGAGGATGGAGGTGGGGGATGCCGAGCAGAGACACAGAAGGGCAGGGTCTGTCCCTGGTCTGGGCTGTGCCCCCTCCACATGGTGACGTGGGGACCCCTGAGCGGATGTGGGTCCCTGCAGAGCGCAGCAGCAGCAGCGGGCAGACCGCATAGCTCGATGTCATGGCTCCCCCTGTAGCCGCCGGGAGAGAGGCACGGCAGCACGGGAGCAGAGAGGAGCCCTTCCACCAGCCGAGTATGCAGGGGCCCTGCCAGTCCATAATATGCTGCAGCCAACTGCACTGTCCCATTGCGGAGTAATGGTGAGGTAAAGTCGCACCCAAACGTCTCCATTTCAGGGTGTCCCCACAGAGCATCCTCCCTGGGGCAGGAGGGCTGGTAGCTGGAGCCATGCACATGCCGTGGCACACACACACAGCCAAGGATCACCGTGCACCTCCATAGGACCGAGCAGATGGGACATAACCCCAAGCCATGCTGGAGGTGCCCCACAAGGCGTGCGAAGGGCAGTCCTGCTGCTGGAGGTACCTGGTGCCAGCGCAGTGCTCGGGAGCCTGGTGCAGCAGGGATGCACGCAGCCAGCGGAGAAATGGGGACAGCCTCTTGATCACACCACGCAGAGTTGGCAAATTGCTGTGACTTAACAAATTCCCGCTGCCGAACTGAGCCGTGGAAATCACTCCAGCATGCACTGGCGGCCCCTGCACGAGTGCAGGTTTTGCTTAAGCCACATTTTCCTCTGCTGCCAGGTAGGGCAGGGTCCAGCTTGTTCCTTGCGGGGCCGTCCCCATCTGACCCAGCGTTCACGATCTCCCTGCATGCCTCAGGTCAGTCTATGAATGCTTTGCAGATTGGGGTGATCTGAGGGCCAGCCTCCTCCACCCTGTGCCAGCTGCTGTCACTGAGGGGGCAGCAGCCCAGATGTCCCCTGTGACCACCGCTGTGGGAAGGATGTGGCAGGCAGCCTACAAGGGCTGACAAATTGCCTCTGGTGGGCAACATCAGAGATACTCCATGAGCCATTTGTCTCCACTCCTGCCAGGGATGTGCACAGAGCAGGGGGAACCATTCCCACTGGATGTGGGTCCGAAGGGGCAGGGGTTGCTGTGGAGGTCAGACAAAGCTCAGTGCTACAAACTGAAAGACAATACTTTGTGCTCCAAGGATTGAGCACAGCAGGGACCAGAGCTCAGTCCCTTTTGCTGCCCCAGTGCTGAGGCCTCGATGACGGATATGCAGCTCAGAGCAGGCTTTGGGCCACACTACCCGTGTGACAGTGTGGCTGTGCATTCAGCCTCGCTGGAAAATCAAGCCCCGCCGGTTAATTAAAGTCTTGGGCCCTGAGATCTGCTTATTCTGTTCTGCAGCAGCAATGCTATAAAAGTGTTCCGCACAATTTCAGTCGCAGCAGCTACAACCACAGTTAGAAACCAGTGGTTTGGGGCAGGAGCAGCTCTTCTCCTTATTCCCCAGGCATCACTTTGCATGGACAAAACAAATACCACAGGAAAACGTGTGCTGCATGCATGCATCCCCACGGCAGCACCTCTGTGCCTAACTGTGCTCGATTGCAGAGGGTGGCCCTGCCGTGTATCCATCCCAAATCTCCACCTTTTGTACCCAAAGCAGTCTCATCCGCCCCATCACCACCCAGCTGCCTGTGCGCGGGCAGCCCAGCCCCACGGCCCCACAGGGCTTCGGGGCGGGGGCCAGAGGGGAGGGGGCCATGCAGGCGGGTGTATGCTTTTTATTTCAGTAATTCTTTTATCTTGTTCTCGCACCCTGAACAGTATGAGCGTTCATCAAAGTAATTGACGCGGATGAAATTAGCGCTTCCTGCTATGTCGGACAGATAAACTTTGCTGAATATTGATTTTGCACAAAGAAAATGACATGTGCTTGGTCCTCACCCTTTATCTGGATGGAGCAGGGAGATGCTGGGGGAGGCGAGGGGGGAAGGAGGCAAGCCTTAGCTGGAGAAGCATCCATAAGAATTAGTTTTATCTCTTCTTCCACAAGAAGACAACAGAAGATAAGGCTGGGCGACAGTGCTGGGGGAGGCTGAGGGGGAATCAAGGAGAGGAGCCCAGCAAAGACCTCCACTGGTGCTGGACGCAGGGCTGGGCTGGGGGCTCTTTGTCAGCCACAGGGTTTGGGCATATAACAGCTTTCCAGGGATGTGCATCACAAAGAGTGGAAAGGAGTGTGGGCTCCCCCTCATCCCACCCACAAAATGCCCCCAGCAGGGTGCCCTGCCCCACAGCCCCAGAGCAGCCCCCCACCCAGCTGCCAGTCCAGAAGCTCCATCCTTGTCCCCAAGCCACCATTCCCTGCTCCAACATTTGCACAGAAGGTTTGCAGGATGCATTCACCCAGCTGCAGGGTTTTGTGTCAACACCACGCTCTGCAGAGAGGGGATATGGGAACAAAGCTTGTACATGTGCTGCTTTTCCCAGAGCGCTGTTCTCTGAGACGTGGGGCGACCTGAGCTCTGCACACAGAGCACCTCATGGCGTAAGCAAGCAGCCATGGGCTTTTCAAAGGCTACAGAATGTATTTATACACGGTATTCTTCCTGGCACAGAAACACAGCGCAGACCCCTTTGGATGAGAAAAGCAGAGGTAGCCCTGACCCAGGCTGATGCTTCCTGAATCACAGAAAAACTGAGCACTACCTATAAACAGGGACTCGTGGCTGTTCTTGCAGAGCCTGACATCCTTGTCAACATCAGTTTACATATCAAGTGCTTGGGAAATTTGAGGAGTTGTTGAAAATTGCCCTGCCTGAAGCCCCAAGAGCTACAACACAAGACTCAGAGCAAGATTATGCAGGCCAGGGACAGCTCACCAGCACTAGCATGGGGATACAAATGGAGTTTGTTTGAAAAGACTGAAACAACAGGGTGTAAAAGGTGATGAACCTGAATTTCCTGAGCTGTGCTGGGACCGGCTGAGCATAGAGCAGAAGGCAGTGGGGACCTTGGGGATGGGTCTTGGGGGCCCTTCAGCCCTCTCTTGAGTGCTGAAGTCCCTCTCCCCAGGTGGAGCCATCAGTAGGGTCAGCCAGCACTCTGCTCTTCTCATCAGGTTCAGGAACTTCATATACTAATGGATACTTGATGCCAGCAAGGGGGTAAGTAGTGGTGCAGAGGAGCTGCTGGTGGTCATGGGGGGTACTTGCTTATTTGGATTTTATTTAGACATGTAGATGTGAAATGCCAGCAAGCTTTGCAGCAGACAGGTCTTCCTGAGTAAGGTCATCTTTCACTATTCCCTGTGGGGCAAAGCTACAGGTGGACAGAAGGTGGGATCTGTCCTCAGCTTCCTCCCAGGAGCTGGGTACTGTACCCCATGGCACTGAGTATGGGAATCAAGCGATCCATGGGAAGAGCCCAACACCCCCCCAGAGATCAGCAAAACTTATTCCTTCAAATGCCAGAGGTGTGAACCAGCCCAGCTCTGCACTTGTTTCACTTCCCAACACCCAACCAGACACCTCAACTAGAAGAGCATTCCTCGCCTCCTGTGCTCCTTGGCAAAACACACTCAATCCAACATTATTAATTACTTCCCATCTGCAAACTTCAGTGTCACTTCTGTGGCAGTTTTCCTTGGCTAATATCCGCTTATGAAGGCTTCATTTAAGCAGCATGTGCTTCTCCTTCATCCTCCTGCTCACACACGCAGGGATCCAGCGCTCTCGGCACGTTCTGCGTCCCGCTCACATCAGGCTCTCCTGTTTTCTTCTTGGGTAAAGGGAAGCACAGCCTCACAGTGGTTGTACTGTTACAATTTCTAGCATGCCTTTCTTGTTTTCCCTCCTCCCCAGACATGCCAGGCCTTGGGGGATAAAAAATAAAAAAATAAATCAAAATAAAAAAATCAAAGCCTTTATTTTGCTGCTTGTATTTTCTAGATATCATGCCTTGACATTGGGAGCAAACAGTTATTAAATAAATGCATTGTTAGGCATGCTTTTAGTCCTGACACCTCTGGTAAATCTGCATTTGTTATTTAGTGAATTAAGTGGTTTTAAATCAAGTTATAATCGGTGGGTGCCCTTGTAAGCGGTATTTTATATCCTCCTGAGCATGCTTTGTTTGCAATTTCTGTGCAATTTCTTTAGGTGCATTATATATTTTCCTTGAAATAGCAGCATGCTGTGCTACAGTATCCAGCTGCATAGAAAACCTCCTGCCATTATCATTAGCCCTTCTGTCACAGCTCACCAGCCCAAACCTTGTCCACGTGGGCTCAGTGTCTCTGCCTCGACATGCAGCTTTTGGGGTGCCCATCCCAGCTGGCTGCTGCAGCAGATCCCCATTTGTCATCCCCATGTCCTCAGGGAGGGTGCTCTTTGGGGTCTCATCGCCCACCCAGCTTCTCCCTGGGTGGGTCTGCCAGGGTTTGGCATGGATCAGTGCTTGCTGTGCCAGCTCCCGCTCTGTATTCTCATATAGGCAGAGCTGGTCCTTGCACTGCAGCTCATGGCTGTTCTTCCTTCTGCTGTGACCTGCTTCCCAGCCATGGCCAATGTGAGGTCACATAATGCCCAGCTTACCATGATATGGTCACCTCCATCTTTCCATGGCCTGGTCATCTTCGTGATGTGGTCACCTCCATCTCTACATGGTGTTGTCATTTCCATCCAAGTTGCAGTCACCTCCATGGTCACACCCATGACAGGGCCATCTCTACCGCATCACAACATGGTCTCACCTAGAGGTTAGAACCCTGATCTGACACTCAACACAGCACTACCTTCTGTGGCAAGGACCAGGGCTAAGAGCCGCCTCCTCTAACTTTTTGGTGTCTTAAGTGAGCTCTCACAACTTGGTCTAACAATAAGTTTGGTCTAGCCTTATGAGCCCAACGTTGAAGGCCATAAAGATGCAGAAGCTGGGGCTTGACCAGGCCTCAGGCTTCCCACCAGCCATGCAGCAAGCCCTACTCACCATCCCATCACAGGCAGCAGCAGTCATGGTATTGCCCAGGTGCTGCCCTCTCCTTGCTGCCCATTCCTTTCTTGCCCCAGGGTGGCATCCACCCCACCCCACCCCTAGCCTGTTTTCCCATTTATCTCTTCTGCTGGGTGAATATACATAAATATGAGCAACTGTGTCTGTGTGTGACCTTACCTGCCCTGACTAAATTCATGTAGTGTCTGTGAAGATAATTCTAAAGCCATAAGAAGATAATAAAAAAAGGAAAGATTAAAAAAAAAAAGGGCAAGCATTGTGGTTTGTGTTCTCTTATCTAACCTCCTGCAGGCCTGGGTGAGAGCAGTCCCTTGGTATTTAAAGGGATGCTGCAGCTGGGAACGCTGCAGCAAGGGAGTGGGGATGGGTACCACTGGGACAGGTCCCTGCCCTCCCCATAGGACATGCAGAGCCTTGCGGTCAGGAGAATTGGCCACAGGGAAACCCCAGTGACTGCACGCCCCAAATATCTGCCCCGCTTGATCCTTCAACACATCATCTACAAGTGGTGGGCAATGGGAGCAGATGGGGAAGCCCAGGGTGGCAGCAAGTGGATGCACAGCCCCATGGGCAGCCGACCTCAACAAGCTGGGGAGATCAAGCTGGGAAAAACAAAGCTCCAGGTGTGATTTTCCATCTAAAAATACCACAGCGGCTGCACGCAGCCTTTGCGTGAGAGCGCATCGATTGCAGCAGCGGAGGCAATTATCAAAGGGTTCATCTCAGCAGTGTCATCGTTGAATGGAGCAGGTTGTCAGATAAATGTGAGCATGCAAATCGAACGATCAGAAGAGAAAAAGCATGGCAGCCCCCTCAAAACAAGAGGAGAGGGTGAGATGTCCCCAGTTGTCCACCAGCTCTGGAGGTGGGGGCATGGTGAAATGTCAGAAATCCAGGCATCAGTGATTGCTTTCTCACTGGTGTAAATATCTGTGCGCTCTGAGCTCAGAAGGCACAACACCTGGGGAAAAATCAAGATGAGCAAACTCCAAATGCACCCAAGGTTGGTCAAGAGCACTTTGCTCTTTTTCCCCCTTATCTGTGGGGTTTTTCATGGCTGGGACGTAAATGGAGTAAGCCAAATCATCAGAGAGTCGGTAGAAGTACTGAAACGGTACGGAAGAACCAAAAAACGCCCTGATCGTGCCCAAGGACAATGTGGTTACTGGGGTCACCACACCTGTGGGTCTCCCTGCAGCCAGGGACATACGGTGGCAGGACATCCCCAATGGGCAGGGTCCTGTCTGGGGAGCGGCTGACGGCTGAAGACAGCCACAGTCAGACACGAGAAGAGGGACACCAGCCCACTGCCCCCCCCCACCGCCACCCCCTGGTACATGGAGAGGGCTTTCTTCCGCCTTTGTTCGGCATCTCCGAAGTGCTGTCACCACAATGGCCGAGGTGAAAGGGGTTAATTCGGGGTACAGAGGTAGGATGTGAAGATGCAGAGCGGGACAATGGGCTGCCTTCCTCTTTTGTCAGCGCAGCCATTGTGCCGCGTGTGAAAAATGAAATCTGTTTCATTTTGCTTCCAGATGCGATCGGGCGCCTCTATTTAGAAGCCATCAAAAAAAGCCATCCGAGTGCTTGGGGGGGACACAGCGGGGGGAGCACAGGCCTGCCAGACCCAGGCACAGCCCAGCCCCACCCCGGAGCAGCTTTTATTTATTTATTTGGGATTTAACACTTATTTAGATTTAACCCACTCCCTCCCTCTGCCGTCCAAGTGGCTGAAACAATCAGCAAAGTCAGTGGGGAGAGGTTTTAGTTGGAGAAGGAGTATCCTTCTGCTGGAGCATCCTCCACCCAGAGCATCCTTCCAACAGAGCATCATCCCACTGGAGCATCTTCCACCCAGAGCATCCTCCCGCTGGAGCATCCTCCCATCCCAACAGCAGCAAGCTGAAGGCCAGGATGAGCCCCAGCCCAGGATGCTCCCCATGCCCATCCCATGGCTGAGCACCGTGGCAGCTGCTCTTAACATTCTACCTCACCCCCAAGTTTTGCAGGAAGGATGGGCAGCTTTGGCGTCATTATTCATCAGCATTTCCCCTTGCTCCCAGCACTTCAGGTGACAGTGCAATGAAAGCCAGGTCCGCCACTTTCCCTCTCCCCCTCCCCAAACCAATCTGTGGGTTTGCTACCAATGTGAGAAATTTTCACCTCCAGGGAAGGTGTGAAACTTGGCAGTTTTGTTCCCTCCAAGGGGAATTAAGGCCCTTGCAGAATGCAAACAAACAAATGCAAATTAACACTGAAAAAACATGTTTTTTCAGTGCACGTCTTGGCCTTTGCCTCAAATTAACAAATCCAGCTGGAAACTCTCAAGATTTACTTTTCCCATCCAAACACACAGCTGTTTGTCCCCCAAGATGTCAGTGCAGGGGAGAGACGCGAGGCAGTAGGTACCAGATTTCAACAGTGGGCAGAAAAGACCCGAATCTGCCTGGATTTGTGCATCGGGGCAGCCCACTCCTGCCTGAGACCCAGCAAACTCACTCCAGCCATGGCTGGGTAGTACCCTGGGCAGTGGGGAGAGTGCAGGATGGCACTGCCAGCATTCCCCCAGGCAGCCCATGACCCCCTGGCCCACTGTCCCCGTTGGCCACATGGGGATGGGGCCATGCTAGTCCTCTCTTCTGCATGATCATCCCATGGCAGATGGACGGTCCTGCCATCTCAGTGACCACAACCCCACCTCAATCCAGCATCATCTGCTGGCTAATTGCCCCCTGCTTCTGCCCACCACCACGTGGTCCATCCCAGCCTCCTAGAGTCCCCAGCTAGTGAGACCTCCCTGCACAAGGCAGGCAGGATGGCAATGTGGCAGCGAGACCGTGGGTGTCACATCACATAAATCAAGCTCTGGAGCCTTCCTATTTAACACACTCTTCCCCTTCGAGTTGTCAGTGAAACCGTTAATTAATTAGCTAATCCTGCAATGAAGTGGATTCTAAATGGGTCTCCCCTCCCTTCCCCCCATTTAGGTAATTACTGCTGAGGGAGCTTTTGTGAGAGTAATTTTCCAGCAGGGACAGCCCCGGATGGCTGAGGAAGATGAATTTAAAGAGGGGGGGAAATAATAATGTGAGGGGGGGGGGAGATAAAGGACTCCTTCTGCAGGGTGGCATACGTCGGAGACCCAGGCAGAGACAGCAAAGTGCTCCATCACTGCATCGAGGCATTAGAGTCCCTGCATTGGTTCCTGCTTGGTGGGACCTGCCCACCCCACATCTCCACCAGCATCTCCCACCTGCAGCACATGCACATCTGTTTGTAAAGCATTTTCCATCACAAGACATTCTTCAAGAGGAATGAAGACAAAACCCAAAGCCCTGAGGGGAGGTTCTTTTCCAAGCCAAACAAAGCAAAACGGGATTGGCTTTCATGGCTAAGCAGAGAAATATCGAGCAGTCCTCAGGCCAGCACCTCTTGGGGCATTTATTTCAGAGCCAAGTCACAAAGGCAGCACCAGAAGCAGCATTTCTCCATCACATCTTGCTGTTTGCCTGCCCCTGAGCAGCTTCAGACCCTTTTTTGTTCCTTGCTAAGTCAAACCCAGTCTCCAAGTAAAGATTTTCAAAGGCACACGCTTTTAGATCCTCAGTTTTGCCCGTGCAAGTCCTGCTGAGTCCAACAGAGATATGGTACAAGCGGTGCAAGCTGCCTGCTGCAGCTAAGCATCCTTTGAACTGCCTTGCATCACTCACAAAAGCATTCAGAATCAAGGTCTGTGTCTGAAATTCATGGCCTGGCTGTCCTCTGGATGCAGAGGGATCCAGACACCCACCACGGCTGCAGAACTTGGCCTCCAGTTCCTGGTGGGTGACGAAAACCAGAGTCCTGGGGACATTCTCAGGGTGGGGACAGTATTGTAAGAGTCTCCCTGGGGGTTGCTGCATGCTGGGTTAGGTAGGAAGGTGCAGGTTTGGGTGCCCAAGCTTCAAGTGAGCTCACTGTCTCAGGGCAAGAGGATAGGTTTGATGTGGGCATGCTGCTCTCATTTTAACAGCTGTCTGGAGCTCTTCTGTATGGGAAATGCTTCCTGAGAGTTTGGGATGAAGTGTTTCCACCCCTTGAAAAGGTTCACTGAGCCACCAGCCAATTCTCCCAGATAGGCACACTCTCCATCCTCTGCCTGTGATGCAGAGCAGCAGTGTCTCCTTTTGGCAGCTCACTGCACACCACAACAGGCTCCCAGAGGAACATCATCACCCCCAAAGGTGACCTGAGAGAAGCAGGGATGGTGAAGATTACTTCCTCTGGGCCTGAGGACATGATGAGTGGGCTGCTACAGCAGTGGTTTAATACCATTTCCCTAGTGCTCTTTCCAAATACAGCTTGGAGAAAAGGGGGAGGCACCTCTGCAGCTTCCTTGTTGCCTGCTGCTGCTGCGGGTGCAGCTGAAGCATCCTTCAGGACTCCCCACCCTCATCTTTTTACATGGATCATTCTCTTCCAGCTGTCTGCAAACAGCCTGCCAGAGAAAACCCTCACTTGCTGCCTCCTCCCATGAAGTAGCCTGAAATTCAGTATTTTGTACTACAGCCTCAAGAGAGAAGTGTCCTGGGGCAGCTCTGGGAAAGGCTGGAGGGCTCTCTGAGCTGGGCTGGGAAAGGACCTACTCCAGCAGCAGAGAGGACCCCAGAGGTGGGGCAGGAGGGGCTGGGGGAAAGAGGCCATCAGGGCCCTTTAAGACCTCAGAGGATATTTCATAAGATGTTGTGGAAAATCTGTAGCCTTTCTGGGTTTTGAGATAATGCTGGTTAAGCTGCAAGGTTGAGGAGGATGGGGTGGGGTGATGGCTCAGATTTAGAGTGTAGCATCGAGAACTGAAGTGACAAGGGCTTAATGCCACATTCCAAGGGATGCTCTCTTGGCCACCAGGGAGTGAGATGGTGCCATCCCTCCACAGCAGGCTTGGTCCCACCAGGACAGCACAAGGAGGGGGACAGCCCAGCACAGCTACTCCCTCCCTGCATCCTCCCCTGCAGCTGCAGCACCAGTGCTGCTCCCTGCAGCCTGCATCCTCCCCCCCCCCGCCCACCCCGTCCCACCCAGCCAGCAGCAAGTGCACTTGGCCAGAAAATTAAGACCCAGGGTTGAGCCCGGAGGGGCACAGCTCAGGGCACAGCTCAGGGCCAGCAGGGATGGGAACAGCCAGCCGCAGCCCTGTGGCACCGCTGTGCCAGCCCCACTCCCCAGCCTGGCCCCAGAGTCACTGTCACCCTCCCGGCTGCCGCAGTACATCACTGGTGACAGCTCTGGTGTGCATGGCATGGCACACGTGTGCCTGCCTGCTCCCATGGGCAGCCGGGCGCGGGCAGAGGTCCAAGGTCAGCTAAGTGCTTAATGGGCCTCCTGCGAGGACCTGCGATGAAAGGTGGGTGAGGAGGGAGCATATGTCACTGCCGGAGCTCCATGGCTGGTGTGAAGTGACAGGAGGATGCTTCCCATGTGGATAGGCAGGCGCAGAGCATTGCTTTTCTGAGCATGTATTCTCCCTCCGGAGTGCAGCAGGGACGAGGCCATCAGCACCCATGTGCCTGCATCCCAAGGGGTGAGAGACACCTGGATGCCCACGGCACCATGTCCTGCTGGGACAAAGAGACTGCTGTTCTCACAGCAGCTACAACAAAAGCCAGGATACAAAGCAAACTCAAAACAAGCAAGCAAAGCCTGCCCTAAGTTTGAGGATCTGGATCATATTGCTTAATGCTAAGTTAGAACATGCTTTGCCTCTTCCCTAGAAATCTGATTGCTCCAGAGTCCCACTTCACTCCTCACCCAGCTGCACATCCTCTCTGCCAAAAGCAGCGCCAGGCAGTGACATCTCCCAATGGCACAAAAAGCCTGCAGGATTAACGCCCTCCCTGTGACAGACCCCAGGGGTTGTGGGCTTACCTCTGTGTGCCCACATCACTCTGAGGCTCAAACGGTTTCATTTCAGGCAAGAAACCCACAGGCTCAGAGCATCCCTACCTTTGCTAGAGGGCTGAACCATACAAGGGGCTCACAGGGGCTGCTTGCACAAGCCAAGGTTTGTTTGGATGAGGAGGCTGTGCAGAAGGACCAAGCGTGGGCATGTTTGCAGCACTGGCTTCAGGTGTGAGCAGGAGAAACATGGGAGAGCAAGTGGGGATGAGCTACCCAGCAAGAGCACCGTGGCTGTACCCTGGAGGTGTCCATCCAAGCACACCCAGACCCAGGTAGCCCCGAGCACCTCCTCACCTTAGAACTGCTAGTCAGCATGAATGCAAAACCTGTCTTGGAAACTCTTCCCAAGCTCCTGGCCAAGCCACAAGCAGAAATGAATAATTTCAGCAGAATATTCTCACTGCACTCCCAGAATAAAGAGAATGTTGTCCTCTGACTCAAACTCAACATTTTGGAGCCGTTTGAGATATTTTGGCATCTGAGTGTTTGGCATGTGAGTGAGATTTTGATCTCTCCACGTCACCTCATTGCATCCTGTAGTGATTCCTCAGTAGACAACGACTTTCCTGTGCAAGACTTTCTGGATGAATATGGGGGTTTCTCAAGCAAGAGAAGTGCTTCTCACTGCTGCAGCCAAAGGAAATGCAGGAGCTCAGCCCTGTCCCTTGGAGAGCAGCTGGTTAAAAGGAGCCATTCACAAGCAAATGAGGTGCTGTCCTGCTTCCTGCAGCTCCCATAGCTCCTGTAAAACCTCTTGCCTATCTCCGAAAGGAGAACAAATCACTACCTCTGTCCCATGCCAGCTTTCCCTCTTCTACTTCCCCACAACCTGGCTAAGGACCAAACCTGCATGGGGTCTGTACTCAGATTTCACCAGCTTGTTTGCACCTGCTGCTCAGGCAGGAGTGGCATCCCAGCAGAGCACTCTGGGCCAGCTTTTCCCCACGTTTGAGGGCTGGCAGCCACCAGCAGCAGGATAGTTTTGCTGCAAGGGGTGCTTCTGCATCCCTACCAGACACGTGTACCCCAACCAGTGCACATCCCATGTGTTGGAGAGGAGAGCTGGGCTGGTGTTGAGCATCACGTCCTGGTGAGGAGGGGAGGGAGAGGAGCCCGCTGAGGACGTGGGAGGCAAGGTTTGCTTTTGCAGACTGAATCAAATGTTGGAAAGCTGGTGAATTAGCAGTGTTTGCTGAGCAAACGCTGCCGGGTGGGGATAGGCAGAGGAAGAGTGTTTAAGCACACAGTCCTTTATTTGCTAGCAAACAACTCCCGCTCCTCCTCTCCCTCCCCTGTTCCTCCCAAGCGTTCCTGAGTTTGTGCTCCAAAGAGGCAGGATGGTGCATCCCAAGGCAAGGAGGGGTGAAATTCCCAAGAGGAGAGAAAATGTGACAGAAGCATGGTTTTGTTTCACCAGCCTGTCTGCACCACAGAAACCAAGGGGGGGGGGNNNGGGGGGGGAGGGGAAGTAATTTTATCTAAAACCTACGTTCATCTTCAGTAGTATTTATTTTCTATCTTGCTTGAGCCACACTCTGGAGAGCAAAGACACTGAGGACATTGCAGAGCACTGGGTATCCTGCCAGCGTTAGGTGTCGTTGCAGAGAAGCTTGGGACTTGGTGCTGCAGAGTAGGAGTGCTCTTGCAAGCCAACGCAGAATGCTTTTGGGCCTCACTTGGTTCCTGGTTTTCTGGTGCTGATCTCAAATCCCCCTCCTGGCTGCAGCCCCAGGGTGAGGAGTTCATCTGGAAACGGTCAGGAGGTGCAGCGGGGGTTGCCATGTCATGCAGCATGCGCATCCTCAGTTGGAGGGGTCCATGCTGAGGCTGAAGTGGCAGACCCATGTCCAGCCATAAGCTGAGACAGATCTCAGCTCACTATACTGCATCTAGCAGTAAGGATGGTGGAACTTCAAGGCTCTGGAGAAGAACTGATGAAGGCACCAGAGCAGGCTGGATCTCACCTGCTGGCCAGAGTTCATCAACATCCAGCTCACTGGGAGCTGCTAAACCTTTCTCTCTGCTCCTTCATTCTGTCTGGTCTTTAGAGTCTGCACGCCAAGTATGATCTCCTGCAGTCGCAATCTCCTTGATGAGATCTTGTTTATTCTTTGGGCCCAAACCTACACCTTTATGGTATGGAAGCAGCACCAGACCGGGAGCACACCTTAGCCAGCCATTTGAGCTGCTGCTGGTAACATTCAATGGCTTTGGCTCAATGGACAGGACAGAAGACAGGAGCTGTGCATTCAGCCCTTTCTGACTTCTAAGCAGGTCCTGATACATCTCCTCTGGAAGCCCTAGCTGAGGAACTATGCTGTCTCCCCACATGTTGATGCTCCATGTCACTCAACTGCAAATCTTCCATCACTGGCAAACTACTGCAAAAATGCTTATGTCCAGGTTGCCACCTCATTCATAAAACATTCCCCTCTGCAACTGCTGGATTGGCTTTTATGGAACAGCCTTAATGTTCATTCACCCTTTGAAGGCCAGGTGCTTAGACAGCAGCTGTGCTACACACACTGCTGTGTGAATTACTCATCACTGGCAACGCATGCATCATTCATTATTAAACTGCTTGTGCAACTTAATCCAATGTCACTGCAGTGGCTGCAGGAGAAATCCAGCATTTTCTGAGAGCCCCATATCCACCTCTGCCAGCACTGGTACTGCCAGTGGTGGTGTTGGCATTAACTTGCCAAAGAGAGCTCTGCCCTGGTATTCCCACAGCACCCCAGGGGGAAAAGGATTAGAAAGCAAAATGCACAAAATTAGTGATCCTCAAGACATAAATTAGGTGATGAGAAATCTTCAGCTGCTGTAAATCAGCAGAGCTCTGCTGCAGTACATGGAGCAGCGCTGATTTACACCTCACAGCAGCTCGGTCCGACCTTTGGGGCTTTGTCTGGGATTAGCAGGAGGAACTGCTGGGGAGGGGAACAGGCTCGTTACCTTGTCCTGCTCAGTGCTTCGCTTTTCTCTGGTGCATGTTGTTGTCAGGAGCTGGATCTAATTAGTTACTGCAGGAAATGCCTCGGCTTCTGTCCCACACTGCGTGGGAGGGGAGGGTGTCTAATCCTGGCCAACGTGGGAACGAGGGCTGTTGCAAAAAGCCCTGGGTCACCTAACTTGCTCTACGCAGGGGCACATGCCTATGCACACAGAGCCTGCCCGGCAGAGAGGGTGCCCATAACAGAGCCCTGCAACAGCCTCAGGCAGGGTTAAGGGCCTGAACCAGGCCCAGGGGGTCCCTGACAAGTAGGGGCATGAGACAGGGCTGGATACAAACTGCTTACTGTATAGGGCCAGAGAGGGGCAGTAGTGTTGGGCTTTGGATGGAGATGGGTAGGACCCCAGGTGAGGATCATCAGAGTAATTAAGGCCAATTAGTGCCTGCCGGGCTCTGATGAGGCTTATCTCTGCACTTTCACGATTCCCTCCTGATGAGTTGGCTTTAGTCCTCTTCCATCAAGTATCAACTGCAATAAGGTTGTGTGTCCCCCAGGAGACACCCTAGTGCAGGACACCTGGCCTTGCCCCTGCTCTCTGCTTGTTGCACACCCCGGTTAAGGTTTGGGGTGCTAATGAAGATGTGTTTCTTTGCAGATGGAGCTCAATGAGTGCTTTGTAGGCTGTGGAGGGATGGGCAAGTGAATGTCATGTTCTGCAGATACAAAGTCTCTCATGGGGATAAATGAGTGTTAGCAGGACCCTGAGCTCATGGCAAGCTCTGGGATCCCACAGAAATCTGAATTTACTGACTGGGGTGACCTCACTCCTTACGACATCAGGGCTGTCTTCCCCAGCCCACGGAGCTCCTCAGCTGAGCTCTAGCATCTGGCATTCAGTTCACATGCTTGCTAGGTGCAGCTCAAAGTACTGTGATGGCGGTAAATGCAAAAAGAGCATAGAGGATCTCCTCTCAGTGAAGAGAGCTTTGGTTCAGTACAACGCATTTAGCATTGCAGGAAAGCACGGGGCTGGTTTACAGCAAAGTCAAAAGGTGGGATCAAAGGAGAGGGAGGAATTACCACATTCTGCAGCTGGACCAGTGCTGGAAGATATCTCCATGTGTCTCAGCAGCTGCAGCTCACCATCTGAAATCCCACGTAGCTCCCTTCCTGTGCCCCAGAGAATCGCCTCCAGCCTACCTCCATCAGCTGGGAGTTCCTACAGACCAAACCCAAAGGCTTCCTGTGGATAAAACTCATTTCATGGCTGTGGTCTGAGCCATGGAACACCCCTCAGCAAATTTAATCTCTTCTCTGTTCTTGATTTACAGTAACTGAACCTTTGGCTAGAGCAAGGAGAGCAGTCAAAATCCTCACTGCCTTTTGAAATCCTCAATATTCAATTATAAAATTAAAGGAGCAGGAAGACGTGAGCTGCTCCCAGTGCCTGACAGGGACAATCATCTACTGACCCTGAGACCGTCCCCGTTATGCCAGACCCAGGTCTCCAGAAGGGCCCTCAGTCTCCTGGTTTGGTTCTGGTGACTCAAGTGAACATAGGAAGACCATTCCTAGAGCCCTTCACTGGAGCACTAGGTGTGATACCCCTCAGCATCCCCCAGCTTTGCTCCTGAAGGGATCTACTGCCATGTCCCTTACACGTGGAGCTGAATAGGCCATGCATAAAGCTTTCTGGGATCAAAAACCACATCCACAATGTCAGGGGGAGATGAAAACCTGTAGCTGGGGCAGATGACACACATAATGATGCACGTGCACACACAAACACACCGCTCCCCGTCTCCTCCTGCTCTTTCCATCTCTTTCATTCCTCTGAAAGAAAACTTTGCCATTCCTGGGCTTTGTTTGTGGCAAGGAGGACACTGGATAAAGAGTCTGAGAAAGAGAAAGAGGGTGCGCATGGCTGCAGAAGGAGAAGGAGGGGAGAGCAGGAGAAGGAGGGATTCTCGGTATCTACAAGGGAATTAAAGCGCTTTTACTGGAGTGAAGAAATCAGCTAAAGAATGGCAGGCGAACAAAAGCAGCAAGGCTATGGACAAGCCCCTCTGAATAGATCCAGATCCCCTTAAGTTTGTAACACCCCCTACACACTTCTTTTTTCCCCTTCCCCCCCTTAAGCCTTTGCTCCTCACTCCTTCCAAGAACAAATGCAGAGGGGGGAAAAAAAACTAGAAAAATAAAAAACTCACGAGGGAGGGGAGGAGTGGAAGAAAGCTAAGAAAAATCAAATCAAATAAAAGGTAATCCTCAGCCACTTTGCCCCTCTGGGGGCTGCTCTGGGCCAGATTAAAGGTCCAGTGTGAAACCATTCTGCTATTCAGATGCGATAAGCAGGATTTACAAGCAAAGAGAAAGAGAGAAAAGAATGGGTGAGAGGAGAAAAGGAGAATTATTTGTGTCTCTTAATACTTGTTAAGCACTTCTCTTTTGCTAGACCAGACAAGACACAGCTATGCTCAAAGTCCATGCACAATCCTGCCCGCTTGTCCTGCCCCCCGTCCCCCCCC